>RQOL01000660.1:6476895-6983204 GCA_013076295.1 Sanderia malayensis | reverse complement strand
ATCGCGTGTTATAACTGGAGTATTGGAATCTATGTTGAAATTTATTCCAGAGATTTTCTGGACAGAGTTGGTTTATTATTTAATAGGCCATAACGGCACGATCGAACAAGAGAAGTTTCTCAGTATGAAGCAAGTTGTTTGTCCATTCATGTTTGATTCTGCAATTTTCAATCATGGAAATGGCCCTGTTTTGAAGACGTTGGAGATTTTCCCTTTTGGAGGTTGAGACACTGCCCCAGATGACATCTGCGTATCGCATGTGACTTTCTACAAAAGCACGATATACGTTGCTTAACTGAGATTGTCTGAGAATATTTTTTAACCTTTTTATGGATGTAAGACCTCCTTTGACTTTCCTTTTGACAGTTGTGAATTGGTCGTCCCAGTTAAGCCCTTCATCTAAAATAACTCCAAGTGATTTGGTTTTTTTTACCCCTTTTATATCTGAGCCATTAATTCTCAGTGTTTCGTGAATATCTATTTTATTAGTTCTACGGGGGTGTCCAATTATCATATACTCTGTTTTTGAGGATTGGCACTCAATTTGTTTACCCTCATATATTCAGAGATATTTGTCAATTCCTCTTGTGCTTTTTGAACTAGCTCCTCTACATTCGTAGATGTTAAAGTCACATGAGTGTCATCCGCGTACATGCCAGCCTTTGAAACTGTCAAACACTTTTCAAAGTCATTTAGGTAAATTATGAAAAGAAGTGGACAGAGGCAGGAGCCTTGGGGAATACCACAGGTAACTGTCCTCGACCTTGACTGATACCCATTGGCGGCACAGTACTGCATTCTGTTTTTGAGGTATGACTCAAACCAGTCTCCAGAATGTCCACGAATACCATATTTTCTCAATTTTTCTAGCAGAATCTTATGGTCAACAGTATCGAAAGCTTTCTTAAGATCGAGGAATATTGATAAGTTCAGTTTTTTGTGGTCAATATTCTCGTACCAATAGTCCGTACTATCTATCAGTGACGTAATTGTCGAACAAAGTTTTTGAAAAGCTGCCTGACTCGTTGTTAGAGTCTTATTTTCTTTAAGGTATTTATAAACTTGATCATGCACGATTCTTTGAGAATCCTCGAGAAGACTGAGATCACCGATATGGGCCTATTGTTGTTAGCTTCCCTTTTCAAACCTGATTTAAAAATAGGGGTGACCTTTGCTACCTTCCAGATGTCAGGAAAAATGCCTTTCTGCAAAGATGAGTTGAAGATCATTGTTAGAGGTTTACTTATTAAATCAGCTGCGTCTTTTATCAAAATTGTTGGAATTTTATCAGGCCCTGGTGCCTTACCATTTTTCAATTGTTTAATGGCCTTAGGCACGTAATGATCGTCAACCGTGGCGAGTCCCATCGTATTCATTTCGTCATCAATGTGTTTCAGAGGATCGTCAATCGCTTTTTGTTCAATTTTGCTAGCAAGCTTGGGTCCAACTGAAACAAAGTGATTATTCAGCTTGGTCCACTATATTTGTTCATTAGTCAATCTCTTATTCTGGGATTCCAGACTGGTAGGCATTGTTGATTTCAAAGATTTCTCTAAGACTCTGTTTATGGTGTGCCACATTTTTTTCGGGTTGTCCTTATTTTCGTTGATTAACCCATGATAGTATGACTGAACAGCAGCCTTTATTTCCCTCGTTACTTTATTTCTAAGCTTTTTATATAAGTTCCATTTTTCAGGAGACTTATCAGCAGCCCTCTTAGCCAAATCTCTATCCCTCATTAGCTTTCTTAGGGATTGATTCAGCCATGGGGCAAAATCACCTCTCACCCTCCTTTTTTTGAAAGGTGCATGCATATCTAAGATAGTCTCAAATGTCTCCTGAAAAGCGGATGCCATTTCATTTGGATTTTCAGAGAGTGGATTAAGGATGGCTGGCCAATCTACATGGTGGAGGTCCTGCCGAAAAAGCTCCTTGTCATATTTGCTAAGGCTTCGAGTCTCAATAACCTTTTGTTTTTTCGTTTTGAGTCTCCAAGCATTAATTTTTCTAACTCCATACACCAAGTAGTCGTCCACCATCCCAATCCTTAAAACATCGGCTCCTTAGATGTACCTGGGGCTCGTTGTTGAGAAATGGTCAATTAGCGTTCTAGTGGTTGTCTGCACATTTTGCTCATTTGTTGTAACAGCGACCCTGATGTATTTATTTATTAGCCCGGTCAAACTGAAACTCAGAATATATCATTTTGAGCCTATTGGCATTTGTATTTTGATTATTTTTAGGTCACAGTTAGTATCGCCAATCAATATCATTTCCTTGTCCTCTTTGTCTAATTCCTTTAATACACCCCTTAGATTGTCAAATGATGTGTCGTCTACTCCTGGGGTTGGAGGGCGGTACAAGCACATGACTAGGAAAGGTTTGGCGTGATTTGCCGTGAATTCGAGTGCAAGAAGTTCTAATTTGTCACTTTTGATCTTAAGAATGGGATCGGAGATGTTCTCTTTCACGTACATTGCCACTCCTCCACCATTGGCATTACGGTCATTTCTATAAATGTTATAACCGTTAATGTTCACATCGGAATCCCTAACTGTTTCATCTAAAGGAGTTTCGTTCAGGCCGATAATATCAATATTATTATCAGCGAGCACGATCTCGAGCTCTCTTATATGTTTTCTGAGTGAGACTATGTTCAGAAACGTTATGTTCAGAAACTGTACTAAGTTCTTAAAATTAGTAACGTAGCGAAGCCAATCATAACTATTCAGTAAAATGAGCATATAATAATACTTTAAAGATTAGAATGCTTTTTGAGTTTTTAATAGAAAGAATCAACGTGCTTGTTGGAATTCAAAATGCGAAGTTCTAGCTGCGAAGTTTTGTCCGCCATTTGTTGGATAATGGCTGACTTGAAATTTTTGCTTTACCTCCTCACCCGCTATACAGAGGGACATGAAGAACACGAGGACCATTCTCAAAGGCATCGAGAACACGGTAAGGAAATTCGATTTATCGTCACCAAGTAACGTTTTTACTTCAGAATGTGAATAAAACAGCCTGCTCGTACATATAAAAAGCTCAGATTCAATTATAATTCAATTATATAATTCAATCAAATATAATTCAATTCAGTATTCAGTCAGTCAGTGTCGTACACGTGCGCATCAGTTCCTTGGTCGTTCCGTAGTCATTCCCCTTGTTCCGCACACGTTCCTCAGCGGCTCCGCTTCCGCCTGTTCCGTCGTCGTTCCGCTAGCTCCGTGGTCGTTGCGTAGTCAATCCGCATGTTCCGCGCTCGTTCTGCTAGTTCCTCCTTTTAGTAACTACGCTTTGTTCACAATTGATTTGATGTTTGATGGCGTCATATTCCAGATATGATGCCATGAAACGCTGACAATATGGATCATCTCATGCCAGATATGATCCATGTTGTTTTTGAAGAGCCTTTATCTCATAAACCATTACATAGACATACTGCCAGTTGACTTAACTTCAAAGAGTTCAGTACTACACTTTTGCCAATTATGATAATAACAATCCAAGCCAGGCTTTGACAAAGACCAATTAAAACAAGGGGAGGTTCCTGCCAGTAATAAATCTCACCTGTTGCCAAGTCTTAAATTCCATAAGCATAACGAGAAGGGAGTTATATCTCATTTCATTATCTTCATTTCATAGTATTAGTAATTTTTTACAATGGAAAGGATGAATGAACAAAAAAGATAACGCTGAACAAAGACAAAATTATAGCAACTGTTTATATAAATGAATGTAAAATATGTCAAAAATATGCAGTGAAAAATAGAAGCTAAAATGTTCACACATGTAATGTGTTTGCCATTGCACAATCACATTTTTTTGGCCTTCTTGCTTTTTTTTGAACTCTTCTTCTTCTTTTTCTTTTTTCCCCCGTCTCCACCGTCATCGGACTCCAGCTCGTCCAGAACATCTTGGACGCTCTCTTCGGCCTTCCTTTTACCTTTAGGCATGGGGTTCAGCAATTCAATGAAGTCTAATATTTTGCCACTCTCCTTAAATTTGGGATCGGGGGCAGGGCGACTATCAAATTTCTCTGCCAAAGCGGCAGGGTTTGACAGCAACAGCTGGGCCATTTTAAAATTCACTCCCATAGCGAACATCGCACCCCCAAGCTTCACAAATGACGACATCATATCATCTACCTCTCCTGGTGGCTTGATTAAAGACTGAACCAACCTCTTTGTCTTCTTTTCACTTGGCCTATCTTCAAAATTTTTTAAGTGCAGGGCCAACAAAGATCGCATCTTGCCCGTATCTTCCTCAAACTTCATTAGTCTTTCCGGCGCCAATTGTTGTTGTAAAATAATCTTCGTATTTTCGATGATGGTTTCGGCCAACTCACTCATTGCAATTTGGGGCCTTCTTAACCATTCGCAACTTTGAGGCTGAACTCTGCGAAGAGCAGTGTCCTGATCTGGGAAGGGCATTGCTGGCCCATAAGGCCTAAGAAAGTTTTTCGGGAATTGGTTAAACCAATGAACACCCACAGTTTTATCCTTCGACTGGCATGTTTTTGGTGGTGGTGCCATTCTAAAAATTAACCATGTTGAGAATATATTCAATTAAAAAGGCAACTGATCCAAGTAACATGAAACTTCAGATAGCTAAGTATAGTCATTTTAATTCTAGTTTCATGTTTCCATACTAAAATCACAAATTCTTAATTGCAAGAAAACAAAAACTTCTATACCCAAAAAGTTGCAGATAAAACTTTCAAGAAAACAAGCAAGTTTAATTCTGGAAATCTCTTTCCAGAATTAAACTTACAGTACTCAGAACAATAAACTGTTGAATACAATATAATGATTAAAAAAGTCCCAAGGCACTATTACCTTTATTTGCTTTCTTTCTACACTAAGCAAAACAAACGATGCAAGAAATAATGCACAGCAACCTTATCTAAATTTCTATCAGATTAAATTTTGTTCAAGAACATATTTCATCTATATAACTTTTAGTTACACATTCTTATTTGGAGGCAAAACGAGCATAGAAATAAAGGATTTTGCTTTTAAAAATGTTCAGGAAAAAGATACTTGGAATCTGATTCCATATTTGATTCCAACTTACTGAGAGGCATACTGGATATTATTTTGGACACTCTACTTTTATTATTAAGAATTTTAGAAAATTTAACTTAAGTGCTTAACAAAAGAAATTCTACCTCCTGTAGCAAGGCATTGTCATTTTTCCATGCTTTCCTGGTACACTAACCATAGAAAACCACAAATGAAAAGATGCACAACAATCCTATCTATATTTCTATGAGGATAGTTTTTTCAAGAACAAATTTCTTGCATATAACTTATTACTTACACTTTCTTCTTCGGACGTTGTTTTTGCTTCTAAGAATTTTTAGGAAACTTTCTTTACTTTCTTCTTCGGACGATGTTTTTGCTTCTAAGAATTTTTAGGAAAGAGATATTTACAATCTGAATTCATATTTGAATCCACCATACTGAGAAGCATACTGGATGTTATTTTGGACACAGTACTGTTACTATTAAAAATTTTACACCTAACTCTAAGTGCATAAAGGAGAGAAATCCTGCCTCACGTTGTAAGGTATTTTTATTTTTCCATGCTTTCCTGGTACACTAACCATAGCACACCACACATAAAAAGATGCACAAGAACCTTATCTACATTGCTTTCAGGATAGCTTTTTCAAGAACAAATTTCATGTATATAACTTATTACTTACACATTCTTGTTTGGAGGAAAAATGAGCATAAGAATAAAGGCTTTTGCTTCTAAAAAGATTCAGGAAAGAGATACATGGGTGGGATCTGATTTCGTATTTGAATCCACCATACTGAGAACCATATTGGATGTTATCTTGGACACTCTACTGTTAATATTAAAAATTTTAGAAAACTAAACTGAGACTAACAAGAGAAATTCTACCTCGCACCGCAAGGTATTTTTATTTCCCCATGCTTTCCTGGTACACTAAACATAACACACCAGAAATGAAAAGATGCACAACAGCCTAATCTACGTTCGTTTGAAGACATTTTTGTATTTTTTTAATACCTTGATCATTTAAGCTTTACATAAACAACAACATGTCATTCCCAACATTGCTAAAGTTCATAGGGCATAAAGATAATAAAAAGAACAACTTTCAAACATTTCTTACCTTGCAGTTCTGTGCAGAAAAAATTTCAAGGTCACTTCTAAATTTGGATGTGCTTCGTTTCAATATCGGGAGCAAAAGAACGGTTCACAACATGATATGATTTCCAATTTTTAAGATTAGATGTTATTCAGCTTCGTATTCATCCTCCGAATCATCCTCCGATTCACCCTCGGATTCAACTAGTCTTAACACATAATCCCCTTGCTTCCCTGTGCTCTATTTAACTCGCAGTTTTCCAGAAAATGGAAAATGTGAGATTACCACAGATTACCCATAGAGTTCCAATCTTCTCACTGGTTTTATGATGATGATGGGAGTGTATGGGAAGTGCGAAGATCTCCATCAGTGTGATACTTTATTGGTTTTACTGATTAACATGTAGATGTAGATGTAGATGTACCAAATCGTCTTGACTGAAACAATAGCGCGTCGGTCTCTTTCATGTTGGACCCACATGCCCTTGCGACTTGAGACCCACAGGCCTTTGTGGCCCAATGTTTTGAATGTTGCAATCAGATCAGTTGCCATATTCTGCTCTGCTAGCCAGCCACTGCATGTACTTCTACCTGCAGAACCTTCACTGGCTATTATATTTCATTTTAAATTTCTTTTGTTTTGCTTGTTAAGTTAGGCTGTTTTATTTATCTAGACTAAGCGAATCCTGCAAGTGAACAAACAAAGCGAACGATTAGATTTGTGTTGCTTGTTGCTTCTCTGCTCGCTCTTGAAGGCTCGACAGTACTGTATATAAAAGTATTTTTCACAACCAGGTTTTGTGTGTTGTTAGCCTTTTTGTAACTTCGATTACTGTTACTTTAATATCGCTGGTAATGTGTTAGCTTTTTGCATTAAATCAAGTCATGTATGCTGCAGGGAATTTCTAATTTCTGCTCACACCGCGATTAATCTCTTATCGCAATCGAGATTCACCACAGCAATTTGCTCACAACTTTCTGCCAGTAACACAACATCCTATCAATGTCTCCCAATCTCCCATCCCAACTTTGCAACAAGGGCACTTTGCAAACTGTGAGTTTGCCAAGAGGGCACTTTGATTTATTTCGCTACGTAAAAGGGTCTTACACATAGAGATAGGATATAATATACACTAGAGTGCGAACCAGGCCACGGGCGGTGATGCAGTTTGGACGCCATCTTGTTGGAGGCTCATTTCAGACTTTCACGGTCTGAACTCTTATACTTTGAACAAGAATTACGTGGATATTATGATTTTATAACCTCAAATAAAGATTGGAACCTTTATAATATCATAGTCGGTTCAACATATTGAAGTCTTGTTGTTGGATCGAATGTATTACTACTATTTTTAGAAAGACGGACTTCCATTTTACCGACTGCCCCCAAATAGGGTAAATTAAATATCAATCGATCGGAAATGACCTCCTGAGTATGAATCTGCAATAATATTCATTAATGTCCAACCCCAACCGAGCCACAACCAGAGTGGTGATCGACTTGCGGGAAAATTGGGCATCTGTGCACTGCCCTGATTTGCCCGCAGAATACTGCACTTTACTGTCAGGTGATTGGCTAGGGAAAGCACAGATTTCCGGCCCAACGAACCCGAAGGGTGACGGCCAATCACCCTAATCTCTACTTCACCGGTCTACCAGGAGTCTGAACGTGGGGCCTGGCTGGGGGGGTCCTAGGGAAAGCGGAGGGTAGGACAGAAAAGGCAGAGAGAAAGGTATAGCGAACGACGACAAGAGGCAGAAGCTGGTGTCTTCTCAACATACAGAGATAGCCACCGACCAAATGCAAGGCGATACTGACGCCTGTGAGCCGCCGCTGGTTTTTGGGGTCGGTTTGTCATACAAAGACAGCCACCGACCAAATGCAAGGCGACACTGACGCCTGTGAGCCGCCACTGATATGCGAGGCGGTTTGTCGTACGGAGACAGCCACCGACGGCCAAATGCAAGGTGATACTGACTCTCGCCCGTGAGCCGCCAACACGAATAACTAGAAAGGTAATGCACAAGCAACGAAAAGGCAAAATGCAGAATATAACAGGGTGAATTAAGTTATCCCTTGGGAGTTGGCATGCATTGCTGAACCCCCCGCCCAACGCTTTAACAAAATATTCCCGAAAACCCGGGGTGGCAGCAGTAGTCGCAGCGCCAACGCTGCAGCTATGGAACGTGAACCTACCCTGCTCGCGAATGCAAGCAGCTAATAACAACAATGTTGGATTGGCTCATCATACCAGGACAGCTGTAGGCCGAATGCAATACAATAATGACTCACGCATGTGAGCAGCTGATAGCAACAGGCTGGATCGCCTCATCAAACAAACACAGCCGCAGGCAGAAAGCAAGGTAGTACTGACTTACGCAGGTGAGCCGCCAATAGAAACAATCTTGGACTGGTGCATCATACAAATACAGCTACAGGCAGAAAGCAAGGTAATACTGACTCAGGCAGGGGAGCAGGTAATAGCAACAATTTTGGATTGGCTCAGGATACAAAAACCGCTGCAGTAGAAAGCAAGGTAATACTGACTCACGCATGTGAGCTGCGAATAGAAGCAGGTTTGGATTGGCTCATGATACAAGGATAGCTGCCGCAGAAAGCAATGTAATACTGACTCACGCAGGTGAGCCGCCAATAGAAACAATCTTGGACTGGTGCATCATACAAATACAGCTACAGGCAGAAAGCAAGGTAATACTGACTCAGGCAGGGGAGCAGGTAATAGCAACAATTTTGGATTGGCTCAGGATACAAAAACCGCTGCAGTAGAAAGCAAGGTAATACTGACTCACGCATGTGAGCTGCGAATAGAAGCAGGTTTGGATTGGCTCATGATACAAGGATAGCTGCCGCAGAAGGCAATGTAATACTGACTCACGCAGGTGAGCTGCGAATAAAAGCAGTTTTGGATTGGCTCATGATACAAGGATAGCTGCCGCAGAAAGCAATGTAATACTGACTCACGCATGTGAGCTGCGAATAGAAGCAGGTTTGGATTGGCTCATGATACAAGGATAGCTGCCGCAGAAAGCAATGTAATACTGACTTACGCATGTGAGCTGCGAATAAAAGCAGTTTTGGATTGGCTCATGACACAAAGACAGCTGCAGCCGAAAGCAAGATAATACTGACTCACGCAGTTGAGGTGCTGATAGCAAACATTTTGGGTTGGCTCGTAACACACGGAGAGCTGCAGGCAGAATGAAAAGCAATACTGACTCACGCATGGGAGTCCCGAACAGTGTTTATTGAAGGCTCCGTGTGCCGTAAGAGCTTTAATGGAACTAGGCGCCAAGCCATAGACAGCAGCAGCGTGAAACATGTGACACGATAATAGTGAGTATGCGGATAACAAGTAAAGTAAACGAGCAATAGAATAAGCAAATGATTAACATAACTAAACTGGCTGCAGCAATAAGCTGGGTGTGTGCATCAACACACAGTGGTAGTGTTCGTGCAAGTGCAGCATAGGCTAGGCTATGTCAAGGTGTTTTGAGATGTTTGCTAGAGCCGCAGGGGGTGTGCAACGTGAACAAGCGTTATTGTCCAGGGTGTCGAAAGGTTGCAATGTGCGAGAAATTTGCTGTCCGACCGAGAAACGAAAATGTTAGGGTGGAGAACCTGGACGACAGGAGCCGAACGTTTTCGGCCGTGCAGCAGAAAGAAATCGGTTGTTAAAAAACGCCTTTGGCATGGATAAACGCTGCAATTGAGTATACTGAACACAAGTATCGCCAAAATCAAGATGTACAGGTGACGCAAGGGCAAAACATAGAGACGAGTTCATGAACGAAGAACAGTAACAAAGACACGTCTATCGGGCAAGGTAATCAACGGCAATAAGGGGCGAGCAACAGCAAAAAGGAGTTTTGCAATCTGTAGGTTCGATAAAATTATGTACATTAATTTAGATAAGCATGGATGTACATGTAGGAGCATAACAAAAACAGCAAAAATAGAAGGAACGATCTCACCGAGAATTCGGGCCTGAAGGGACGACACAACGAGCAACTTTGCAACTTGAAATTCCGACGTGGCCAGGCAGCTATAATATGTCGAAACAAGCCCGGCGGAGAAGCCACAACAGCAATCAATGGATACTAAAATAACCTCTTGAAACCGCGAGCCAATTGTGAGATAAACAAGCGATAGAACAATAAAACCAAGCAGCAATTCGGCAAGCATGCTGCATAAGTGTAATACGAAGCCAACTGACCACCCACTGGGGAGGAATGCTACATGGCGCAACAGGGAGCAGTGGGGTGCCCGTCCATTAAACTTGGTTAAAGCACACGTGCTCTAACCCGTGACAAAAGACCTCTGCATTTAAAAGATTTTAGCAATATTTTTACTTGCGCCCACCTTTAGTTGCTGTCGATCGGTGATGTGTAGGTGTTAGGCCCCCGATAAAAAGGGGCATAACTTTTGAATGCGGGCGTGTTGCACAAATTTTATTGCAGATTCATACACAGGAGATCATTGCGTATCGATTGATATCTAATTTATCTAGTTTGGGCGTTGTCCGTAAAATACAAATTCGCCCGTACTTCGTATCGCAAAAAGCCAAGGCCACTGTTTTCATATAGCACTCCACAGCAAAATATTGTCTTCTGGAAATGGTAGTAATACAATCGATCCACCAATAAAACTTTAATATGTTGAACCGACCATGATTTGATGAACATTTGAGTATTTATTTGATCTTCAGCTATAATAATATCCACGTATTTTACATTTGAATTATAAGGCCTCAGACCCTAAATTTCGTTCGCGAGCCTCCAACAAGATGGCCGTCAATGCTTCAACTTTTGTATCTATGCGTCAATTGGAGTGCGCACTCTAGTGTATCTTATATCCTATCTCTATGGTCTTACAAGGATCTTATAATATTACACGAAAGAACTTGGACTTGAGTACGCCAGTTTTTTGGTCTGCGTTGAAACGAGGTTTGGATGATTCCGTCTGAATTTCTCCCGATTTCTGAATTTGTTGTGGAAAGATGGAGGAATGCACCATAAAAGAAATTGAAGTAATTGTTTTTAGCAATGTTTTAAACGAAGAAGAGACATTTGTTTGTACACCAACAGGTTCGGGGAAGACGCTATGCTTTTTTTTCGTCAGAAGCTTCACATTTGATAGGATACTTGAGATTTAAGACAACAACGGGCCAATTTTTGCTCTTATATCACTTTAGTTCTTTCTCCATTATCCGCCTTAATAGTGGTTTCCTGATGAAACAATTTTGGCCTACGAAATAAGTCAAGAGATTTTCAAGTAGCTACTTACAAATTGACAAAATGTAGGCATTTGCAATATTTGGCAGAAATTTTAACACCATAGACAGGTTCCCACATTCATACTGATTTAGAAACTGGCAAAAACTTTTCAATTTACTTTTCGAATCACGCTAGAAGCTTTAACTTTAAATTTTAAAGTCGTCTATTACCGCAATTTCACTACACTTCGCACATTTTCATAGTTTTTACGCCACGAGGCTTGGCAATTCATCAGAAACTGTAGTTTCGTATATAATTCGAAGGCATTTACTTTATTCCCTATGTTTGAGTGGAGATCATGGTAGTTTTTAATAAAAATTTGTGTGTATTTTTGCGAATCCGAGGATAAATCCGGGAACTCATCCCCAAGTTATGTTTCATTCGATCTGTTCTTTTTGCAATATGACTAATTTTTTCAATTCTTTGTTTTAATATTTCGCAATCGCACAAATTCTCATAACGCAATAGCATAAAGCGCAGAAGGCGCATACCAGACTCCGCACGATTCATGCAGACAAAAGTTGTGCCATTTGGCGGCCTTTTAAAAAAGGGGCAAGTTGCTTTTGTAAATCAATGAGCCCAAAGTTAACTGCTCGCTTTGGAGGAAAATTGTAAACAAGGTTGACATATGCATACTGTTGCAGAGCATACAATACGAGGATGCTAGCAAAATTTCGATAATGACAAAAACCGTTTCGGTAAAAACGTTTAAGGCGGATTTACACGGTACAAGTTGGCTACAAGTTTTTTCGATATTGGACTGCAAACTTGAACTTGTATCGTGTAAATGCCCTAAAATTCTGTTCACGCCTGTTGTTTTGATTGACGTTAATCCTCCATCACAGTCGAAAAATTTCTGACTCGATGTCAAAAAGTTTTTCAGTTCACACCATTTTTTCAAAGACGCCGCAAATCGCTACTACAAGTAAGGTTTGTTTTGATTCGCGAATCGCAGATTTTGGGAAGGAAAACTCAATTTTTGCAGCAAAATGGTTCTGTAAACGGATAAAAGTTTATCTCGCGTGCGTCAACTTAAATTATCAGATTTATGAAGAAATTTATGACAAAATTTCAGCACCATAATTAATTAAATACTCAAAACAAGCAACAACATTGCCCCATGTCATGAAACGCGTTCTGGGCCATAAAGATGGTTTGCAAACGTCTCTCAAACTGTTTCTACAGTCACATGCCTCCTATTGTCCTTCATATTTCAGATGACCATGCCAAAAACATGTTAGAAATGGATATACAACGCTAATTTGTCCAAAAGCATATTAGGCCCAACGCAATACAAGCAGCACCATAATCAGCAATGAAAATGCAAATAATATTGTAATAAACCTTTTGATGGATAATGATTATTATTATTATTTTATTATACCATAATTAATACTGGCTTGTTTTGAATATTTAATTAACTACTGGTGCTAAAATTTTGTCATAAATTTCTTCATAAATCTGATAATTTAAGTTGACGCACGCGAGATAAACTTTTAGCCGTTTACAAAACCATTTTGCTGCGAAAATTGAGTTTTCCTTCGCAAAATCTGCAGTTCCCGAATCAAAACAAACCTTACATGAAGTAGCGATTTGCGGCGTCTTTGAAAAAATGGTGTGAACTGAAAACTTTTTGACATCGAGTCAGAAATTTTTCGACTGTGATGGAGGATTAACGTCAATCAAAACAACAGGCGTGAACAGAATTTTAGGGCATTTACACGATACAAGTTCAAGTTTGCAGTCCAATATCGAAAAAACTTGTAGCCAACTTGTACCGTGTAAATCCGCCTTTATATCGGTATTTTATTTATTTTTTGCGGAACGATGGAAAAGGCCCAAATCAATCGAATTACAAAAACAGTTGTTGAATTAAAAATCTTGCATTTACTGGGCATAATATGTAAGCTCTGATTAAAGGTATGTTACGTGGGTTTTAATATCCCAAAAGCGCACTGAAATATTACCTTATACAACACTTCTCGATGCGAAAAGAAAAGCAGTGGCAGATCATTATTATTATAAACCTATCCCTTTTACAAGTGAATCAATTCAAAGAATTGCCTAGCGGTCTGATATTCCGTTACATAATTAAAGTCACTGAGGCCCAAGTTAAACGTCGCTCTTCTCGTGCGCCGAATCAAACAGGTGAATTAAGTGCATGACAAGAGCGATGTATAACTTGATTAAGTACGACAGATTTGATTTGGAGCGGCAGATTGCATTTGGAGCGACACATCCAGTCGCTCTAAATTCCATTATGCGACCCTGGAGCGACGTGGAGTTAAACGTCGAACTTTTCATGTGCCGAACTCAATGCATAAATTATAAAATAATTAACATGATATATTTGGTGCCTCAAGCGAGGCGGAGCTTGCGCAGTTTGTAATTACACTTTATTCCCGCCAATATATGAATATTTTTCCCACAAAATTTTTTCTGTGAAATTTTAGTAGGGCGTGCTATTTTTTTGAAAAACAAAATGAATCGATGTACAGCTTGCAAAAGTGAAACAAAATATAAATGTCTGAGTTGTGGGGTATCCACATGTAATATTTGTTCAATATCGGAAACAAATATAGCTGTTGAGCGTTGGGTTGCTGGCCTATCTGTTGGCTACGGTCACGATTGTAGCATATTCTCATCCGAAAGGAGAATGACATGTGAAGAACAAGGGTTTGCTTCAAAGTCCGCGACTCCAAAAAGACCAAAGTGAACAATTTTATACTGCTAGAAATATAAATCATAGTAAATTTCCAAATATTTTGCACAATAGTATGTGATGAGGACTCCCATATTGTGAGACTTTTCAACTTTTCAACAATTTTCAAATGTTGGTAAGTATAATGATTCCTCCGTTCACTACCCCCGTGAATAGTGACAAGAATTCCGTGAAATTCTTTGTATTTACTGTCACAGGCTAGATCTGGATACTGAAATGTCAAGTGAAAGCAAGGATGAAGAAAGGCTTGCTAACTTTAGAAAGATAATGGGAAAAAGAGAAAGAGTGCTAAGAATGCTAAAAGTAAGCCAGGGCGAAAGGCACAGTGGGCAGACACTTTAGTCAATGATATGGTAGACATCATTGCTAGTGATGGGTATTTGCAAAAGCGGTTGATTTTTACCAACAGTAAGAATCAAAAGAACACTGTAATGTATGAAAAGGTTATAATGAGCTTGAAGAGCAGATCTGCTGCAAGGAATGTGGGTTGTCCATTTACGGCAGTTCAAATGCGCACCAAGTTCAAGAAGTTGGTAGCTGAATGCAAAAAGGCAGCCATGTTCATGAAAACAGCTAGTGGCATTAAGCGCTTTCAAGAAGAGCGTGGTTATAGTGCCTGGTTTAACCAGTTGTTCCTGTTGGTAAAAACAAGGGACTCTTGTCAACCGGACTAGGCCATAGAGCCATCTGCTATAGCTGAGACTGGTGAAATCACTGAGACATCCATATCTTCTAAGGTGCTAAGCCAGACATTTCAGCAATTGTATGGAAGTAATCGCCTCTAGCTAACCGGTACAAACAAATGCCTAAGCGGAATTCCGGTGGTATTGGGTCTTCACACACAGTTTGTCGTTCAAATTTGGGTCGAATTTTTTCTAAGATGAACGTAAAAGTTTCCTTTGAGATTCTGAAGGTCTTTCTAAGACTATCTTTATCATAGGTACCCCATACTAGATCCCACCAGCCAGTATTTCTTGTCATTCTCCTGCAAGTCCTGGGTGCCTCAGCTCGACAATTTTGCACAGAGAGTAACATGGCCGCAATTAAACAAGCTTTCATCTGTAAATGATAGTGCAGTATGCAGGCTGCTCCAACTTCAAACATTCTTCGGCGTCTTCTACTTCCTCGGATCATCTTTTTAAGCATTAAAATGTTTTTTATCAACCGGGCCATCTTTCACACAAAAAATGAATTGGAAAAACCTGCCAACTCATTTTAGCAATACCATAAAAAGCGGAAGCGGAAGTGTTCAATTGTTACATGCTATTAAGTTCGACGTTTAACTTGCTGCCGCTCCAGAGTTGCTCCACTGCCGCACTTAATTCTGTTTGATTCGGCGCATGAGGGAGCGACGTTTAACTTAGGTCTTAGGCTGAAGATAATTTATTTTCCTCGTTGTGGCATCCTTTAGCAAGCAATACCGTGTGGTGTTATAAGTTCAGCTTCAGACTTGAATTCTGGAATACTTCAGTAAAGTCCCGTGTCGCAGCAGCTAATATTTTAGTAAGCTTCTGGGATGTCAAAACCATGTCACTTGCTTTTAATTTGAGCATGAATATTATCCAGTAATGATCAAGTGATAATTTATACAACGTTTTTTGTGATTCGGTTAATTTAGGCCAGGTCCATCGTTCCTCAATAAATAGACGAAATACTAATATGTGGTACGATTTTTGCCATTCTAGCAATTGCAATAGTATCGTCATATTGTATGCTTTGTAAAAATATGCATATATCGACTTATTCCACCATTATTATTAACAAAACGAGCATTGAACTTTAGTTGTTCTGTATTGACTTGCCAACCAACATCAGCTTTTTGCCCCCTTTTAAAATGGCCGCCAAATTTTTATTGGCTTCACTGATTCAACGCGAGTGAGGCATCTAGCGTCTTCGGCCCCTGATGCCTTGATAGGCGCTTGATGCTGTTAAATCCGAGGATGAATCGACCGGCTTCCAAAATGCGCATGTTTTTGCGTCACCCCTGCAAGCAAATGGGGATTGACAATGGCCCGACATTGAGGGCGCAGTGATGATTTGTTGAAAACAACAAAACCTTGCAAGAACAATAGAAGTCAATTGCTATTATCATGGCGGCCTAAATGTTGGAAAGAAAGTTCAAATTAAGGTGGTACAGGTACAGTTACAGGTACACCCATGGAAATTGTTAATAGGAGGAGAGTATTAGTTCTATCTCCTAAATCTTTTTGGCACTGACAGAAATAAGACCAAAATACCTGAATTCCATATTTTTATGTCAATCAAAAAGGGTGTGGTTTGAGGTGTGGCAGTTTTATCGAAAGAGGTTTAAACAAAATAATTCAATAATGGTTTAGGCTAGAGTTATGAAACTTTCAGGAAATGATGACCTCATACATACAAAGGAACTAGACTACAAACAGCCAATTTGATATAGAAACAAAATATTTATCCAACATTTACAACTTTCAAGGAAAACAGCTTGCATAAAATCTGTTTTCTCAACAATGTGCTTACAAACAGAGCTGGTTGTAGTCTAGTTCCTAGATACATGTCTAAGCTTTATAATCTGCAAATTTGAAAGAAATCTGACAACTATGAAAAAAGTTATGCTGTTCGGAAATCACAAAATTGTCCGAAAATTAAAAACGGAGAAAATTGCGATTAAAAGTTCAGTATGCTAGTTCTGTTCTAAAATGGGCCAGATTTATAGGATGGTGCATCTTCTTCCTCCTTTTCTTTGTCAATAAACCTTTTTCTGATTGCTCTCAACTTTTCCTTCTGTTTAAAGTTACCTCAGATGGCAACATCTAAGCATTTTCCAACTTTTTTGATATCACCGTCACTACTCCATTTGGAGAGGAGTAAAATCTTTTTTGCCATGACCCATTAACTGGCACCTGACAACATCAGAAGTCTGCTCAAAAAACTGATATACCTTTTTGCCAGGCTCTTTCATACTTTTCTCTGCCACAAAATTGTAAACTTCATACATCATGTTTTTTATTTTTGTCAAATACTTTGCTTTGCATTGGTAGTAGCATGTTCATAAGTGTAGAAAATTTTGTCATAGACTTGTAATCCTTCCCAAGGAAATTGCTCTTCAAGGTCACATTTGAGTTGCAAATTTGGCACTTTCCAATGATCTCAATTGTTGACTTTAAAATAGCATTGCTAATAATGATATTTAATTCACCATCTTCATCACACGGACCCTGAAAACCTTTTGGAAGCTTCAACTTCATGGCTCTAGAAGAGGCAGTCTCTTTTTTGAAATTGACTCATCGGGCCTAGGCCGTATCGATTCAGTGTCGTGTTCTCTTACAATTTAAATGAACCTTTCTCCATAAAATTTCCGTTTTATTCCATGCTGGTTTCTTGCCAGTGTTATATCAGACAAATGAACTACTAAAACTAGTTAAATGCCTGAACTTAAAACTAATAGAAAGTGCACTTCGCAAATTGACAGCGCGAATATAAAATGGCGATCACAGAGGAGGCTTTCCTTCAAAACTTTTTAACCCTCACAGAGTCACAAGAGCACGCTTTCAGTGGTATGGGGTCTTCAGAAGACTTAGAAACTGTCTCTTATTGAAATCGAGGCTTTTTAACATTGAGGGTGATTTGAGATACCGAAAAAAGACCAAATGTTGGGGGATATAAGCGGTTGCTATGGCGTTGCTATGTGCCAAAACGTCGACATGGGAGCATAAAAGTGCTTTTTTGTCACTTTTAGTTACAAAATACGTCTATTTAAGTCCCGGATTCTAAAAGTATATGCATTTTAGCACCCAAATGATGAGAAAAAAATTTTATCCAAAATTTTGATTGTAACTGTACCTGTACCACCTTAATGTGTTAACTCCAAAGAAAGTAACCGATATGGTAAGAATGGCTCCTTCTGGTTTAGTTACCGTATTTCCTCTAATTAGCGCCTACCCTCTTTTAACAGCCCCCCCCCCCAATAAGCGCCCACCCTAAAATCAACAAGTGTGAACTAATTCTTAAATTTTCACTGTTTGCTTCAAATAATTTTGCAAAATATTTTTCTAAATTTGCAAATTATTTAACAAGCACGCGGGCGCTTATTAGAGGAAATACGATATTAATCGGAAGGGATTATTATTGGCTTTTTAACGATTATTTTAACTTGCTCTTGGCGTGTTCTTGGATTGTTCTTGGAGTGTTCAGCCAGCTCTTGGATTGTTCTGGCATGTTCCGGTGTGTTCCGCCTTTTAGTAACGTCGATGCAATGATATCATTGCGTCGATGCAACAAAACTTTGTCAATTATATAGATTATTTTTATATTTCTTTACCTGCACTTAGCAATTATTTTGTAATTTCATTTTCAGATCAAACACTAGATTGATATCTGTAAATAAATTCTTACCACCACTTGTGTAAGAAATTCCTGACTTGAGGAATGCGAAAATTTCGTCCCAAAATTGACTTTTCGAAATTTTTATCGTTCTCAATGTGATATAAAAGCCACGGCTCCAAATTTGTCATTCTTTTAATATCTGACTTTTTGAGTGAGGACTTTTCAATGTCAAGAACTGTGAACACTCCAAATATACCTATAGATGCATATAAGTTGACACATGAGTAGGGAGACACATCTCAGATTGTAACCTATTCCCACTGAATGCCATTGCTCTACTCTGAAACTCGTTGAGATATGGAGAGTGCGAGGAGGCTCGCTGTTTGAGAGAAGAGGAGTTGGATAAGGTGCCTTCGCTGCGGGAGGTGGGTGGGTCAATTTTGGTATATTCACGCTTGATGCTAGTGAAGACTGAAAAGGAGGTGAAAACTATCTGTACCACTGGTATATAGCCACGCGTAAGTATGTCGGTTCCAGGGCTATTGCGTACAGTGCCCACAGGAGCACAGGAGTAGTGAGGTAGTTATAGTTCTCGATTGAACAAGAGCTATAATGAGCGAATTTAGTGAGAATAGTAACCCGTTCCCAAGGCTGAATGCCATTGTGCTACTCTCAAACTGGTTACGATATGGAGAGTGCTACGTCAGATGTAGTCTGAAAGCGAATAAACCAATATGCACTGCTAGCAAATATTCAGAAAGAACACAATCAATTTGCTGCATCGGGCCCGTACTATCCAATGCTCAGAAAAATCCCAGAATAAAGTAGTAGCGGAATGAAATTACAGGGGAGTAGGGGCGTGAATCCCACTAATGAGTTAATGATTCTGAAGTCGGAACCAATCGAGGAAGCACTCGAAGAGGTTTTGGAGGAAGCAGATAGCTCGGACCCTGATGGTTAGACCTCACCTTCCCTGATGTGATTGAGGCTAACTAACGGGCTCTGGGTGGCCGGATCTGCAGGCCTTTCATTGAGATCGCGTCATTATTTTTTCCATTTCTTGGCCGGTTGTTGTGTTGAACGCACAATAGTTGAGTAGAGAATGGCAGAACCAGAGACTACGTAAAGAGGAAAGGAAAATGATGGTAATAAACAGCTAAGTTGTTACAAGAAGGCCCATAGACCCAGCCACTCAGAACAGACCAGACGCGTGCAGCCGCGTATTAAGACCCTTAGTTGGATCCCCAAGTGGCTGGTAGAGGGTGGTAAGGAAAGACTATGCAAGAATTGATAAAATCAGAGAAGAATTTTGCGCAAGCAACCAAGTTAAAAGAAGAAACACTCATGAAGATAAAGCAAATAACGTATTTAAAGCGGAATCAGTGGGATACGGAAAATTCTTCAAATTATGCTACTAAACCATTATGAAAACTAAGTGAGCTCCGGTAACGAGTAAGAATGGCTGGTTATCTGTGAGTCTCATCAATACTCTGACGTCACAGTATCTTCATGAATATTAAGCCTGTGACATCACAGCCCTTCATGGATATTAAACCATGTGTAATGCAGGTCTCTCTTTGAGTCTCATCATGCTATGACGTCATAGCACCCTCATGAATATTAAACCATGTGTAATGCAGGTCTCTCTGTGAGTCTCATCATACTGTGACATCACAACACCTTCGTGAATATTAAGCCATGTATGATGCAGGTCTCTCTGGGAGTCTAATCATACTATGACATCACAGCACTTTCATGAATATTCAACCATTTATAATGCAGGTCTTTCTGTGAATTAGATTATACTTGGACGTCACAGCACTTTCATGAATATTAAACCGTGTATAGTGCAGGTCTCTCTGTGAGTCGCATCATACTATTATATCAGAGCACTTTGTGTTGTCTTGTATGCTGTACCCTCTCTGAATGCGAGTAAATGGAATGATCCAAGGCAAGTATCGCGCGGTTGACAACACTGGGGACCTATGTACACGACGGCTTGAAAAGCAATTTGGTTACCTTTTGCAACCACAGACTGTGAGAGTCCGGCATGACTTGAAAACAAATTAAAAATTTTTTCATCTACAACAATGTATACAATTGGATTAAAACCTAACCGTCAAAGGGCATCAATCTAGCATCGAGATCGTTTCACATAAATGTGTAATCACGAAGAACATTGCACAGATAATCAAAGGCATCCCTGCTCATTCGAGACATTTCATGCCAATAGTTTAACAAAATTCACAATTGTGTCTATAATACACCCAAGCACGTCGACGTAGATAAAGAGATTGAAAGTGCTCTATGGCCAACAGCCATATTTGCATTTTTTGAAGCAATTGGGAAAGATACAAATACCAGAACAATCTTTGGTACCGTCGTTTTGCCTACCGTATTTCCTCTAAAGAGCGCCGCCCTCTAATAAACGCCGCCCTCTATTGAACGCCTCAATTTAAACCAAACATTGGTAATAAACGCCGCCCTCTAATGAACGCCGCCCTCTATTGAACGCCACATCTTCAAAAGCAGCGTTTATTGGAAAAATTTGTTTGCAGCAGTAAAAATATAGTAGCAAAATGCTCAAATGTCAACTTGTCATCCATTAATATGGAGGAAGCTATTTTCTTGCAAATTTGACCACAACTTTAGCAGAGGCGAAAAGTGCACATCTATAAGACACAAAAGGATTACAGTACAATGGCAGTGATAGAGGCTAATCGTTCTGAGATGCTCAATCGGTATGAAATGTCGTATCAAATTTCGGGCAAAGGACAAATTGAAAGAATAGGATGGGGCCGATCGGCGAGAAACCCTCCTAAAATTAAAGATATTATGTGTAAGAGGTTGTCCAGTGTCAAAAATGTATACTGGTGCAAATAGATGGCAGCACATGTGAGGTGGGAAACTACGCAAAAAACAGGGGGTAACAGTGGAATAAAAACAAAGAGGCTACATATATATATGAAAGCAGGGGCAGGCAAAACATTAAATCCCAGGAGTGTGGCGAAGTGGACAGCGGGTATTTACCCGTGGGAACACAAAATAACGATGAACACGGCGAAACGCGCATATAAAGGGCGGGGGAATGGCGGAATAGGAAATATACACGACAAAACAGGGTAGAAAACAAAGATGGTTCGTACCTTGCAGTACCTAAACGGACAGGACGTAAACGACAAACACGCCAAGCAACACGATCCCGAACTTAATAAGGGAATGGAAAATGTCAAAAAGCAAACTCACTGGCCCTCCCTGCATTGGAGAGCCGACTGGAATATCAACTCTTTGGGCCTCGACGGGCCTAAGATTGGCTTGAGCTTCTGGGTTGACAGGAAGCTTCAATTGCACCATGATTTTACCACAGCTTCGATTGTACCTGGATTTTAGGGCCATTGGAGGCGGAGCCTTTGCGACATGTGTTGGGAGAAGCCATTCTGAATGGAAATCAAGACGAGGGCAGTGACGGCGAGAGAGTACTGATGAAAAATTTCGGTATATTCACGCTTGAAGTTAGTGAAGACTGAAAAGGGGGTGAAAACTATCTGTATCACTGGTATATAGCCACGCGTAAGTATGATGGGTCCAGGGTTGTTGCCTGCAGTGCCTAAAAGGGCACAGGAGTAATGAAATAGTTATAGTTCTCGTTTGGACGAATGTACCTTCAATGGGAATTGTCATTCTGTTTACGCAACCATAATTTTTGTTCTCAAAATTCAGTTTCATTAACTTGTTTACTTATAACATTATTCACTCATTTTAACCGATTTAGTGCGTTCATTCATATAAATTGATTCATATTGGTTCAGTTCATTTTTTAATCTTGTTTAAATGATGTACTCTATAAAAATTGCACAAAACTTTACACAATTCCATTCCTCAACTGATATACCTTTTTCTCAAGCTTTTCTAAACTATATTGCACACAACTTTGAGATTATCCCTACTTTTTTAATTTCACAGTAAGCGTAACCAAAACATCAAAGACATTTTAGTGAAGTCAAAGCTTGTACAATAAACAACTCGTATCTCCAGTGAATGGCCTCCAAGGACGTTGGGCCGTATGATGGCTGTGTAGTAGATTCCCCGCTGACGTCAGTTTCAGCTCGTTTACTTCCTGGGTCATTCCCAGATGACGCTATCATAGATATATATACAACGTTTCTAAAATAAATATTTTGTAATTCCTAGTTTTACATTATTACTCATTGCTTACGCACATAAAATTATCTTCCTATTCCCTTTTACTAATATATATATTCGTCACTTGATTTAGTTAGTTAGTTATTGTTAGTTCCAGTTGTTCATCCAAGAAAATCTATAAAATCACAAGTTGTTTGTTTTCATCTCTGAAACCTCCAGAATCTCGAATAAAATCGACACGAACCAAAACATTTGGTAAGACTGTTAATAGTCTGTTAGTAAGTATTCAAATCTCGTATTTACTAAATTGGTGACCACGAAGTGACCGAGTATTCGTTCTTCAGAGACATACATTTGAGTATTTGGCCTATATTTTAATTTCGATTACACACATCGTTCAATCTCGATATTTGGATATTAGTAAGCTTCGTACGTACTGTTCTTACAATGAATCCTACAGAATCTTCTACTACTGGTGCTAGCTTGCCTTCATCATCAGCTTCACCAACAGGACACCCTGGAGTTGTTCCACTTCAACCAGTAGCAGCAGTAAGTCTGAAACTGCCACCATTCTGGCCCAACGATCCAGAGCTGTGGTTTGCACAAGTAGAATGCCAGTTTGAGGCTAGGAGCATCAATGTTCAAAATACAAAATTTAACTACGTTGTAGCTATCCTTCAGCCAGAGATAGCCCAAGAAGTACGTGACCTCCTCGTTCATAGACCAGCACAGAATCCATATGATCGTTTGAAAGAGGCACTGATCAAACGAACATCCACGTCCGAACAGAAAAGACTTCACCAGCTATTGATTGCTGAAGAGCTTGGTGATAGCAAGCCATCGCAACTTCTTCGGCGTATGCAACAGCTTCAAGGTGGAAACAACCTTGAACCAAGCATCCTTCGTCAACTGTTCCTTCAACGTCTTCCAAGAAATGCTCAGTTGATCCTTGCTTCCTCGCCAGACACCGTTCCACTTGACGATTTAGCAGCACTAGCCGATAAGATATTAGAAGTTGCTGGTCCACCCCAAGTCATTTCTGCAGTAACTACTCAAAACACTGTGCCATTAAACAACAAAATTGAAGACATGCAAGGTCAAATCAATCAGCTTACGATGCAAATCCAGGCCCTCACAAGTCAGCTGACAACACAGAATTCTTTTCGAGGCCGTTTCCAATCACGTGGGAGATCTCCATTTCAAAGACAACAGCCTCGTATGCAATCTCAGTCACCTGACCGCTCCAGAATCTGCTGGTACCACAAGAAGTTCGGAATACAAGCACACAAATGCGAACAGCCGTGCGCCTTTATACAACCCGAATTTCCAAGTTCCAACCCACAACAACAACAACAACAACAACAGTTGCAGGGAAACGCTCCAGCCAGAGACTGATGGCGGCAAGTCACCCTGGCTCCACTTCTTCTAGTCGTCTTTTCTTCATTACGGATAAATGCTCCGGTACACGCTTTTTAGTCGACACTGGCGCAGATGTAAGTGTAATCCCATGTCAAGCCATCGAAAAACGTAACAATCATCCTTCTTCACTGCAACTTCAAGCTGTAAATCAATCCTCAATAGCTACGTACGGCGAAAGATCACATACTCTAGATCTCGGACTTCGTCGCACCTACAGATGGATATTCATTATAGCTGATATTCAAACACCCATTCTCGGAGCTGATTTTTTATCGTATTACGCGTTAAAAGTTGACGTACGCCATCGAAAGCTCATCGATACAACAACCAATTTAACGATACAAGGAGTTCGAAGCTCATTCGAGTCGCCTCGTCCGATGTTTGCCATTCCCACTTTGTCATCGCCCTACCTTGTACTACTACAAAAATTTCCGTCACTCGCGCGCCAAGATTACGACGAAAAGGCCGTCAAACATACGGTAAAGCATCACATTCAAACAAAAGGCCCACCTGTTTTTAGTCGACCACGCCGACTCGCATCTGACAGATTGGCCATAGCTAAGAAGGAATTCGAACACATGCTTCAACTCGGCATTATCCGTACATCAAACAGCAGCTGGTCCTCGCCTCTCCATATGGTGCCAAAGCCAACTGCTGGCGATTGGAGACCTTGTGGCGATTACCGAGCCCTAAACAACAGCACTGTCCCGGATCGGTACCCAATACCACATATTCACGATTTCGCTTCTGGTTTACATGGAAAAAAAATATTTTCTAAAATCGATTTGGTGCGTGCCTATCACCAGATTCCGGTCGCCCCGGAGGACATACCGAAAACTGCTATCACAACCCCTTTTGGTCTTTTCGAATTTATGCGAATGCCTTTCGGACTTCGAAACGCGGCACAGACATTTCAACGCTTCATTGACGAGGTTATACATGGTTTGGATTTTGTGTATGCTTACATAGACGATTTGCTCATCGCTAGCTCGTCAGAATCGGAACACCTCATGCATCTGACAAAACTCTTCGAAAGACTTGCTGAATACGGACTTGTCGTAAAACAATCAAAATGTGTATTCGGCGCAGCCTCGTTGGATTTCCTCGGCCATCAGATATCAGCCTCCGGTATCTCACCTCTTCAATCAAAGGTTACTGCAATACGCGAATTTCTTGCACCGACATCACTAAGGAAGTTACGGGAATTTCTTGGATTGGTAAATTTTTATCGCCGATTTGTACCAAACTGTGCCCAAATCGTACAACCGTTAACGGATTTATTAGCTGGTAGAAGACCTAAAACCGCTCTGGAACTATCTGACAACGCCTTAGCCGCTTTCCAAGCCATCAAGTCAGCGCTTGCCACTGCAACAATGCTTGTACACCCATCGCCTACGGATCCTTATTGTCTAATGGTCGACGCGTCCGATCTCGCTATCGGTGGTGTACTACAGCAACATATTGACGGACAATGGAAGCCAATTTCGTTTTTCTCAAAACGCTTACAGCCGGCAGAAACAAAGTACAGCACTTTTGGACGGGAGCTGCTAGCTGTGTATCTTGCCCTTCGCCATTTTCGTCACTGCCTCGAAGGACGCCCGTTTTACATCTTGACCGACCATAAGCCACTAACATATGCTCTGTCAGCATCAGCCGATCGCCATTCACCGCGAGAGATACGTCATCTCGATTATATCTCTCAATTTACAACGGACATTCGCCACATTCAAGGCAAGGAAAATGTTGTTGCAGATGCATTGTCGAGAACTGAAATCAACTCGTTACAAGCCGTTCAACCGATTGATTTCACACAACTTGCAAAAGCACAACAAGAAGATCCTGACTTACCCACTCTGCAGTGTTCATCATCTCTTCGTTTGAAAGCCTTCCCGATCCAAAACGCAACCGGTACAATCTTATGCGACCTTTCGACAGATAATCCACGGCCCTATGTACCCCGGTTATATCGACGCATTGTTTTCGACAACCTTCACAACATCTCACACCCCGGTATTCGCGCCACGCAAAACTTGATCACAGCTCGCTATGTTTGGCCCCACATTAACACAGACATCCGCCAATGGACTCGTGCATGTCTACAATGTCAGAAAGCCAAAATACAACGCCACACTGTCGCTCCTCTCGGAACATTTGCCACGCCAGATGCTCGCTTTGCACATGTTCATATCGATTTAGTTGGTCCACTGCCACCTTCTAATGGACATCGATATTTGCTTACATGCATCGATCGCTTCACTCGTTGGCCAAATGCTATTCCGATTTCCGACATCACAGCTGAAACATGCGCTCAAGCTCTCGTTACGCATTGGATTTCCACATTTGGTGTACCTACTACGATCACAACAGATCGCGGAGCACAATTTGAGTCTGCACTATTTCATTCCCTAACATCACTACTCGGAATCAAACGCATCCGTACCACCGCTTACCACCATAGTGCAAACGGGATGATCGAGCGTTTTCATCGTCATTTAAAGTCGTCGCTCAAGGCTCAACCAGACACCACCAAATGGACCGAGTTGCTTCCACTAATTCTGCTCGTCATTCGATCCACGATCAAAACTGATATTGATTGTTCACCCGCTGAACTCGTTTTTGGTACAACACTCCGTTTACCTGGTCAATTCTTCGACACAAACAACACAGAGAATCTTGACCCTGCAAATTACGCTGATCGTCTTCGTTACGCCATGCAACGTCTATCGGCCGTTCCCGTTCGCCAACAATCAACGTCGTCCCACATTCCAACCGATCTGCGGACATGTACACATGTATTCGTCCGCTGTGATGCAGTCCGCAAGCCACTACAGACGCCTTACGACGGCCCGTACAAAGTTTTAACACGCAACGAAAAACACTTTGTACTTGAGATCAACGGTCATCACAAAACTGTTTCTCTCGATCGTTTGAAAGTGGCTCACCTCGATGCGAATTATTTACAACCGACGCTTCCCGACGCACCTCATGTAGAACCGACGACATCCCAACCAGAAATATCAGAACCCATCTCGCACACACCCACGATGGTTCCCTCACAGAAAACTCGTTCTGGTCGTAGAGTTCACTTTCCCGAAAGATACGGCTTTGATCCGTAAGAAAAACTATTAGCCCTGGCACCACTCGGTTTGGCAAACAATTTTTTAAACTTTATTTCACAATTTTTTGTCGTTTCACTTGTATTATTAGTCGTCGTTTATATCGAATGCTTCGCTCCACTTGCCTTCTAGGGGGGGAGCTATGTAGTAGATTCCCCGCTGACGTCAGTTTCAGCTCGTTTACTTCCTGGGTCATTCCCAGATGACGCTATCATAGATATATATACAACGTTTCTAAAATAAATATTTTGTAATTCCTAGTTTTACATTATTACTCATTGCTTACGCACATAAAATTATCTTCCTATTCCCTTTTACTAATATATATATTCGTCACTTGATTTAGTTAGTTAGTTATTGTTAGTTCCAGTTGTTCATCCAAGAAAATCTATAAAATCACAAGTTGTTTGTTTTCATCTCTGAAACCTCCAGAATCTCGAATAAAATCGACACGAACCAAAACATTTGGTAAGACTGTTAATAGTCTGTTAGTAAGTATTCAAATCTCGTATTTACTAAAGCTGTTCGGCATTTTTCAGCGGGCCTAGGTGCCAATTCAATTCAATCGTTTGTTGCATAAACAATATTATTCTGATTGCCCATTGCTTTATAGTTGTTGTTGTCAATATTTATGTCATGACCAAAATACATCGTGGTAATAATAATGCAATTTTTCCAACTGTCAATTCGTCATACACTTCCGTATATGTATACACAAATACAGTTTCTCTCTTGCCCCTCTTCGAGATCATTCTCCTCGCATTTGTCATATTTCTACAACCCTACTGGACCTTTCCATTGGTCGTTGTATCTAATGCGCTTCTGTCACTCTAGCTGATCAACTTTGCGCGCCACATTTATCGCAATCTCTTCTTTCTACATACACTTTACTGGTGCGAAAGTGCCCATGAGGGTGCTGGGGGGCCTGTGGTCATGAAAGCGTACTGTCATTAAACCCCCTAAATGCTGATCCAGGTTGATAGCTGAAGATTCGCACACAAACATTTTTCTACTACAATGTTTCCATCAAACTATTCATTCTTTTCACATAGACATATTGCCAGTACGCCCCACTTATAGTTCATGTGCTCTCGGATTAACAATCTAGATCACGGATGCGTATTGCTTCCTATTGGTCTGCATGGCTGTGACTACCCTTTACATTTTTTCTTTATTTATCAACATTATTATTATTTTAATCTATTATTTATCTTATATTATTTGATACACACGCATCCTTCTTTGCAACATGACTACATTGCTCTTCTTTGGGTTTTAGCGGCAGGCAAAAAAGCCTTATGTACGGCATTACTGGGGCTTTAGAAACTACGAGTTTCCTCAGTTCGTTTTCGTTGTAAATGCGTACAGTGTGACTTTAACAGAATTGTGTTTGTTGATTGTGAAATAGTGCTTCATTTCAAAACAGAGTCACGTCTTATGACCAATATGCACAGCACTGTTTTATGCTCACTGTAACTTGCAACTTGACTAAGTTTCTCTTGCAGAGTTTCTAGCTACAGGCATAAAGCATCATGTACATTATTACCGAGCCTTTAGAGCCTGGCAGTTGGCACAGTTCTTTTTCGTTGTTTATTCGTGCAGTTTGAGATTAGCACAGTTGTATTCATTGATTGTGAAACCGTGCTTCATTTCAAAACCCAGTTGCATTTAATGACCGGTAATGCATATCACTGTTTAATGCTCAATTTTTCACCACTTTTTGCAACTTGACTAAATTACTCTTGCTACGTTTTTAGCTACAGGCACAACTCCTTATGTACGTCATTACTGGGGCTTTAGAGACTGTGAGTTGGCTAAGTTCGTTTTCGTTGTATATCCTTACAGCTTGACTTTAACACACTTGTGTTTATTGATTGTGAAACATAGCTGCATTTTAAAGACTGAGTTGCGATTTATGGCCGATATGCACAACATTGTTTTATGCTCAATTTTCCACCCTTCTTTGCAACTTCACTAAGTTACTCTTGTTGAGTTTTTGTCTATAAGCATAAAGCCTCGTGCACGTCGTTACTGGGGCTTCAGAGAGTTTGAGCTGGCTCAGTTCGTTTTCGTTGCATATTCGTACAGTTTGACTTTAACACAGTTGTGTTTATTGATTGTAAGCTTTTTTAAATTTTTACCCAACATAAACATGTTTATCTAATTTACTTACGACTTTGCTTACAGGTCTCTTTTCATTTCAAAGAGCTAGAGTTGACGAGAAAATTCAAAGAAAGTAGAACATTCTTTAAAACTGCAATTGATATATGAATGAAATTGTTTATCAGGCAACATCTCTTAATTTCAAAACAGAAATAGCTGCTACATTTGGACAGAGTCATAAGCACCCAGAAGGCGGGTGCAAACAATGTATCATTAAAGGCAAAGTTTGTTTGACTTTGAACTACCTTAAGCACAATTGTGAAGTTATACGGGTTCACAATCCAAAGTGTTGTGCAATTTGGTGCATCTGCAATATTTTTTATCATAATACTTTCCTCCGGCACTAATTCATAAAATTTAGAAGGTAAATTTTCTGAAAGCAGTTTGTGAAACTGGCTTGGCAAATATCCCAAGAAAAATATTGTTAAGCTGATAATGTAGGGCTTTCTATTGGTTGATTAGCTTTTTTAAAAATATTATATAGCGTAATCATTCCCCTCCAAGCATATATTATTAACATTATAATTATGCAGCCGCAAATACCACACGAAGCCCAAATGAATAAATTTTCCAAATTGCTTATGCCAAGTGGGCGAAAACCATTAGTTGTTTTGCATTTGCTGTCACCAAACCAAAACTTTAATAATCGATCCTTCTCGCCTGAATCGGCAATGGCAACAGAGGCTAGGTTGAGCTTTCTTTTCCAAGGTGAGCCTTTTCTGAATGAGATTCCTAAGCCAGCAAAATTTGAGTCAGCTTCCACAACCTTGAACGTGCAATCTTTGTCCAACGAAGCTGTCATTCTTAGCGATAGGTAATCAGAAAAGAAGAAGTCAATCTCCCTGGAACAAATAATCAAAAGGAGAAAAGAGCTTATAGTTACAGTGCCATATAGTAAAAAGAGTAACACACCTAACGGAGATAAACAATCGCCCTGCGCTCCTGAGTTCAAAAGACCACACTGATTGCCTTCTGGAAACACACACCTCATTGAAACTGTATATCGTCTTGGGTGGCTGACAGCCTGCGTGCTGCCTTGAACTCTTCAAACAAGAAAATCATCGTTGCACCGTATGAAAATATATACAAAGCCTCGCGCGTTTATTTTATCACTTTCTGTTCTTTTTTCGCAAAATGGCAAATGTTGCTGTGAAAGGGAAAGCTGTCTTTGGAATATCGTTTACTGTTAAGCCCTGTCCACACCACACAAACTAACCCAGGTTCGACCCGGGTTAAATTAAACCTGGGGCGAACCCTGTTTTGTCCACACTTGATTTTCACGTTTTGTAATGTGGACGCAGTCGGGGCGAACCCAGGTTAGCTAACGCTACGCACGCGTAGTCAAATTTCATGTCGCTGTGCAACAAGAACAAAACAAGCAAAAATATATTCCACCACAAGGGCGATCAACAAGATGAAAGGTGCTGGAGTGATAGTGCAAGTTTCCATTTCAATTTATCAATTTATTTATTTGTTGAAGCCACGTGAGATTGTTTGCGTGTGAGTGATCAAAATTGTATTTATATTTTTTGGCGCGCAATGCAAAATCCAAATATGCGCATGCATTGCAAAAACTAACCCAGGTTCGCCCCAGGTTTGTGTCCACACTTGAAATTTTTACACTAACCTGAGTTCGACCTGGGTCGAAACCAACTCTGGACATGGGTTAAACTAACCCGGGGCGAACCCAGGTTAGTTGTGTCCACACTGCAAAATCTAACCTGGGTTAACGAAAACCTGGGTCGAACCCGGGTTAGTTTGTGTAGTGTGGACAGGGCTTTAATTAAACGATAATCCCAAGAACTATAAATACAAAGAATTTTCTAAGCGTCTCTGCAGATAAGATTCCTTTAGTAAAAATCTGCAAGCAATCTCACTTCACTAACAACAAATGGAAAGCATCGGCCCATCCATTGCCCTGTATAAATAGAAACGCAGCGTCTTCATTCAGCAGCAAATATGCTCAAAAGACGGGCAGTCTCTTTGATGACTCAGTTGTCGGGCTTTTCGTTTATTGATTTGCATACTCTACTCTTCTCTTTTGAAGAGTTTGGGGGCTGCACGCAGGCTAAGCGGTTATGTATCTTCGGTAGAAGCAAGTAATATTGCGCTGCTTGTAAAATAGAATTACTTTTTGCTGAGCATTCATGAGTATATTAGAACAGTTTCGATTCAGAAAATTTTGCTGTATGGAAGTTGCATATAAAAAATTTAAGGGTTGAACTTAATTTCATATAATAAACTTCTGACTAGAAACTGTTTTTCTCACCTGCTTTTTAAAGCGTTTATGCTGTCTCTGTATGATGCATAGAAAATCAACTTTTTTGACACTCTGCGCACTTCTTTGTCTGGATTTTGTACTAAATAGTTTGCAGTTGCGGTTGCAATTTGTGTTCCAAGTTTGTATTTGCTATTGTAATCCATTATCTGCGGCGCAAAATAAACAAGATAGTCCATGTCATTATTCAAAACTAATTGGCAAAAGCTTTGAAACATTGTAATCTTTTAAACATCTCTAACTGTCCATTTTAACGGGGACCATACTAATAACTAACATACATCTCGCTCTCACTACAGACTGTTGCAACAGACCCAAAAGTGTCAGCAAAGTTTGCTTGCAGGATTTAACATATTTGAAGCGTTATTTTTGAAAGCAACATTTTAAACTTTCTTGACATTTAAATTAATTTATTAATTTAAATCAGAAGAAGTTTAAAACTTAATTCAAATGAATTAATTACATTTCTTATAAGAATATAGTTTATAAGAATATTGAGGCTTAAAATTGCCAGAAAGCAATGGAAATTTAAGAATAACAATGAAAAAGGTCAAGGCTCAGCACAAGTTAAGGTTCTAATTTTTTCATTGATACTTTGCAGATGGTAAAACTGTTGCTAAGAAATTGCTTGAAAAATTAAGTTTTGTCGTAGTTTTACAATCGACATTTTATGTCGTAATTGCTTAAATCAGGTGAAGAAACTTAAGGGCCTAAAGGAGCAGATATATAAATTGGATCAAGATTTACAACTGTATGAATGAATGTAAGTGTGAATGTAAAGCTTCAGTCCTTTCGTTTCTGCATAGCCTAACCGAAAAGTTTCCATATTGAAAATACTGTTCATTTTACTTCAAACACTGTTAGATTTAAATAAAACTTTCCCGTAATTTGATTAAAGTTTTTTAAACATCTTTGAATCTCAAAAATAGCCCATGATCCAGCACATTGAAATAGAATGGTTTGAAAATTTGAAAAGTTTCCATATTGCAAACTTTAATATTGGTTTTGTCAAAAGCTCTCGTCAACAGCATGATTGATTTTTGTGCTATCTGCTGAACACTGCCATGTTTTGAACATAACAATTTGAAGATTCAATTATCTATATACGAAAATAGGCTCATTAGTTTTATCACGACAAAGGAATATATAGTAATGAGCCACAAGCCGCAGCCTATTTTGAAACCCCAGATGAGAAAAGAATAGCCAAAAATGATTCAAAAGCCATACTCAAACATCTGCAACAATTGCGTCCGTCAAAGTTGATCTGTCCAGAATCACTTTCTGCCTGAATGTCAGGTTTCAACATTACAGGGTAATTGATTACTTGCAAATATAGTCTAGGAATACTTTTTCCTGTAAGCTACAATAGCTATCTTACCTTGGGATCTTTAAGTCCAGTGATGAACTCTGTTTCATCAACAACAACAAATGACTTAATCAAATTAGCTGAGTAAACAGCCACAATCATGATGAAGACAAATGCTATAAATATTGATGTCACTCGACTTCCAGTAGCGGTTGGCCTTAGTTGGATGATTTCACCACTAAAAAATGTCCCCCAAATGTATTCCATGCTTTCAGATATACCAAAAATACGATACGTATCAATTTTGGAGCATTTATTTTTCTGTACCTTACCCAACGGACTTAGTCTTTCGAGAGCCCAGATTTGCAACATAAGTCCAACAATGACGAGAATGATACCTGTCCATAGGGTCCTATCAAACGGACCAAATACACCACCTTCCAGCTTGTTCTGATTCTTTATGTATGCTATACCATGGTGCAAGAATTCATATGGTTTTGCGAATTCAATAACCTTACGTCTGGAGTGTTCCTCCATCATGTCCACAGCAAAATCTGCGTTTCCACTTATTATCTCTTGAACAAGCCCAGTGGCTTTTTTACTTGTGGCATTATAGCCACCGTAATGTCCATCTCTCGACACATGCACAATGCCAACTACCTCATGCTTGTCTTCCAAATACCTTAATATGTCTATGGCTAAGCCATACGCACAAATTGGAATAGTTGTATTGCTTTCACTATTCATGTAACGATAACCGTACTTTCCGTAAAGACCGCAATATGGCTCACTTCCATCGGTTTTGTCAAAATCGACAATGGTTATCCAGGGCTGTAGACCAGGCGAGGAAGGGGGTCTATCGTCATCCGACGAGGGAATTTACGAGACCAACTTCATTTGGTCAATTTCAATACGCTGATTCCGAAAATCGATGTTATACGGGCGAAATCGGTACCACCGAGCCTCTATTTCATGTTTCAACCTCGTTTTCGATGGAAAATTAACATTCACGAAAAATAGGCGAGTTCATGGATTCCAATCAATTTTTGGCTGCTGATTTCAAAAATTGAGGTTATAAAGTAAAATTCGGCACCTTTGTGCCTCGGTTCAATGCCGAAACCTCGTTTTCATGTGAAAACTTTGTTTTCGCCTGAAACTTATAAGTCAGCGATTCTTATCGATTTCAGGTCGCTGATGTTGAAAATTGATGCCATACATCAAAATTCAGCATCACTGAGCCCCTATTTCATGTCAAAGCCTGGTTTTCATGTTTGAGCTCCGTTTTCAGCAAAAAACATCAAAGAACGCACCTGTTAAACGTATTCAAAACGGACACTGTCCATATTCTAAAATTTGGAGCATGGTCAATGTCCATTTTTGATCAATCTCAGGTTGCTAATTTCGAAAATCGGTATTATTGTGCTCAGCCCCACTGAACTTCTATTTCAACAGAACTAGTAAAATATATTTACAAAAGATTATGCAATTGCTTATCTGCGTCCGAGAGGTCATTTTGTTCGTCGTATTCTTAGAATTCGTCATCAGAAGAGTCATCCGTAAATTCATCCCCCAAGGCATCATCATTCGATCCATCGTAATCATCTTCATCTGCTTCGTTCGCATCCAGAAGCAGCTCTTCGACATTTTCAGGGAAGGCCTCGGCACTCCATGAAGCGTTACCCCTTGCATCCCAGCCATGTTCCACTGGACTCTCAAGATCTAACTCCAACCGGTCAGCATTTCTGTATATGTTTGCTACATAAGCTGATCTTGCGATGTGCAGATGTAGATTGGCAGCACATGGTGGCATTAAACTCAGGTCAACCACTCTTCCTTTTCTTTCGAATACTTTCCAAAAACACTTTGAGCGGGCTTCGTTGACTTTCGTGACAGATGGAAAACCATAAAGAAAACATGTGAACTTCTCAAGGAGCTCGATATCATCTGCATTGGGGTTGACGTCTGTTCCAAGCCTTGCGAAGGCATTGATAAATTCTTGTCGCTTTAACATCGCCTTCCAAAATGACTTCTTTCCTTTTCGAAAAAAAGCAGACACGTAATCGTTGCCGGAGAATGCATGCAGTCCAACAACCGCTCGTCTTTTAATTGGAGAAAGTGTTGATGATGTCACATCAATTAGTTTTCGGTTCTTCCCAACACCACTGTCCAACAAAACTTTAGCGCCCATGAAATCGTGCGCAAGAAACAGTGTAATTATATCGATGTCCGCTGAAGGGGATCGTACTACCGCGGTTTCTCCAGGTAAAATAGGTGCAGCCTTTACAAGTGCTAGCAGTTTAGTATCGGCTTCTTCGTGATTGCTATGCAGCTCTGGAAATGGTCTTGCGTCATCTTTGCTTATTTTGGAACATTGCGTTGCATTTGAAAAATATATGACGCGGTCATTCAAATTATGTCGGTCGTCTTCGATCGACTGTTGAATCAGGTTAAAAAGCATTTTCTTGTTATCCCCATTCTTCAAAAACGTAACAAAGTCAGCTGGTACTTTCATATCAGGAGTTCGCAGAACGTATCTCTCGCCGGCTCCTCTTGCTGCACGCTCTCTACTTTTAATGCTGTTCTCAAGATAGGTATCACATGCGACGTAGACGTTGACATATTGCTGTGGAATAGTGGCCATTACTTTTGCTGCAAGATCCCTGATTGTACCGGCATTTCCAACGATTGTTCTAATTGCAGCGGCAAGGTCCAAAAAATAATATTTCTTGTCGGCTACATCAGAGAAGTCATCATACGTCAGTTCTTCAAGATCAGACATTGCTGCGCTATAGAGTTTACTTTTAACTGTTTTACGTATCGAGCCATCGGGAGTGCTGAGCGGAATGGACACAGGAGCGAGCGGATAACAGAGGACAGCATCCAAGTCAATACCTACAGTTATAAAATTTATCAAGGTTTAAGGGATTTATTGCTATCTTTTCCACATTTGATGGTCAAAAACGCAGAGGTGTTGTTTGAATTTAAAAAATTTGATAGATAACGTGAAAAGATAAAATATGCAAGTTTAGAAAATAAATTACCAGCGTTTTTCTTGTTAGAGTTAGCAACGAGCAATCCCAAAACGTCTCTCTGAAAAGCCACTTCTTTGATCTTGTTACCCCTTTTTACGGTCTTTTTTACGGCTCCATCTTGAAATGTTTTTATTTTGTTCTTCTTAATGGGACTGAAAAATTTATCCTTTTCTCCATTTTCTCTTTGCGTACTCTCTGTGAAGCGTGTAACGAATTCGGTCATCATCTCTTCCCCTTGCTTCTCAAGGCTTAACAGGCTTTCACTAATTTCATCATTGGTAGGACAACCAGAGACGATGTTATACAGTTTCCCGTTGTCTAGTTGTTCGTCGAATGGGTTGATGAATTGATTGGTGAGCGCATCCTGAATCTTTTGCACGACTTTGTTCGTCTTTAATATTTCGCTTGGGCGTAAGCACTTTCGCGGGTTGGATATATTGCTATCAGTTCCTGAAATCTCCCGAAGGGCTTCGACGAATGTTGACTGAAACGGTCTGCTAAGCACCCATTTTGTGATGGTTTGTGGCTTTGCTGCAAACTTGGTCACACCGCCTGAAATTCAAATAACGCTTTAAATTGGGTTAGTATCAAAACGGCAGTTTCCACTTGAGCGAATTCCTCCACGAATTCTTCAGGTAATCCAAGATTTTCACTTAAGAAATGTTCTCTTTAGATAAACAACGACTCAAGTAATTTGTTCGCTCTTACTAAATCCGAAAGCAATGTCGGTCTTTCTTTGATTGATTAGAGTAAATTGAAAACTTTTTGATGATTTCGTCGAATACCTTTCTGGTGGTCGTTGGTTATTTTGCTGAAGAATTCGCTCAAGTTAAAGAAATAATAAAACAAATTTCTATTGGTTCCGGGTCCTCTTGCCCCGATAGGGCTCTAGCACTTTTTGTATTTAGACGCAAAGGCTAGGCTATGCCCTCGTAATTATGCTTCTAGAACCGGCCCTCTTTCTAATTAACGCCTCAATGCTCACCTGTAGTTTTTGCTGACTTCATATAGGATTGTTCGCCTGCCATGTCAATCGCTTGGCCGATCGCCTGAGTGTTGCGTCGAACTGATACGATTGCATGCATCTCGTCCTCTCCACCTGGGTGTGTGCTTTCTAGGGACTCTAACGATTTCACATAGAACGTACCATACCGTGCATAGTGTATTCTGTTTGTCGAAAAACACATCGGGATTGACTCTTTCCACATCTGAAGTCGAAGCTGGAAGTCGTTCGTATTCACAGCATAGTGAAGCTTCTGTTGCCTATCAACGAGTGCTACGTATTTCATCCAAAATTGTGCAGTTTTACCAAATTTGCCGTTTAAACTGTCTGCTTTGAGATCAGTGTACTTCTTCGTGAATGCTTGAACCTCTGGGTGATCCATCAAATCAATGACATCTGTGCTGCCAGGTGGATCTTGAGAAAACTCTCGGATCACATTCGGAATATCAGTGATGTATTTCTCAATGAACATTCTTTCGATTGCTTCGGCAAAAGCTTCGTGAATCTTCCAACAGCGGTTGTAATGCTTTCCAGACAATACTTTAGATATACCTCCAGAGCTGCATATACCTGTTTGAAATGCAATTTCTTCAAAACCGCTTCCTTCAACAAACTTTCCGATGACACCGAAAAACGCCATCATGGCATGGAAGTCGCCCAGGTGTATTAATATGTCGGACCAAGCAGTAGGATTGTTCCACACTACATGGTAGGCCTTAATTGCCGCACCAACATCGAGCGTTATGTGCGTATAGAGCATATTCGATTGTTTGGACAGCTCTCGAGAAATTTCGAACATCTTCACAAATGTAGCATAGTCAGTGATCGGCGTCTCAATCGGCGGCATGTATGTCATTGTTGTTGGCTGACTTTCATTCTTTTTGAAGTGATTGATAACCCATCCGACGAAGCGTGGAGTATTTTGATCTTCCGAATTCAGATATCTTGCAAGCTTCCATGTGGTCAAGAGCTTTGGAGCAATGCCTTCAGAAATATCGCCAGATGAACTGGTTTCGTTACTTGCCAATTTCGGTGGCTCTGTTTTTGGATTAATTCTGAAATTCGAAACTTCTTCTGCCGGCATCGCTGGAAGTGAACGTCGTTTGGACATGGGAATACTAACTTCATTACTTCGTTTAATGCAAGCCTCAGATGCTTCTTGAAAAACAATTCCTGGTGTGTTATGGATCGATCCACTTCCCGAGCTCGTCTCAATATTTCTATCAAAATTATCCCACCAAAATATGGTAGAAACCTACGAAAAAAACGAAATTTGCTTTAGATTCAATAACTATCATATTGGAAACTTAAATATATTAAATAAAAAAATATAATAATCAATAGCGATGAGGATGAGTTGGTTAGAAGGGTCACTGACCGAGGAGCACGTGGCTTTAGGCACCCACAATACGCCAATAATTAAAACAACAAAAACTTATCTTTGAGGGCAATTAGTTTATAACTTGTGTATATGTATGTATTGGGTGAGTATCTTAATGAATAGTTAAGAAGCCACGAGCGATTCTGCAGCCACAATATTCAAGCATTTTCATGGACTCATGGACTTCAGAGTCGCTAGTTAGAGTATATCCCACATACGTGAGCGCACGTGAGAGCACTTGTTATGTGTCTTTTAAAGTTGATATAGCTGCAAACTAGCACAAATGATGAAAAAGGATAAAGAAATAATTAAGAACTAAATTTTACCTTGCTGCCTTCGTCTGCGGGATGCAAAGGCAAATTGAGCGACATTGACTGGAAATGTTGTGCAAGCTCGGCTTGTGCCGTTTCTATCTCGCTGACTTTATCGTAGGTTATACAGTGTCCAAGTCTTGATAACATTGTTATCGGTAGTTTCTGTCCTGTAAGACTATGGAGGCCGAGACCAAGAGCTGTTTGCTTCAGAGTTAAAAATTCTCCTCTCGAGACTGCATATACAATGTCATCACTGAGTGACATCACTATACGTTCAATGCGTTCTCCAATCGGATGATGACTGTCACTGGAGAAAAGCGTTTTGAAAAAAAATTTCAGCAATGATGGTGGCCGCCTTTCTTCTGACTGTAGACTATCAACGGTAGGAGGCCAGGGCAGAGGGGCTGCATCCTTGATGATTTCAAGTATAGCATGGCGTATCTTAACAGCAGCCTTTTTAACAACATATTCGTCACTAAACTCCAATGTTTTTGTCATCGATTGTGTTTCCATGCACTCTTTACTAAAAACAACTTGTGGAGAATGGTATTCGGGAGAAACAAACACTAATTTATCGTGGTATTTGCCTTTCAGCCTTTCCTTTAACGATAACCTCCTTTGCCGATCTCCAACTCCAAGACCGTAACTCGTTAGTAACGTGTCGATTGAAACGCACTGTAAATCTTCCAATACATTTTCTTCCACCAAACTGCATACAGCGCCAAAATTACCAGCGGTACCTTCTTTATTACAACTGTCTGAAGCTGTGTCTATTTTGGAAACAACACGTGTGTAATCTTTATAGCAGCTGCTATGTTTTTGAAATTCCTTAGCAATCAAATCGATGTCTGTAATAGCAGTGAGCATTTCTTGGTCATTTCTTAGTAATGCAGCTTCTTTCAAAGTGTGTTCAGCAGATTTTGTAAGGATTTTAGAGAGTCCATCTCGCTTCCTGTTTACCTGAATTCTTCCCTCCTTCTTACAGATCATGCAAATTTGCGGAAAAAGGCCTCTCGGATTGGCTACGTGTTCTTCTTCTCCTACACCCCTATTATCGTCACGCCTTCTAAGGGACTTGACTCTGACATTTTCAGCTTTAACATCTTCACTCGCTTTTCGCTTGAGCAGTGTCCTTGCGTATACAAATTTTTGATAGCATTCTCGGTGGTAATATATCTTTAGCCCTTCATCCCAACTATCTGGTAACTTCTTACACTGATCATCGTGGCGATTATCTCCACCAAGTTTTTGTCGAATCGCTTTGCATTCATAAAGTGAAGCAAACGATTTTTGACTAACAGGAGTAAGTTTGTCAGAAAATGTGATATTCTTATAGTGAATAACGCATGCACTTTCATCCATCTTCCAACTTATCAAACTTAGAATGGAAGCAGTGCAGTGCAGAGTGCGTGTGTGGGCTGCTAAAAATTTGATAGACTATTGTTGTGTCTATTTCTATCATTTAGAAATTTTAAACAGCCAGCGTAGTGAGGTGTTAATGGCTTCAGCTGTTAATCCAGAAATTTACAAAAATAGATTGATTTGTAAACTTTTTTAAAATTGACTTTCTTAAAAATACAAACTTGAAACATGAGAACGAGGCTTTAACACAAAGTAGAGGTTCAGTGGTGCCGAATTTTGATGTATGGCATCAATTTTCAACATCAGCGACCGGAAGACGATAAGAATTGCTGACTTATAAATTTCAGGCGAAAACAAGGTTTTCACATGAATACGAGGTTTCATTATCGAAACGAGGCACAAGGATGCAGAATTTTACTTTATAACCTCAATTTTCGAAATCAGCAGCCAAAAGTTGATTGGAATCCATGAACTCGCCTATTTTTCTTGAATATTAATTTTCCATCGAAAACGAGGTTGAAACATGAAATAGAGGCTCGATGGTACCGATTTCGCCCGTATAACATCGATTTTCGGAATCAGCGTATTGAAATTGACCAAATGAAGTTGGTCTCGTAAATTCCCTCGTCGGGTGACGATAGACCCCCTTCCTCGCCTGGTCTACTGGAAAGTGTTTGCTACAGCTAATCTCAATCTTGGTAGAAACGGGTTTTTTTTGTTATGGTAACGCATGATACCTTGATGACTCGTTGGTAACCATGATTTACCCACATCATCTTCAAGACGAGTCCACAAGTGCATGAAAGTGACTTTTCTTATGCTGAAAAGAAAAGAAGTCTGATTTGCAGTCTCTCTCATACAAACAGAGCCATCGCTGCGGGGGGTATGGGGGTGTGACACCCACAGACCTAAATTTTGTAGACAAATTGTCGAAAATTGAAGCTTGGTCGCAAACTCGTTACAAATATTTTTTATTCTGTATTTTTGATATTGAAAGAAAGGATAAGTTTCAAACAACTTGAAATAAATTGTAATTCTTCCCGCATAATTTGCAATTTGGTATATGACAAGTGAAATATCAATAATTTGCTGTTGCGATTAGCTTCAAAATCATTTACACCCATATTTTCCTTTCAGTCAAAGCAATATCTCATAAGAATTAATTGACATTGTTGGATGAAATTAGGTGTCAGGTGGTGTCATTTCCATGTTGCAAACAGAACGCCGAATTAATTTTGCCTTCGATATAGGTGACTAAAGATAACGTAATTTTTTTTATATAAAAGCTGGCGCAAAGCCCAGTTGTAAATGTTTCGCACTTTTGGGCCACATTCTAGCTCTAAAAGCTCCTTAATGGTAAGTAGTAATGGCAAAGGTAACCATTTTCCAATTTTCTTTATCGAAAATTAACCAAAACACATTCCTTTGGTACCAATTACATAAATGTCACAGTAAATTCTATTTTCAAAAGTGGAAGCACTGAGCATGAGTGAAAAATCTTTTGGAAACGCTAGAAAACAAAAAAGAACTAAGCTAAACTGTCTTGTACGTGGTTGTAACCAAAAATTTGATGATTATTATCAAGCTTCCCACAACAAAAAGTATCACAAGCATTTGCTGACAAAGAATAAAAGTATTCCATACAAAACTTTTTGTGCTTTAAAGAATGAATTTGCAATCGTGAACACTGCTCAAAATAATAAATCAAAATTGCAAGTGCAAGTGAATCCAAACGTCAGGTACAGATCTCTTTATTTGTTTGATTATTCTGTTTTTCTTGCATCATATTCAAGCCGTATGGAAAAGAAACATATTTATTGTGGGAATAAAATTGGGAAGAAAAAAGTTCAGAAAATATTGTGTTAATCAGGTAACTTCAGCAGAAAGTAAAACACCACAACAGCAAGAAATTTTTGAACAAATCCACAATGACGCTATAGATGATGACTTTGAAGGTGAAGATGGAGAACAGTGAAAGAAGCTGAAGATGCAGTGACCTCCAATGTCCAGGACAGTGTCGACAGTATTAAATTGGACGCGGAAAAGCTAAATTCAAATACGGATTCTGGTGAAGATCGTAGGATTGAGAATTTAAAGGATGTTGTAGCTATTGCACAGCAGGAGCAAGAAAGGTGAAATGAATTTTATTTATATCAGAAGGAATGAATGTATAAATACCAATAAATAGCAAGTTCATTGAATAAATTAAGGGATGGGATGATTGTGCTTCACTCTAATAAATATAGAAATTCTATAAAATCACTTTTCTTTGGATCCTGTAAGAAATACCGTTTTGCATTTTACTCAAAATAATTACAAGTACTTGAAATCCAGAAAGCGTCAACCAGAGGAGAAATCGATTTTCGAGATGCTTTTATTAACCAAAATGATGCACCAAAGTCTGGTAGATATAATGGTGCTCAAAAAAACTTACAAGAAAAGCTAAACCAGATAGTGCCTTATATTCCATATCAAGCCCATAGGAGTAACACTGTTTTGGAACATAGTTGTAGCGCCAGCCCCGTTGTTAAGGATGTGTTTAATATGATGGAAGAACTTTACGTTTTCTTTACAAGCACTACAAAAAGGTAATATATTCTTTGCAATCTGTAATTTAGATTGGCCTAACAAAAGCTCATAATAGTTTCATTACTTCTAACCTGTTTTATGGTCAGATGTATTTGCATTCGCTTGATATCAGACATGGCAGATCATGTAAATGCTCTATGACCATTATTAAATTTGTTCCAATATGGGGATTATTTTCAAGAGCATTAACCAAGTATATAAAGATTATAATTTACCTGCAAGTATGCAGAAATGAATTCCAAAGAATTTGATGATAAATCAAGAAGGCAAGCAAGAAACTTGAGTTTGAGAATGGAGCCTATCGATTTTGTTGAATCAATTATGTTCAAGAAACCATCGTCTAGAGAAGAAAACAGATGACGGAGGCCCTGCAGTCAGAGGAATTGAATGTAATGGATGCAATGTCAATTTTCGAAAGAACTGTAAACAACCTAAAGGAAATTTGAGCGGATGACAATGCAATGGAGCTTCAGAGCAAAGTAGGGATCACCTTCACTGAAATCCTGGGAGGGGACTCAATCGCAGAGTTTCAGGGAAAGCACCTTGTCAGAAGAGAGCCAATGAGAATCGATGATCATCCTGATTCACAAATTGCAACAACCATTTTCCAGTTTTTCCAAAAAAAATTCAATGAAGTTCTTGATGTAAAAATTCAACAATTTAATAACAATTTATTGGAATGTCTACTGGCAGTAAAGCCTTTGTCAATTTTACAGCCCCATTAAAAGAGCCTTCATTCGAGGAAGTCAACGATCTCATCAAAATGTTTCCCAAAAATTTCCCAATTGACCATTACACGATGCTGCATGAGTTTGGTAACTTTATAAAACATAGAACAAAAAGAAAGAAGGAGAATTTTTCCCATTTTAAACAGATGCTACTTGTTGTTAATGACATCACCAGTCACTGTTGCCAAAGATGAACGTACGTTTAGCCGATTGAACCCAGTGAAAACACATTTGCGCACAACAATGACAGATGACCAGTTAGATTTTTTAATGTTGCTGTCATGTGAAAAGGATTTAAAGGATACAATCAATGTAGATGCAGTTGCAGCTTGTTGGGAAAAACTAAAACATCGAAGAACTAAGAGCAGTTAAATCAATAACTGATTTTAATTATTAAATTTCTTGTGCTACACCATTTAGCTGCTCTTAATTCTTTGATGTTTTTATTTGCATATGTTTCTTCAGTTTATTGTTTTCGTTTCGTTGCAAACTTTTATTCTGTTAACAAACTTGTTTGGTGACCTGTTTATAATCATCCACAGACATTAAAAACCTTTATAAATAGTAATGAGCCTTTTCTCAACAACTTGATGATTTCCTAAACCATTTGAAAGCCACACTGATGTTCACTGCCACGCCTAATTTTCCGGCAAATTACTAGTTCTACCACCCCCCCACATTTCTAGCGACGGCCCTGCATACAGAGCTCGATAAAATTTAGCAAGGTAAAGTCACAAATTCCAATGTGAAATAAAAGTAACAACTTCTCCCTACCAATCACCAATATTTTTTGTAAGCGACTTACTTGAGCATTGAGCAATGAGACTCCATGTCTAGGCAACTATTCCAATGAAATTCAGAACATTTCATCACATTTTCAATTATACCTTGTACTGTCACTCGTCCCAATTCTGCCATAAGACCAACATAGTCCCCCTCTGGCAGCGAGCATGATAACGGCAAACTTTTCGTAGTTCTTTCAGAGAACAACCAGCTGACACCTCCCGCGTAGCCTGTGTATCCAACTTTTTTCGCTACTTTAAGAAGTTTTGCTGCCAAATGCCCTTCACAGTCAACAAAGATTAAATTGCCTTTCAATAACCGTTCCATTTCTTCATTGCTTGTTTCATTGGAAATAATTCCGACTGAATTAATTATTCTCTTTGCTTCTGCACACTTTTCTGTAATTGTTGCAACTGATACTTCACTGTATTGGCTTTGGTCTAAAATGACTGTAAGTGCCCTGCGCAGCATGAATCGGGAATTCAGATAGGACATCATTTCCTCTATCAGACAACGATGCTTAGCCTGGAAAAAAGATAGCAAAAATACAAATAACTAAGTGAAAACAAAATTTTTCAAATCCATTGTTCGGTGAAAATTCGCAACCTTTGATGCCCTGGTGCCAAAATGCTCAAAACAATATGTCACGGTATGACGGAACTTTTAAAGATTATATGCACAAATGACAAAAGTTGAATTGTTTTATACTTTGCGAGCAAACCTCTGGCACATTTTTGTTTATGCATTGATTTGTGTACCCCCCAGAGCGAAAACTGATGAATGGAACATTGAAATCAATTAAAGTGCTAATGCAACGAAATCTGATATATGGATTTTTTTTATTGCAAATGAAAGCCAAAGATGTACTGATCAGTTTGATGCAATTTTGACGTGCATCTGACAAGTATAGGGTACTTCAATTTCGCCTTGAATCAGGCCACCTTTTGCGAAAAATATTGCAAGCTGTGACGTCACAGTGATGACCCAAAATATTTGTCCCAATGGAAGTCAATGGATTTTTTCATACGTCGTCTGGTTTTGTTTTAATAGCTCCATTCAGGGTAGGAATATTCGAGCTCCGGTTAAACCACCATAAGGGCGAATCTTTTAGCCGTCGTACTGAAAACATTTTGTGTCATTTTGTTTAAAGTTAGAGACACAATGTAAGTTTAAAAATGGGTACCTCCGAAAACATGTCACGTCATCCCGCGTCGCCATTCTTGCTTCGAGTCGTTGTGGAACGACATGTAGCCCTGATTTGGCTTATCCCAGGTCTTATTTTGTGTAATAACTAACTTTAACTTAAAATTACAGACATTGAATTATTTTAGAAACTTCAGAAATTAAAATTCCTTCGATATCACCCCCAAAAGCTCAAATCTTTTGCAATTTGTTTCCCTCGGCTCTGGCCTAACCGCTTCTGGCGAAGAGTGTGTAGCGTGCTTATTTTTGTATCATTATATCAAATCTAATTTTAGTTCATTACATAATCAATTGCATCATTTTATTTTTTACTTCGTAATCATGTTTTAATCTTTTGTTTTCGAAATATCTAAACATATTTGCTTAGTCATGATGACCTTTAAATTTATTATAAATACCCTGTAAATAGAATGATCATTAGTTAGTTTATTTTCTCGTGTTCAAGAATAATCAAATCAAGAGTAAAGTCAGGAAAATTGTTTGTTTTATATATATCGTACTTCTAGTCGGACAAGATATAATTGGAATTCGTAGCAATCAATTCGGCTTAGTAACTTTATCATTAGCATAGTTACTAAAAGTGCTTAGGCCCGAGTAAATAAGCTGAGAGTCACACTTTGGGTTACAAGCTTGTTTACTGCCTCTATTGCAGGAATAGGGGTTGATTTTAGCTTTAATCTCATCTTTAAAATCTTTCCCAATATCTCTCTATACTTGAAAGCAAAAATGAGCGCTATAATGAACAAAATCCTACTATCATGGTCCGTGGGTGCAGGGGCGTCGCCAGCCCGAAAAAAGTGGGGTGGACGAAAACGAGGGGCCCTTTCAGACTCTCGTAAAACGTGGGAAACGCCTTTTTTAGCATTTTTGAACCATTTAGAAAATTTTGGAAAAGCAGTTTTGTCAAGCAGCATTCTTCGTAACAGTGGGCATCAAAGAGGCAAGCTGCACACCCAGATGTTCTGAGTAAATGAACATCACCCCTCAAAGTTTTTTCAACGGATTTCGAGAAATTAGAAAGTCGACCTCTGAGAAAACTGGGGTGGACATGTCCACCCCAGTCCACCCCGTGGCGACGCCACTGCGTGGGTGCAAATGATGTCTGTCTCCTGAACTCCTGAATACCTTGTTCTCTTTGATTGGTTTTGAAATACTATCAGCAGCATTATGAAACGATACTTTTCGCAACACTGAGTAATCGTGCAATTGTCTCCGTTATGTATCTCTACGACATGTAAATAGCTCCATGATTTATTTGCTCCCGAGATTCCCGTCAAGTGTGAGCTCGCTCACAGCTCGCCATGTCGAATGTCAATAGAAGAAAGCCTGCTTGACGTTGCAGACACAAAGTATTAACCTTCTATTACTATTAACCTTCAAAGTAGGCAAAATTGCCTATTTTCAAGGTTAATAGAGAAAAAATTATACATAATTTGCAAATTTTATTTGCGCCACGTTAATCAATGCATTGACATCTATAGATTTTTTAAATAAAAACACCATGTAAAAATTCGTTGCATTAGCACATTAAGAAGGTCACAAACAGCTTTTTTCCATCTATGCATTTTTTAAAGGGGAGAACGGAAATCTCAGAGAGACACCATTTGTAATTGTCTTACTTTCGAGTCGGAAAGCCAAAGATTATGATCTTTTGTGGAGAGAACTGATGAATTGGTTTAATGGCAACATGTCAGCTGAGTAAATGTCCCTTGGCAACGAGGCTCCTGCGTGGAGGTCTTGCGTTTTTCTGGAACGCAGGCAAATTGGCTGAAAATTCAAAACTTTTGGTCTTGCTCGAGTTACAAAAGAAGGCAAATTTATCGGAAATTTATAATTACATTAGAGACATAATAGCCCCTTCCTTTCCAGCTAGCTCCCATGTCCCACTGGTTTTTGAAAATTTGAAGGCAAGAGCAACCACACCAGTGGCTTTCCTGATCATGTATATCAACGAAAGCTTGATTAGATTTCCCAAATGGCCGAAAGAGGTACGTACCTGCAACGATGGCATCGCACCTTATCAATATATCAGGAAAAAGCACCTTTCAGTAGCATTTGTTGCTTCCTTTACCATTTGAAGAATCTCAAATGGTAAAGGAGGCAAAGGAAGCAAGGGTAACAAGGGAAAATATACATAAATCGTCAATATCGTACTTTGAATTAGGGAAAAAATATTCGAAAAATGAATTTAGTATTCCTATTCTTCCGAGAAGTTATGTCTATTTCAATGGACAATATGTACGGTTTATTAATTTTTCTTTCAGATTTAGCTTAACACATTATTGTCTTTTGAATTTATTTTATTTTAACATTATACAGTAACTCTTTTGTTAACAGTTTTTAGTGCAAAGAAAATTACTTCCATGGTCCTGTTCGAAATCAGAAGCACTCTGGTAAATTGGAATCAGAAGCACTCTGATAAGTTGAAAAAAAACTTTTTCTAATCTAGGTTTATTGTTAATTTGAAAAATTGCAACATTAAAGTTTGATCAACTGGACAACTTGTGCTTATATACATGTTATGAGACCCTTTATAAAAATATGCGAAGACATATTATTGCATTTTAAAATAAGTGTTGTAAAGGGCTTTAAAGAGATTATATAAATTAAAGAGATAAATATTCGCTGTATTATACCGACATGGGCAAAAGGTGTTAAAACCAATGAAGAGATGGCCATACCCAGGATCCATGAAGAGAAGCAAAATGGTACCCTAAAACCAACCTGGGACATGGCCATTGGTTATGCCCATGACGATAGAAGATGAAGATGACACTTTAAATTATTTATAGCATAGCATTAATAAATGTAAATCGAATTTCGACTAAGTTAGGAGAGGAGAAGAGAAGTAGAGAGGTAAATAGAAGTGCAGTAGGTGATGCCGCCCACCAACTAAGTGGTTGGTAGAGTGGGTACGGCAACCCACAATCAAAAGACAGAAGGCAAACCTGTGTCTATCTCTGTTGAAAGTCTTAAAGAAGTCACTGACCTTAGCAGCACCAAGACTCTACCGACATACTGAGTGCTGTACCCCACGTCTGGCGGTGGAAGTTTTCTAAAGACAGAAAACAATCCCACGACATACATTCTTATATTTGCATGCATATTTATGAAACTAAATATATTTCTTCTACTTTAATCATTTCTGCGTATTTTACTAAGAAAAATTCTAAGTCGTAGAAATACAACAATTGATTTGATTGCAAAAATAAATCTGCTGAATCTGCTTTGGAATTTATTATTGTTGATGCATTCTCTCCCACCTTTATGGAACCAGGCATCATTGACTTGATTTAACAACGAAACAAAGATGAAAAAAATGGCCTCATTCTTTCCGAATTAGACTATTATTGAGCTAAAACTTGAAAATACAAATAGTAGATAGCCAATTTAATTTATAGAAATATTGAATGCTGGGCGGATTGGTTTGGGCAGGTGGTCTTGATGTGGTTGTCGGGAGAGAAGAAGTGGCGGATCCAGAGGGGCACAAGGAATTCAAGCGCACCGCTTAGATTTTTGAGCAGGTGTGAATAAATTAATGCTAATCATCATTAATATCATAGATATCTAAATATAAATGTTTTGATAATCTTTCCAGTCCTGAGCAAGTTTGGGGCAACTTTTACAAAACAAGATTTGCTTATCGTTATTCTCAAAGGCCTTTATTAGGGGCTGCTAATAAAATAGAGACAAGAACCTGGCATTATCCTCCAATGAGATTACGTCGGATTATTTTTACTTCAACATGCACCTCTGGCCCGTAAATTATGTATTGATATCTAAATTTTTAGTTAATAGGTGACCAAAGTCATAGGAACTCCTGTCATATCATGTTGGTGTGATCATGTTTTTTATTTGTAACTTATGTGCTGTCAATGGCGTGAAAAACAAATAAGAAACTTCAATTCTGATCCCTTCAACGCAGTCTTGCCCCACTGAAGACATATCAACCAATGAAAATGCATTTTCAGACAAGCAAGCTGGACATCGAGGTGTAATCTAGATGCAAAATAAATGTATCAGCACATGTGTATCAATGTCGATATGGCGAATGGTATTACCATTCACCTTGGACGTCGATGTTTTGGAGGTAAATTGGCAGTAGGCCTAAGCACTTGATAAAATATATTCACCAAAATGTAAACCGTTTCAAATGTGTAAGCTCTTGGTTGTTTGCTTTCCTTGTGTCAGTCTGTTCTTCGATTGTTTCTACTTAACAAATTGTTTTGTGGAAGTTACTCTATCATATTGTGTTCATTCAGATTGCTACTATCTAACGTTAAGTAAATCCAAGAAACATTTTGACATTTACTATGGCCTGTGATTTGTAAATATATATATTTCAACCAAGGCATTTTGAGGAGTTATGGATAGGTTAACACTATCAAGATGCCTGTCATGTATGGTCTAAATCCGCGCCAGGGCGGAGTTTCTATATTCAATCAGTTATTACAAACGAGTCGCATCACAGCTGTTCAGAGTTTAAGATAGTTAAATAAAATACTTGTTTGTGTACTTCATGAAACATACTATTATCCTCGGAAAGGAAAATACATTACATTTAACGCATAGCTAATGACTTAACGCAAATGACTTAACACAAAAATAAAGCACCACAGCTGCAAATTGAATTTATGGTGAGATGATTTTATTTCGGTGGCAGCGAAAATATCATATGTTAAAAACCTTGTTTTATCATGAAACGAAAACGTTGTTTAAAGTTGCTGCTCAAACTTTTACTGGCTTGCTCTATCACATCGAAGACAAATGTTTTATTGGTGGGACATTGGCATAAAGCCCGCAAGTCCGTGTTCAATCTCAGTTAAAGTTGCTTGTGTCAATTTTATCTCATGGAAGCTCACAATCGTGTCATTTTGAGTAATTCTATTTATAAAATGAAAAAATTGGGTCCATCTCCTTGTCAATGAATGAAACCTCATGTAAGCAACTTGCTTGAACATAGGTGATCACACTTCATGACTTGGCAACTATGCGCAATTTGGCACTGTGATGACACCAATCCCATCTTGTTAGATATGACAAGGCCTGCTGAAATTGATGAAAGATTCTTGTTGTTTTCTTTTCTTAAAAGCAACTATTCAAAAATATCCATCAAAGACATGAAACATTACCTGATAAAATATCACCTTGGGTGGAAATTGATTACAAATGTGGGACATCATTGCTGTAAGTTGAATCATTACCTGGGTATGTCAAATCCAGTCCCACAAGCTATCAACGTCACAGCTTTGAATAGCCTTTCTCACACGCCATAATAATATATAATCATATTTAGCTGTACAGCAGGTCAGTCTTTTCAAGTATTTTCAAAAAGGTAATGGTTCAGAGTTTGGCCAACTACATAGTATGCTCAGAATTGTGTATCATAAGTTTTGTAGATATTGGTGCGTTTCCTTTGCTTCCAACATCTAACTTGATAACGATCATATCATCATTGCCTTGGAAGATAACATTTCACCATAGTTATAAATATTCAAAAGTGTGAATACATATATTATCAGAATAAATGAAATTAGTGACATTGTTCTTTTCAGCAGCAGCAAACATAAAGGTTATATTATAACGTGATCTTCTGCGCATCATTCTTTTCTACAGTACGTATCAACAATGTAAGTAGGCAATATGAAGGCATGGCATATTTTCTCATAAATATATGAGATTCTTCAAAGGCTTTTGCATGAAAAAGTCTTCAATTAAAACATCCCTATGCTCTTGTTATAGTAACATACAAAGTGGTCCAAAAAGTTGCCCCCTGAACAAAGGAATGTCTAGGAAAGGTAGAACAACTTTTTGCAAATTTCTACAACACAATGTTTAACTGAAAAACATTTTGTATAAAAATGTTTGGTATTTATGGTTTTTCAATTTTGAGCAGCTGTAAATTTCAAAATTCTAGTCGTGAAACCTGCTGTTATGACATTTAATGCATAAAAATTGACTCTGCTGGAAGAGCAACATGTCTTGTCACTTTCAAATTGTTCAGAGGAAAGCAATATGCCGAAAACATCACAAGAAGAAAACATTTATCCTGAATTTGCAAACTGAGAAAAGTTAGAGAAGAAAGCAAACCATTTCTGAATTTCCTAAAACCTGACAATTTGCCTGACAATAAGATACACCATTTTGTGCCGGTGCTCTAAGCTATGGAACGGGCATGGGGCTTGTCGTGAGAACAAAAAATAGTGAAAATAGTTCAATAGCAAATACTCGGACAGAACGGCTACAAAATGCATTGAAAACCTCGTTTAATTTTTGTTTTGTCTTCTTATTTTTAACTTTTCTCCATTCGCTTTTTAAAGTTGTCAACAGTAGGTTTCACGACCATGATTTTTAAAATTACCACTACTCAAAAATGACACACATGAATATATAATATTTTACACAAGATGTCTTTTGAGCTGAATATTGGACGGTAGAATTTCCAGAACATTTTTCCTTGAGATGCATTTTCTACAAATTATTATGTTACGGAGGTTACTTTTTTGCCTAGACGGTAGAAATATCATCAACTGATATCATAATTTGCCGAAATGTTTCTACATATTTAAAAATGCACACTGAAGTCCAATAATATAAATTTCTGGTTCATTATATACTTACCATCTGCGTTCTATGCATCAGTGAGGTAAAATAATTGGTCTTTTTCATTTTACTACCAACTTCGCAATTCTGCAGAGATTCTTGAAGAATTGCTGCTTTCACAATTTCCATGTCCGTAATAACATGAAGATCATGTTCTTGCATTGATTCAGCTACTGCAACGATATCAATTAAGCTGAAACTCTTCTTCAAGTGGACGGCTTTCCATTTCATTATTGCCGATGTTGTCAATGCTTGATCCAGATTTTTAGAAAGAGTTTTGTTTTCAAAAACTCCTAACATAAATCTTGCAGCCATTGTCACGTTAAAAAGTGCCAAGATCCAAATACAATACTGAAATTTTTGTTGATGTAAAACTCCAGCCATTGTTGTTTATAGCTGCATTCCCAAAAACCAAGTAGGACCTTAACTTGTACGAAATAAATCAAAAACAGAAAACAAATTTAGCATTAACTGAAAAGAAAAAAACTGCAAATATTTCTGATTGATTAGATAATCTTTGCTTATCTACAAACCATGTTAGCAAACCAAGCTGTCTTTCGCTTCCCATTGTCAAATTTGCAATAGAAAAAATATCAAGCCATCAAAGAAAGCCAATGCTTGCCCATCCTCGCAATAAATATGCCAGCCTATCAGTCTCACATAGATTGAATAGCTACAATGGGGTGCGCAATGCTGTATCTCTTCTGTTAAACATAAAAACCGATTGAAAATTTGGTTCTTACTTCTAGCATCAAAACAAAGTGGGAATATCTATGCTTAATTCATGCACCTGCTACCTTGCGTTATTTTCCTACCTACTCTCCAGTCAGTTACAGTACTTTCATTGTTGCTCATTGTGATCTTGTCGTATTCCTGCCTAAATTGGCCTTTCGTTTCTGAAATTTCGATTAGTTAGATTGTCATTCTGCTACAACATACAATTGTTATATAGAACTGATCCCAGCACTGATCCTCAAAGACAACCGCAATATCACGTTTTAATCAAAACGTGTAGTGTTCCATCTTTGAGTACTCAACAAATAGACAATTTTGTGGCAAGTCTCATATCGAAATATGTTCCCATTTCTCCATCTTCAATGCACTCATGCGTGAGACTCTGCCAACTGACTGACCATTACAGGTCTTTTCATTTCGAGACTTCTATCGAAATTTATCTATATATGGCTTGCAAATATAAGATCGGTAACGTATAAAAGATGTATAAGCAATAGTGGTCACAGAAGTGGGATTCAAATATTGTCTTTTATCGCAAATCTGGAAAGCCGTGTGATTATGGCTGTTACATTGCTATGCTCTCGGGTCATGATATCAATCAGTGTTCTAAGCCAAGTATATGCTGAAAAGTATAAAATTCAGCATGCTTATCAACATGCCGCAAGTATAATTTAAAAATATTTTGTAGTTTTCGAGTTATTCTTTGTCGGAAATAGGAAATTTGGACAAATGGAAGAAATTGAAGAAATTGACGTCAGAATGATGCGCAATCCCAGACACCTTTGCGTGTCACGGCTAACAAAAACAACAAGCCGGCTTGACTGAATGTCGTCAATATGCAACTTAAAATATGGAAACAAATACTAATAAAGAGTATTAAAAAGGCGTTTCATTGCCCATAATGTATTGTAGGGGAATCCAACAGCGCGATTTGCACCAAAAGGAAATTTATCTCTCTCCACAAGTCCCGTAACTCTTCTAAAGACCTGGACCGTAAGGTAACTAAACACAAAACAGTACCATAAACAAAATTCATATGATTGAAATTTTATTCAATAAAATTAATGTATTGCCAAAACTTATCAAATTGCAAATGAACTAACCAATTATCAACAAAAGTATTGTTTTCAAAACGGGCGTCCAACTCTTTCAGAGATTGATACCCCGATTCTTTATCATCACTGCCGCACCCAGCTCCAGGACTTCTTGCTCTCCTTCGTATGAATTTCGACTATACGAACTGACTACTGAATAGTCTTCGTCTTCTTCGCTATCCTCAGGAAGACTTCGTCCTTCGTTGTCAGAGGGACTTGTCTTGAACTACTATTTTCGCAATCCGACATTTTAAAAAGATTGTAGCCAGCCACTGTTTCAACAGGCGAGGCAGCTCTTGCTCAGGGAACAATAGTTGAAGAACAATAATTTGGTTTATTCTGACGTCAGACTGAAGCAAAAGCATAAAAGTTTTATCTTTTTCAAAAATTGTTAAAATTTTTGCATTTAATTTACGGCAACGCAAATTGACTCATAAGGTGAGAAAAATATGACTCTTTTAGCCAGTGGTGAGAGAATTTAATTCGGCGTCATCTAAGCCGAGGTATCAAAAAACTGTCGTACGCTAGCAAATTTTCCCATACTGACCCCTATAAAAATGATTTGTGTGTCATCAAACTGACGTCATAGCTCTTCAAAAGACCTGGGTGTGTTTGAGCTTAAAAAAACATACTTATACTAGTCAGAAAAACTCAAAATAGGTTCATAGTGATACTCAGATCTTTTTCTCTCCATTTCCGTAAAAAGATCTATGTCACTTTAGGCTGCATAAGCCCTTTAAATACCCTACTCCAAGCCAAATAATTGAAACAGAGAGAGGGCTTAGAATTAAAAGAAAAGATCACGAAAGCCTTCAGGTTACTCGTGACAGATTGCTCTTAGCTACAATCTCATGTCGCTGTATTTTATTAAATGGAAAATAAACAAAATAATATCAAATTATATAATTTCAAAATCGCACTTTGCGAGCTTGATAGTTGTGTTCCAGAAAAAAAGAACAACGCACTTTTAGACCCTTTATCTTTACAATTTTAATTCCTTGCAATAACAATTTAGTTACTTGATCTTAAAACTTGAATGCAGCAAACTAAAAAAACAATATTTTAAGAGCATGTAAAAGCTAGTTCCACCGCCCCTCAAAATTTTTAAAATTAGAGAAATTTGGAAACTAAGTGAAATTAGAGCAATTTTATCAACTTCTGTCACAGACAAAAACGTATCATAAAGAGAACCAAACTGGATTCTAGACTTCTTTTAAAAATGTGCCTGGATTTAAGACTGCGGAAAATTATGAAAGACTTGTGGCGAAAATATAATTCGCAATTTAGGCATGCACGAATTATAATAAACAACAACGTATAATATTTGAGGACCAACGCAATATATTCAAGAACCTTTGAAAAGAAAATCAAGTTACTTTATTAACTAAAATATTCCGATGCAAGGAATGTGTATTAAGTGGACTAAAACGAAAATTGCAATTGAACAAAATTGCAGCATATCTCTGTTATTGGGAAGAAGTTATCAAAAGTTATGCAGATACAAACTTTCGCACTTTTAAAAAATGATTTTCGAGTTTTGTTTCAAACCCTCCATGACAGCACAGCACATCTGAATTAAAACAAAGTTTTTATACACCTCGACTGAAGAGCTGAACAGGTGCTTTTTTGTTGAGATTTGTTTTGTTTCTATTGTTCTTCGATTGAATTAATTGGTTAGGCGTTCAATACATGAGACATTGTTGTGTCTTCAGTTGTGTATCCAAAGCAACCAGCTCATAACAAGAATTTTTGATAAAAATTCGCGCAGGAATTAGCTCAAGGAGGCTCCATTGCATTTGTTTCAATGATATTAAAATAAGATAATAGGGCCAAGATGACCTAACTAATTTGAGGCGACTTACTCACTTTGTAGCGGCCTTTCTCCCCACTTACCTTGCCTTCCTTAAACAGCTGAAATTATGTTCCCGAAATTATGAAAAATATTTCTGCATCATTTTTTGCATGTTTTATATATTTTATCACTCTTAGAGTATTTAAAAAACAAACACTTTCAACATTTACATGGATAAATCTTCGTCAAATTTTAAAAAATTAACCCTGAAAACAAGAACCCCTTTAAAAACAGGAATAATAAGTGAAACAGAATTGCAATTGAACCTTGCGTTTTTGTTGTTGATTGGCTATTCCATGATGCTGAGAAGAACGTAAGGGCTTTATCTAGCTTTGTCTAAGATCTACTAACCTAAATGCTATTTATCAGCACTCTGGCGACGATCAAAGTATGCAAAAAACAATGCAGAGGTGATACATATTTTTTAAAACATATCAATATACCCGCTATAAGTGAGTTAGTTTCCTGGAATTATAATCGAAACTCGCTATCTGAACCTCGATTATCTCAAATAACTGGAAAAGATTCCCATTTCCCTTCGTTCTCGATTTGGGTGTTTACTCCGGATATTTCGAACTCCTGCTATGTCGAACATATTTTTATCTTCCGGACGATTTCGAGATAGCAGGACTTGAATGTAGTGAGGCTGTTTCTTTCTCCTATGTTATCTTGGTGATATGCATTGCAATGATATTCACAGGTAAGCAATTATTTCGTGTAGCTACCTCATCTTGATAATCACTGCAATATGAATGGACGTATTAGCTAGTCCTTTCCTCCTAAATGATTTATTAGCTTCACTCCGCCTATTATAAAACGTTTAATTCATCCAGGTTCTTATTTTAGAAAGAAAACCGCGTAGATTCAATCTCTATCACCATAATCTGTTTCTGTAGCTGACAGCATTATAGATAAGAATAGAGAAAACCTCGAGAAAAAGGGATCATTGCATTATCGGATGCAGACAATTTTTGGATGATCACTTTCTCTTGCACAAGCACACCCCTCTCATGATCGTATTAACTAGAAAGCAAAAAATTTCACGAACAGCCTCCGTCGAGATGGGGCAATTCCTGAGAATTTTCTGTTGTCGTTGATGTAAGGGAATGGAAATGGAAATGGAACTTGTAAACTTGAAATAACTCGTAATGGAACTTGCAAACATGAAACTAACATTGAAAAGATTCTCTTGTTTCTTGCAATCTAGGACATCTCGTATTTTAACAATTGTAGTGTTTAGAGTGTAAGCGAAAAAATCTACCAGGTAATAATAAGAAAATTACTTACTGGTATTCGTGTTCATCGGTTTACTACATTTTGCTTGCATAATTTGTGGATTTACCTGCTGTTAATGCCAGATGATGTGGGTGTTAGGGCCCCAATAAAAAGGGGCATGATTTTGAATGCGGGCATATTCAACAATTGTTTTTGCAGATTTGTATTCAAGGGGTCACTGGTTATCGATTTAAACATTATTTATCCTATCTGTGAATAGTCCAAAAAATGCAAATCCGCCAGAACCTAGTATCACCAAATGCCTATGGCACTTGTTTTCATACAACACTGCACTGCAAAATAATATGTTCGATCCAGCAATAAAATTTTAATATTTTGAACCGATCATGATTTTAGGAGCAGTTGAGTATTTATTTGATCTTTACCGAAAATAATATCCACGTACTTTACAATTGAATTATAAGGCCTCAGACCCTAAAATTCGTCCACGAGCCTCCAACAAGATGGCCGACTAATGCTTCAACTTTGGTATCGATACGCCAATAAAAGTACGCACTCTCGTGTATCTTATAGGCTATCTCTGTGACATTTAAAAACTCGAAATGCAGGCTCAAACGGTTTGGGCTGGAGGGTTCTAATGCTCGGGGATTAAAAACACTCGTTTTCTGGATGTGGTGAGCAGGTGTAAGCACAGTTAGCTTTTTGTTCATACAATCAAAATAATTCCACCTTCGATATAATTCATTACGCAAAATTATTGTAATTGACTAACAAAGCCACCATTATTTTTTCTATTCATGAATAAAAGTTGCTTTGTGTTATTTTACTGCGCCACTTTCAACAGCATGCATTAAAATTAAAATTCATAATAAAAACATGTCCTTGTATTGCTATTCTTCAATTGATCATGTTAATATATTTTCTTTGCTGAGTGTTCAAAGAAATGACTCAGTTGTGCTGTGAACAACAGGTATAATTCAACTGGCTGCCGCAGAACACGTCGACAATCGGCGTTCTTTAACTCTCGATTACTTTACAGAATTAATGCATTAGCCTTCGTGAAGCATATGAGATTATTTTTTTCGGGGATTCAACGAGATTGACAGCTCCGGCTTCTACAAAAACACAAAATACTTCAATATACCATTGTTACGCCTTGATCCCTCATCTAGTTTTGATAAAAGTTAAGTAATCACAGCAAAATAGTATTGGTAGAGCAATAGCTTGCGTAATATAGCTAGCTATTGTGTTCAAGGTGGGTGACAAAGGAAGAAAGATGCATGCATTGGAAGTACAGAAAGATATCTCACCGTTTTCGAGCTAAAAGCGGCAGACATCTGTTGTAATTCCTCGATATTTCTGAGTGCTTTAGTACTTGGCAAATACTATTTTGGTCTTTAGAAGAAGACAATAGAAAGAATTTTGCATGATGGTAAAAACAAAGAAAAGCAAAGAAACAAGAAATCATGCAAAACAGGCAAGATCATTAAAATAAAAGTTGTTGTGATATTGTGTTGATCTTTCGGACAAAAACAAGATGCCACCGTTTTTATTTTACTATCTCACAAGCATTTTTCTCGCTCATTATGAGGCTATGAAAAGCACAACTCTTGGAATCTATCAAAAGGAATCTTCAACAACAAATATTAACATGGCATTACAAAACTCCAGCTACGTGGAAAAGACAGTGCAGTTACCAATGAATTTAAGTTTACTGAACTTAATATCAAAGACGCAAGAATTACGCAGCCACACTTTTCAACGAAACGTTACAGCTTTCAGCAACCTTAAACAAAGTTTAGTGAGAGCAATAGTTGAAGAGACAGGTCATTACGATGATACGTCACTTTTACCCAGCAGAACACATGGCTTTCATTTCATTCCTCTTTCTAGTGGAATTGACAAGGTAAGTTTTTAAAGATATCGATTATAAACAATTCCATGGAGTACAGTCCGAGAATGGGAAATAGTTATTAAGTAAGTTTGCAATATTAGGGACATCATTCTGGAATAAATTTCTTCCCATTCAAGCGATGTTTATAGAAAGCCTGCAATATCTTGAAGCCGGTCTCCAAATTGCATTAATGAAATTAATTTTTCTGTGACCATGTAATTTACTGAAATTATTTGGCAATGACTTTGGACCTGCATTAACATCATATACAATAAAAACAGCCATCAAGCTTAATGAATGTGCAGTGAGAATGTGCGTTACAGTATTACATTATTCCAAGTTGCTTTATTTTTGTAGCTTTCAAAGCACAACTATTTGACGGAAGAAATCTTGACGTACATGGAAAACAACTTTGAAGTACGAAAGAGTCTGACAGTTTTAACGGACCGAAGTGAATACAGTGAAATTTCAGTTGCTAAAATCGTGCGAAAATCCTCGGAAGCAAAGCGAAAAATTCTATTTCTTCAAATAAAGCCCGAGGAAACCAGTGACAAAGAAATTGCCACGTTTTTGCAAGGGGACCTTTACATTATTGACTGCAATGGGAAATTGGCACTAAAGATACTTCAAATTGCAATGACAGTAGGATACACAGGATATGCAGATGCTGTAAGTTGGTTTTTTACGCAGAGAACAGCCGATTCTCTTGAATTGACATGCGTATTACCAAAGGGTAGATTTTATGGAATTCGTTCTGAGATGTACACATCAGTTTCTGAGAGCATGACAACAATAATAACAAAATGTAAACTAAACAGATATGCTTATCGAGAAGATCGTCAATGTGAAAAAGCAAAGTTAAGGTATGACAATCTCGCACTCAATAATTTAGCTACAATGTTTCAGTGCCAGGCACAACTGGCACCAGTTATTGCTTTGCTTCAGTCGGTCAAAATAATATTATTGCAAGTTGGTGAAGTTACTTGTCAATACAATTCTTGTGCCACTTAAGTTTGGGGTTGCAGACAATTTAATTTTGAAAATGGGTACCTTCGATGGGTACCTAAGATGTCATCCCGCGTCGCCACTTTTTCTCCGAGTGTCTGTAGCACGTTTACTGTATTTATTTCAGAGTTGGTGTTTGATTTTAACTTTTATATAACCCTTATTTGTTGGCATTATCTCTCTTAACTCCAAATCAGAGCCAAATGTTACAAAGCACAAAGTCTTGCCATCCTAGTGGGCCTCAGTGGTTGCAAATAATGTCCCTTTACTAAAAAGATGCTGAATTATTGGTTTTGAAATACTATTAGCATTCCAACATTACATTCCCACAATACTTGGTATTGGTGAAATTGTCACAAATAGTTGTTATTTATTTCCCCTCGAGATACTCCCCATGTTTTGCCCACTGCTCGTCATGTTGAATTTTTAAAGAATAGTCTCCTTCAACGTTCAATCCAAACACAGCTTTGTGATGACATGATAGTGTGTTTCGCATGAAAAATGTCAAAATTGGCTATTTTAAAGGTTAATAGCGAAAAAGTATACGTTATTAGAAAGTTTTTTCGCAACTTGTTGATCAGATTTTTAAAATAAAACCGCTATATAAAATTTTGTTGCATATGCACTTTAAATCTCATTATCTTCACAAATTTTCTCTTTCAAGGATAAAAAATGTCAAGATGATGATACTGCAAGCTAAACAAAGAAGTAGTGTACTACGAGAATGGGTAGAAATAAAAGAAGACACAAAGACTCATGATGTAATTCACAAAAACAGTGGCAATCCATTTGCAATGGAATTAAGAGTAGGAGTTGCAAGCACCTTTCAACCATGGGTAACTATTATCGATTTTGACAAAACAGATCAACGCGAACCATATTGCGGTCTGTACGGAAAGTACGGCTATCGCTATAGGAACAGTGGCACAAATATGACTATTCCTATCTGCGTCTACGGCTTAGCCATAGACATATTGAGATATTTAGAAGACAAGCACGAAATAGTTGCTGTTGTTTATATGGTCAGAGATGGACTTTATGGTAGCTATAATAAGACAAGTGGAAAGGCAACAGGCCTTGTTAGGGAGATAATGGATGGACATGCAGACATTTCTGTAGATATGATGGAGGATGATTCGAGACGGAAGGCTATAGAGTTTACAAGTCCCTATGAAATGGCACACCATGGCATTGCCTATATTAAAGACAATATAAAAGTTGGATCAGGAGTGTTTAGCCCTTTCAGTGCCACCCTGTGGGCTGTAATCATGTCTGTTATACTTGGGCTTGTCTTACTAATTTGGGCAATAGAAAGGTTGAGTCCATTTGGTGAACTACAGAAGAACAGACGTCTGGTGAACGAACCTGATCACATGTTTGGCATATCTGAAAGTATGGAATTTGTTTGGGGTACATTTTGTTGTGGTGAAATTATCCAAATAAAGCCATCTGTGACAGCTAGTCGAGTGATATCAATTTTCATTGCATGTGTTTTCATCATGATTGTTGCTGCTTACTCTGCAAATCTAATTACGTCATTTGTCGTTGTTGATGAAACAGAATTCATTACTGGACTAAACGACCCAAAGATCCTTGATGAAAAGAGTAAATATAAGATTGGCACACAGTTTGCAACGGTTACTGCCAACTATCTGCAAAATCATCCAAATTACCGAATTCGGAAAATGTCTACAAGAATTGAATATTATAAAACTTATCAAGAGGCAATCAAAGATCTGGAGAAAGGGTAAGAACTCCATGTTATTCTGAATTTCCCCTGCAGCATCAAAATAGGGCACACTATGAGTCTGATTGCTAGAGCATCCTTCACTGTATCAACACAATGTTTTCTCCAGCTGCAAAACAACTCTGTTATATTACCTTTCTCTGTTGTGATCTTGATGGATTGATTGCTGTGCACTGATACGTTTTCAGATTGATGGCAGATCACAATATTTGCATCCTAGAGCATCCTAGCAGTCACTCCATATAGGCAATTCGCTAAAACTGTAAACAACTGTGACCCATTTCATGCCAGGTTACTTACTGTCAAAGATCCATTTACATTACACCAAATTCCATCTCTTTGCAGAAAAATTCACTTTTTCATGAGTGACTACATCAGTTTGGTGCATTCACTGAGAATATCAAAGGACTGCTCAATGAGAGTTGTAAAAGCTGATTCAAGCTATGCACCATTAGGCTTCGGTTTCAAAAAGAACTCTCCATTGAAAAGAAAGATTGAGATCGCAGCTCAAAGTCTGGTGAGCTCGGGAAAGAAAGACAGGCTATTGAAGTTCTGGTTCAGCTTTGGCAAAGATTCTTCCTGCAGAGCAAATAATGCATTTTATGAACTTGGCATACACCACGTTGCGAATTTGTTTATTTTGGCTTGTTATGCTATTTGTGCTTGTTTTGGAATAACATTATTAGCATTGATAAAAAAGCGAGTGTACTTAATTGGAAAGAATAAAAAGCGATGCATCTCTCAGCCTGAAAAGTAAATCTTGTATTCAATCTGGTAATCGCAGATGTTGTGACTTCCGGAACACTCCAGAATTTTCAATAGTACATAATCACTGTGTTTGATAAACCTGTTTGCTTGTTATGTACACGTCATACTTGATCGAATTACTAGCCTTGACATCTAGTTTACATCTATAACTAGAAGTAACGAATCGTTAAAAAGTGCGCAATTTCGTTTTTGTTTGGGGGTGAGAGCATGGTACAGCAAAGTCGGCAACTGTTAGTCTGATAGATGTGGTTAGCCTAAGCGTGGTCATTTATACCCCTGTAAACAGGAACATTGACAGCTACCAGTTGCTTCAGAATTTTTTTAGACTAACTCCTAAAATGAATATTCTCAGTTGCGGGTTTTTGTGGAATTTAGTGATATTCTGAATTGCCCATGGCTGTTCAGAAAAATTGGCACTTACTTTTGGATTAAATTGTGCATAATAAATATCCTTTTGTGCAGTTTCATGGTTGACAACCTTTTTCTTTTTCACGTGCAAATCTTTGTTTTCAGATATGGTTTTTTTATTATTCTTCTGAAACAAATATGATGCCCTACGTTTTCCATTTTTTTCCTGAACCACATCAGATGTGTTTTTCAATCTTTCCTTGAGATATTTGGTCAGTTGTTATTAAGCCTTCCGGTATCGATGTTTACAATTTACCACCGTTTATAATTTTTCCACTCACCACAATCTACAGCCTTTTTCACTAATATGTTCTTATTTTCCAGTCGTGCCATCAAGCATCAACGACGGAATGATCAGTTTGAATGAAAATATGACTGGTTTTGTAAATGTTCAAACAAAGTGGGAAATTTCCGATTCACTTCTAAAATTCCCAAGAAAAATCCCAAGGTTTTTTTCGAAAAAATAATTCCCAAGGAAAGTCCCATTAGCCTCAAAAAATCCCTAGACCTTGGGATAAAATCCCAAGTCTGACAACCCTGCATTGCCCTGCGCAACAACATTTGCAGAATACAAAAGACTTTTCTGCATTCCAGAGCCCATCCCAAATTTCCCAACTCGCAAGGCACCATGGGTTCATGTGATAGGTTCAGCTATTTTCACGTGAACAATTCACGTGAACAACAATGAATTCAGCTTGCCTTGATATCCAATCATATCACTCAACTGTTCAGCGCATGCGCGAGCGGCAGACGAAATTTACAGTATGATTATTGATTATACAGCCAAGAGCTTGTACTTGCATACACCTAGTGAGTTATTGCTTGCTACTACTACTAGATTATAGTGCTGGAGAAACAAGATTAGAGGACCAACCTCAATACCCTCAATATTTCCAAGCGCTAAGAAAATGTGAACAACATTTAGGCAAAGTTTAGGCAAAGACACCGTTGGCTTTTCTTGAATCCTTTCTGCGTTCATATGCAAAATTGCATATCTCATGAGGTTCTCCAGTAATGTACTTCCGAACAATTTCAATCTCTCCTTTGGTGGTTGCAAATATACTGGTGAATCTTGCTCTAAATAAATGACCTGTGCATACTGCAACTTTGGGGCAGGAAAATGCACAGCTTGTCCAAGAGAAAGAAACATATCTTTCTGCATGACAATCTCGTTTGACCATCTGATATCATCCATCAGAAAAATCTCCGCCTCTTCTATTGCATAAAGCAATTTCAAAGGCTCCAATATAAATTCTTTGCCACAATTTGCGGGTCCATTAATTAAAATGTTTCTATACTTTCCGTGACCTTTCTTCGACGACACCCTTAGAGCATCAGCAAATACATACGAGTGAATGAGGTTGTTTCGCAAAGGTTACTTTGTAGCATTCAGCCAATTTCTGCGCATTCTGTGCAGCTTGTGTACTAAGGTCCATTCATTTGATCTTCTATCAACTCTGTCCCGGCTATTGCTTCACAATTTAAGACGCAATCAGCCAAATCAATTGTTTCTTTTGCTTTTTGCTTATTGGCAGAGCTTTCTTGGTTCACCGCCTTTGATTTTCGCTTCTCTATCGTGCCAAATTTTGTTTTGGAGAATGTACCAGATTTGGCTGGTTCTCACTATGGAATGAATTTGCAATTTACGAGTATGCGATGTAATAAATCGCCGTGTCGATCGCAGAAATGCAACCAAATTTATCAGGAACACTTTGGCCGATTTACACTATATGCTTTTCACAAACATGATGCCAAGCTTTTCATGCCACCTGTCTAACGACCCTTAAGGGCAACATTTCTCAAGATTGAACTCACATCCTTTTTTGTGCAGATGGTCTTTTTGAAGAGGGTGCAATCAATCAACCAATCAATTCACGTATTTTCACGTAGGGAGACTGTGGTGTCAAGCTTTCGTTTTGAGCTCAAGATTGCGACACATCAACTTAATCATTAATATTGTCAAAATATTCCCAGCAACATCATGGCGACTTAAAGCAACAAAAATCCAAAACTTCCTGGACGTTTTAATATACGCAAAAAAGTCAATTTCAACCCACAATGCTTCGATTAAACACCCGGGGCGTTTATTAATTTTTTTGATATTTTAGGGGGCGTTTAAAAGAGGAGGGGGATGCGATCTTCATTAAACATCTAATGAAGATCGCAATTAGCGTGAAACTCTGAGTAACAACTAAACAAGTCTGGTTCCAGAAGTATAATTTAAAAACACATGCAAATATCTAGTTCAAAGTCATTATCAACATCGTCTGCTTCGATGACGTTAAAAGAAGGACCAGCTTCAGTTCTGTATGTTTCATATACACGCCCCTCTAAAATTGGACGTCTATTCGAGGGGGCGTTTAAAAAAAGGGGGCGTTTGAAAGAAAGGGGCGTTTAATCGGAGCATTACGGTAAATGTGGTAATAAATATGAAACATAGTTAAACATAGGAAACAATTAAAGTAGGTTCCTTATAAACTTTTATCACAATTCCTATTACAATATATTGAAATGTTAAAGCACATTATATGTGACGTTCAATGTATATAAAAAAATAAAAAAAACAAGAACAAATGAAATGGAAACAAAAGTTGGCTACGGTCCTTTAAAAAAATGTCCACATTTTAAGACTCAGATTTACTTCTTCGATTTTTATAATATCAAAAGGCAAACACAGATAAATAAATCAAAATAACAAGATACCAAAGAGTTTCAGAAAGTACGACGCACCTTCAAAGATAAAAATATTGTATTGAAAATTTAGTACAGATAAAGTTGTTAAGAATATCGCCTAGAAAAAGTAGAAAATATTGAAGACGCTAGGGCCACATTTACAAGCAAGCTTATACAAGACCAGAAAATCAGGGGTAGGCCGGCAAGAATTATTAGTCCAGAGAACGGGCTAGGGTAAGAATTGAACAACGAATAACAAACATTTAGAAGAGAATTGCTTGTAAATATATACCAGCTATCAATAACTTTATTAAGTCTAAAAATATCTAAGCTGCCACTATAGTCTTTTTTATTTGTGGGAAAGAATGCTTGGGAAGCGACATTATAAATTCATATGAAACAATGTGTAGGAATATAAATTGCAATGCAAGAAAACGGACAGTATACATACATACATACATACGTCAGTGCTCTCACTTAAACGGGTAATCTGTGGAGCTGCAATCCCTTTTAAGATGTCCTAGGAATCCCTGCATGTATATTCGTAGTTGAATGACTTCATGCAGCAATTAAACAACTTAGCTAGCTAATATAAGCTGGTTTGCTAGCTTCGCCTCCGAAGAATGCCCTGTTTCACTTCACGCGTACGTTCCTTTGCCACCAGCTTGTTTGACTGCCGAGCCATAATTTGAAATTGCAATGGGCCTTCTGATTGCATGTGTTTTTAAAGTTCTAACAGCAGTGTCGGTTTCTACCACAGGATCGACACCGATAACTTCAAGTTCCATTTTCAACTTTTTTAACTTTGGTGATCTTGATATACGTACGAAAGGCAAGGGCACTTTTATGGCCGTTCTTGAAAGTCTGGCGCTAGTTAGAGAAAGTTGCGTAGCCTTGGACGTTTCTTGATTTTGTTTAATTTTCTTTCTTGTAGTTTGCTCGACGACATGGGATTGCCGGTGATATTTCGATGCTTGAAAGAGACGAGTGCAAAAGTCAAGTTATAAAAGAACTACTAATTGAAAATCGTCATAAACGATAGTTTGGGTAGCAGACAGCTTTGTGAATAAGGAATTCATCCTTTACATCAAGATATCCGCCAGAAACATAACAACAAAAACTGTGAAAGTCATAAAATTAACATTCTGTTATGAATATGCGTCCTATGTACATGGAAGTTGGCTCAAAAGAAAATCCAGTAGAAGACATTGATGGTTAACTTTAACTTGCATTCATTCAGGAAACATGCCCCCAGTGAGCCTCGTGGAACAGATGGGGTTTTCATACTTTTGTCGCAAAGTAATAGCTAAAACGGTATACGCGTGCTCATAGGCCTTCCCAATCAGTTTATCTGATAGTTATAAATAACGATAAAACCAGAAAAAATTACAAAATAATGTGCATAGAAATATGCATAGAAATGTGCGTCGTATATGAAAAACATATAAATAAAGATATCAAAGAATATAAATGTATAAATCTCTAATTACCTACGTTTGACATGCGCTGCCCCCTTTTGTTTGATAACTATACGGTCTGCTTTTTTTGTTTCTTCGTTCTTGTCAGGCTTGTAAACATTTGTTCCAACTCCACTCCTTTCAACATCTGCGCAGAAAAGAATATAAACACATTAGAGCAAAGTCTGCTTGAAGAAGGAACATGAATGTATTGCAGCATTAAGCAGTATGTTTTAAAGCTGCGATGCAAAGAGCACTTAATATTAAATTCAAGTTTGGGTTTGCGGCTAATGTTTCATAATGTTCTACCTCCAACATAATTCAAGCTTGTCATATATATTATAACACAGATTTGCGTGAAGTTGCAGAAAACATATAAAAGTGAATCTAAAAGTAGATTTTCTCGTTTTCCGTTATAATAAGGCAAACCTTTTATTGTGTCTTACATATCCAGAAAATAAACCTCTACTAATAACAGAGGAAGCACGAGAATCGATTCTTATTCTTAATTTTCCTTTTTGAGACCTCACTTCGCAAACCAGATATTTGGATTTTTCTTGATGTCAGCCCTTGTAAATGCTTTATAGAAAAAACGTTGGATTCCTAACATGACAACCATCCATCCTATCAACGCACTTGACTAAATTACACTAACCAGACCTCTCTGCGAGCTTCTGTGTCAGATAAAAAAAAGGTTTAGACCTAGTGGTAACCGTGGGCATCGCATGAGAACAATTCTAGACAGCGCATTATCATCCAAGCGATCTCATCTTCTTTCTAAAAGAATTTCCAATAATGGAAGCAAAATTTTTCATGGCACGGGGGAGTAAGAATGACTGGTGCTAAAACCAAACCATTCGAGTATCAATAAACAGCCTCACTTTACGCTTTAGATTTTAGAAGAATACGGAATCTAAGAAGGTCTTGAACATTGTCGTACCAACAATCATATCTCCATCGCTTGCATCGCTATCATCACCATCCGTGACACCATGGCTGCCAGATCCTTGATTAATGTCAATATTGTACGTCTCGTATACCCACGACGTCGGGTCCGGAGCCAATGCTGGTTTGCCATTCACGGTATTATTGACAATTGGCTTGTGCTCGACAGCAACTACAATTGAAACAATGTAAACGTGCAAAAATAATGGGCGAGGGTGAGGGTGGAGAATTAAAACGAAAATCGTGACTTCTAGGCACTTACCCGTATTCCTTCTCAATTCACAAGCAGGTCCTTGAAATTCCGGTAAACACTCACAAACATGCTTTACGACACAAAATCCCGAATCGCGTCGGCAAGATGGTAAACACATTGAAGCTGCAAAATAAGCCAACAACACAAAATGCATAAACGCTTATTGGTAATAATCAATTCTGTTTCGAATTTTAGCAAACAAAAGAATCGGGGTATAGAACTTGGGATTCGATCCAATAAAGGGTGGGCGTTGTCATTCTCAGAAGAGCTGACGTAAATTTTGCAAAAGATGGCCCTAATTCAAAGGGCTCACTTTTGCTTTTAATTTCTAATTCTCTAAACCTTTGCTGGTTAGCTGGTCTGTTGGATAACGACTGACGAATAATAGCAAAACAGTCAAATTCAATACCTTGTCCTAAATACACTCTGGTTCTAACACTGACTTTGCCAAGTTGATTTGATGCAAAGCAAGTGTAAATGCCTTGATAATGCATCCTCATTCTTAGGATAATCAAACTGCCGTCAGAGGAAAAGAGACGCTCGTGATCTGACGCAATCTGAACCCCATCTTTTAACCAAGTAATCTTAGGGCGCGGTATTCCATCGGCCTTGCACGGCAGTACAAGACTCTTCTGAGGCCTTTCCACTGTCACAACCTCGTTTGGGTAATTAACAATACGGGGAAAAGCTAGAAAAAGAATGCATAAATTGACAATGACTTCAGGCAAAATAACACAGTAGTGTATGGCAGATGCCTAAATGTCTAAAGAAAAATAAATTCCCTGTTACACTGCGCAATTTCCTCAGAAACTTGCATTCCTCTGGCAATGTACAGTCTACTCTCGATAAGTGGAACCTGCACAGGACCGAAAAAATGGTTCCAGTTATCGAATGTTCCACTTATCCGAATTATAGGCTTGTTAATGCAAATCCAAGGGACCGGAGAAATTGGTTCCACTAAACGAAAGTTCCACTTATCTGGGGTTCCACTTATCGAGAGTAGACTGTAATTCGATTGGAAAACTGGGAGGAATTTTCAGCACCAGACTCAAAATGGCGGTTGATGTCTATCAACACAAAGTTGGAGCAATATTGATGATGATATTATTACAAGATGAAGAACCGAAAAGAAAACGAAATCGTACTCTAGGGGCAAGGCCTTGGATAGCAGGACGAGAACAAAAAGGTATGGTTTGGCTCTGCGCATGCGTCATTGAATAAAACGCGTTAAAAATTGCGAAGAAAATTGTCGAGGGGTTATACACTGTGCAATGGCGTTGAAAGTTGTTGCTATGCATTGCAAAAAGTAGATCTGCATTCTAATTTGTGCAACGTTGCATGATGCAAAAAAATTGCGAAACAACGCCTGTTACACCAGCAACTTATCTCGCAACACGTTGCGACAAAACTTGCGGAGAAAATTTCCTGGTGTAACAGGGCCTTAACTAACGGGTAGCATTGTCGTTATGCGGAGGGATTGCCTGCATAAAAGTCGAAATAGATTGAATAATCGTAGCACTCTGCTGTCAAGCCGACATAACTGTCGGCATAGACCTCACGCTAATAGAATTAATAAAGCATTTACATTTAAAGGAAAAACCATTACAGTTAACCAGTAAACCCAGAGAGAGCAAACGTAAAGACTGGACCCTGTGGTGTTCTGCTATACCTAAGGTTATATGCATTACCACCTCGTAACTGTAAAGACCCGAAACTCATACTTCAGTGCCCGTTGCTGGTTTAACAAAACAAGTATAAAGTTCGGTAATGAAAGCGCTTACATCCAATGACCAAATTTCCAGATGCAGCAGACAATCCGGCCTTGTTTTGAGCCAAACAGGTGACTTGTCCTTGATCTTCCAATGAAATGTTATTAATTTTAAGATAGCCACGCGTAGTTGTGACGTATTTACTTTGTCTTTTATCTCCGTTTACTTTCTTGCCATTATGTACCCAGTTATATGTTGCACCAGGCTTAACAGAGCATTGGAATTCGATGGCGTTGCCCACAAGAGATACTGCCTTGCCTGGAGAGATCTCCACCTTGATTTCATCTAATGAAGAGAAATTGCATCGCGTCATACAGGTTGTGCCACGTTATCGGAAATGGGGATTATTCCTTCAAAACTGACGTGAGAACCTAAGCGTGAGTATGATAGCTGCAAGAGATCGAGTGGCGTGAGGGGTGGTAGGTGCCGTACCACCAATGGCGTAGATAGGAAATTTTATAGGGGGGGCGAGAAATTCAGATTTTCCGACAAAAATTTCATATCTCTTCAAGACTTTGAATATAAGATAAGAAATTTGCTAGAACTAAACGTAAAAAGAAGATATTTATTTTCCGACAAGATCAGCAATTTTCCGACAAAACGGCAATTTAGCTCTACAGGGGGGTTTTTCGCCCCCCCTGCCCCCCCTCTAACTACGCCACTGCGTACCACCTAAATTGTACCACCGTTCTATATTCTCATACCGTGAATCCTCAAATAAGCCCCCACCTTCGAATCAACCCATATAATCATTTGCAAGAATATCGAGCCCAAGTATCGAGACATTGAAGTTGTTTAATCAATGTATTGCAAATAGCAGCAAGATTAAACCAATAACTTTATTGATTGGCTGCACCGTATAGCTTTTATTTTGCTTAATGTTTAACAATAATCAGGCTAAAATTTCGTTTTTGCAAATAAGCCACCGGGGGCTTATTTGAGGATTTACGGTATATTTAGGGTCGAGCAATTGCTAAATATCCCAGATATCTTTGGTAATGAAATCAATTTCGTGCAACCCTCAGCTGTTGGAAACCATATTGGCATTAAATTCAATTAGATAAAACATTTCAGATTGACATAGAATAAGAACTACACGCTCACCGCATTTAATTTCCTCTTTTGCGATTTTTTGCAAATGCTTTTTCCTCATATGCCCAGGCCCAGCGCAAGTGATTTTCGTTGATGCCAAAGAAACGTTGCTTCTCAGCCATTGTCTTAACCACTGTGCATTGCAATCGCAATAAAGATTGTTGCTGCGTACTAGCCTCAAACGCGGATTCAAGCGAATCAATGCTGGCAATGGATTCCACGAACTGAAAAAGGACAATACATATATTTTGCCGTATTCTAGTAGACAAGCGCGATCTCAATTCTCCATGCTATGTTTGTGATAAATTCAGACAACATTGGATATAAATTCAAAGCGTATCATCTATCTGATCACGTTCCTTGTTTTCGTGAGGCTGGCTATAAAAGTCGACATTGGTCAAACTACAGGATAGAGTACATTATGCTTACAGAACAATGAGACTTTTTAACGGATAAAAAGCTCCCTCGGCAACATAGGAAATTTCATTGAAATATAGACTTCTGAAATGACAAAAATATAAGGAACAATGAGCTAAATTTTAGTACGAATTATCTGGATTTTATTGCATTGCATAAAAGATGCAAATGTAGTAAAAGAGAAAAAGAAATAAGCAGCCCAGTTGGGCGATGTGTTCTACTTGCAATTTTAGCAGGGAGCCAAGTCCATTGAAAGCTCCAGCGGGGATGGACGACAATCTGTTTGAATTTAAGGCCCTGAAAATAACGAATTGTAAATGTAATTAGAAAATTCCACTCATTCATATACGCAAATAAAAGGGAAAACTTCACATTCTTAGCTACTTTCAGTAAATAGTGACATGAAGCAGAAGCTAAGATAACATGCCTACGATTGTTTTGTAAACAAATTGTCAGTTTATAACATTAAACCTCATTTTATACGTACAGATTTTGTAATCTTGCCAGTCCATAAAATGCATCATTTTCAACAGAGGTGATCCGATTCACACCAAGATTCCTAAATAAACAAAAATGTGACGTCTATGGGTATACCAATAGCATTAACATTATTTATCATCAGCATGGCAGTGAAGGTGGCATCTCTTGTGGTCAGTGCGTACTTTGTATACACAGCAATACACATGGTAAGTAGCTAACAGCGTTGAGCCTGTGATCTTTTGGGAGTATGCACTAAAATCAGTTGTCAAGGTAAAGGAACACTGCTTCAGCAGAAAATTCTTTTTTTAGGATTCAGAGGTTCGTCATTTTGGGAAATCAGATATGGTTTGCTGATGTTGCAACAAACAACGTTGTTATTTTGCTAAAGGCAAAAAAGGCTTTAAGAATTTTTATTTGTTGTGAGTTAGTGTAAAAATAACATTGGTTAATACTTACAAGTCCGTCAATGACTCAAGACCAGTGAACGAATGCGCAGGAATGTTGGAGATTCGATTTCGGTAAAGATAACTGCAAATAATTGATAACTGAAGCTCACAGGTTCGAGTTGAAAAATGAAAATATGGCAAACTAAGGTCAGGTATCATGCTTTTGCATACTAATCTGCTGGGGCAAACACAGCTAAGAGGCAGCAAAAATTACTTAAGGGCGTCGGAATATAATATTATACGTATTCAGTTATAAGTACTTACAGGTTTTTAACGTGAATAAGACCGTGGAAAGCATTTGGCCTCATGGAAGAAATCTTGTTTTCTTCAAGAGATCTGTAACATAGATTTGCGAAAAAGTAAATTAAAACTTGTCATGTTAAGTATTGAAAATAAAAATAGATTTAGAACTAATTACAGCGGAATTATTTTTATTTCAAAAATATATCAAGTCAGCAACAGACGGCAAAAAATTAAAGACCAAAGTATAAAATTACAATTTCAGTAAATTCTGCAACCCAAGAAACATGTTTGTCTGCAATTCCACAATGTAGTTCTTTGACAAAGATCTATAAAAGGAATAATAAATAAATAACTTGAAAATACAGATTTACTAAAAAAAACCTCTGTGTTTCGCGAATATTTGAAGTATCTTAACACTATTAATTTAATGATAAAAACAGTGAAGCTTACAACTGAACCAATGAGTCCATTCCACTGAAGACCCCATTTTGAAACTCATTTAACCGATTCCCTTTCAGCGATCTAAACATGACAAAACTTAAATTCTAAGCAAAAACTGCTCATCTGAATAATAAGGTGAACAAAAGAAAAAACAAGATACATGCAGTCAGTCAGTTTTGCCTTGCTTCGTTACCCTCCTATTCACAAATAAAAATGGACTATCTGTCAAGAAAGGCAATGAAGGAGTATTCACTTACAATCGCCTAAGACGGCTCAATCCAAGAAAAGAACCTTGCTGGAGGTGCTCCAAGTGATTATTATTTAAAAATCTACAATAGAAAAAATTTAATTTACAAATTTAACAAAAACTTATTAGGCCAAAAAGGAATTTTCCAGACTAAGGCGTAACAAGAAGTTTAATTATTCGCTACTGCATATCTCTTTGCAGAGACGTAATCTGCAAAAAAGTTCCATTTGGAAAAGTTGCTTCGATAAACTGCCTCATCATAAACGTCATTTTTCTTCGCTCCAGACAAATTTAAAACTAGCTGTTAACATTGTTAAAATGAGTGCTGCTGTGATGTAACCGGTACTAAAGCATCTAGCATTTGATTAAAACGATATGTTTTGAAATGAGTGCCTCAAAAAAATATGGAGAGGGGGTGTTTAGCGTGCTTGGAAGCCTAGATATCTTTTTTGGTAACAGGTCGTTTCTCTATATTTGATGTGTGTGAATGTTGTCATTTGTATTTGACATTTCTTATTCACATTTACGTTTCGTAGCTGGATTTTGGGATTTCAGCAATAATAGATTTTAGGAAATTATTCTATCAAGAGAAGGTGTGCGCTCAGTTGGAAGATCAAAAATAAAATTCAAATCTTTGTTGATGTGACTTTACCATGTAAACAAAACAATACCAAAAACAGGGGAATAAATGTAGAAAACCCCTTGAAATCTGAAGTCAGGATTTTCTGGACCGGGGTTACTTTCAATATCCCCTGCTAAAACAATAAAATATATAATGATGGTGAAAATGATGACACAATAGTTTTGGGAGCCTACTATACTTCCGCACAGCTTTTCTCTTCCACTTGCAGGCATTCATTTTTGTCAACTTATCCGCACGACAAGAAAGCAACTCCTGTGTTCTTGTCGAAATAAAATTGGCCTTTTTGGGCCTTCTCGATTCTGGCCACGAATAAAAGTTAATAACCAGCAGATAAGCCAACCAAATATCGTTTTCCCAATGTTTCTAAAACGACTCGCTGCTCTGCAGCAAAAAGATGACCGCCATTGATGAATTGATAATAAAACCAGCATGTGGCTGAACGGAGGAGGATTTGAGGCCACGCGCAGGCTAAAATCCGACAAACAAACACACATATTCACAGACAGATTTTTTCTCGAGAAGGACTCGATTATATTCTGCTGCGCAGCCGCTTCACTTCGTTCCGCTACGCAGCAGCAATAATCATTAGCACATTAGCTCAAAGTTCTACAACAACTTACAGTTCTTCTAGGTTGTCAAGCCCAGCAAACGATGACCTTGTTACATTCATCAATCTATTGTAACCAATAGTCCTGCAACAAGAACGAACTATACAGTAGTATCATGATATATAAGTGAAATTAATATCATTACTACAATAAATCAATAAGGCATTTCTGTGTAGACAAACTAAATTACCCAAGAAGTTTAGCTTAGTATAACCAATAATAACAACCTACTTAATGTATACCCGTTTTAGTGATAGATGTATGCTGAAATGGTATTGATATGACCATCACCCTGGAGGGACTTTATAACCCAAAGATGTGTAAAATCATTAATAATGTCACAGCGAGGAGATCACTAGCAACTTACAACTTCACCATGCTCCGGCAAAGCTTAAAACTGTCATCCATTATCGTTGTTATTTTGTTTTGGTTTATATAGCTAAAAAAAGAAATAATCAAAACTGGGCAATGTAGAACTACTTTTTGACTTACAAATAAAAAGTTGATGTGAATATAAACACGTGAAGGTAACTTACAGTTGAACCAGTCTATTGGAGAGACAGAACACTCCAGGACTTATTTTAGTCAGATGATTTCGGTGTAGAGACCTGTCGAAAAAATCATTCCCTATATCTGCAGAGGCCAAATAGAAACAAAATCTCAATTGAAGATAGAAAAAAATAAATAATAAATAATAATATACATGTGCAAAATAACCAAAATATACTTCTGGAAACGTGTTGGAAACACAACCTAAATGTCAGTAGCTTTAAGAGATTCCCATGTGCACGACTTTTGTCTTTCAAACTATGAACAGTATTTACTTATTGATCGAATTTTCCTGATGATAGGATTTATAAGTTTATAGTTGTATCACGTGGGAAAGAATAATATCAGGAGAAGGGCGCAGTGTAGCACACTGAACCCAAAACCCAAAGATCGGTAACAAAACTTAGCGTGTGTGAGGCTTTGAAATCGTTAGCACTTACAACTTGTTATTGACCATACAATTTCTAAGTTGAGTATCAGGTAATATAATAACAAGATCAAGCAGGATAAAATTCTATTACAAATTTCGCGTGTTGAGATAAAGGAAAGATCAAAAACCTACGTGACTAAAAAATACAAATAGTGCCAGAAACTTACAAGAATCGAAGCTGTTTCATGGGCTTGAAAGATCCTAACGGCAGAAACCGCAAATGATTTTCATGAAGCGACCTGGAAAATTTTTATATTGAAAAGTAAAATAGAAAATCAAACTCTATCAATACTTTCAATGAATTATTACAAATATTTAAAAAATATCCAAACATAATATATCTACTACTCCTTTCGGTAATATCTTTAAATAATACTCCATTAGGGAGTAAATGGATATATTTTGCATGGGAAATAAAATTATTCTTGATTTTAGAAGACAAAATTAGGAAAATGCAAGATATACATTTAGTACTTATCACACAGTAAATCTGTTATAGAAACATGGCAAATATTCAAAAAACCTTGGCTTACGTTAAAATTAAAAAGGAAAGCTTAATCTGGAATTTGGGCAACCGTTTCATGAATTTGACTCTCGAAAACTGCGAGACTCGGCTTCCACATTAATTCTTTGTTGCTTCAATGAACATTTTACAGTTGCATTACATTGACAGAAAACAAAAATTCTTTCAACTATAATACCACAAAAGCTCTGCCAAGCCAAAAATTAATAATCAACTTTTAATAACAAAACTCTTGCCTTTCCAAAAGAGGGGGCTTTTATTGTAACAGGACCACGTCCTAATGCTAACCTCGTTACCGTGTAACCTCGTATCTGTGTAATTGCGTACTTGTAATCATGTGTATTTTGTCAATCAATATCAATCATTAAATGTGTGGAATAGATAGGTTTGTTGAATGTAAATTACTTCTCGACTCGACCTCACAATCACGAAATGGTTTTGCTCTACCGTCATTACATTATTAGAGAGGGGGCTTGATAAAATTCTCGAATAAACTATTTCCATTGCAATTTAAAAAAGGGGGTAATAGAGAGGAACGGCGTAATTCAAAATGTCGTTTTAAAAGAGGGGCTAATTAGAGAGGGGGTTCAGTAGAGAAGTGCCTAATACAGCTTTTACTGTAGCTATCAATATAGGTAAGCCTAAGGTATGACGTGTTCAGAGTAAGAACATAAATGTGAAGTAGTAATGATATCTATATAGCACAACTTACAGTGTTTTAAGACGTTGCAGGCCTGAAAATGTCAAAGGGTTGACTTCTTCCAAAAAGTTTGAGAATAAATGCCTGGAAGGAAAAAAAGTTCACTTATTACGAATTAAGATGTAATATAAGATATGTTAGGATAGGGGCATTGAGTAACCTTTATATAGTCATGGGATATTCAGCTATATTGATTTTTGGATGACATGCAAAATATCGTTCTAAGGCAACGTACAAACTTTCTAGACTTCTGAGATCTGAAAATGTTCCATTTTCAAGTTTTGTAATTTTGTTGTGATGGAGCGACCTTAAAAGCAAAAGAAAACATCGTAAATAAACAACTAACAAAACAGGTGGTTCAAATTTTTTAAGCTTGTGTCCAACCTTGCATCGCAAATTGATTGAGATCGGACGACACTGCAGACTGATAGGATAAAATTTAAAAACATACTTACAAAGTTTTCAATCTTCTTAGACCAGAAAAAGCAGTTCTATCAATCTTGGCAATGAAATTTTCATACAAGTATCTAAAATCAAAGCAAAGAACTCATTGTCTTCCAATGTGGGGTACAGTTACACAACAAATAATTACAATAATTAAGAAGGCTGGCGTAGTCTTAACCTATGCAAATTCAATAATTTTCTTGGAATTATACTTTATTTGCAGCAGTGGCATGGCGGTTGTAAAACGGGGGCGTGACCCCTCAGTGAGCAGCTATAAAACGTGCCAGAGCTATGATTACAATCATATAAAACAACTGGTAAGGATGTACAAAATCATTTGAAATTGCGTCAGTCGAGCAGTGATTGAAAGTGGATCATTTGAAAAACATTGCGAAGTAGAACTTGATCTTCATCGTTGTGAGATCAAATAACAGCAAGAAAGGTTTCTCCAGATTATGCCAGAACGCATTCTCCTGTACTGCCCACAGTCACAATGCAACCTAAAGCGTGAAGATATCCTTGGATAGCACTCAGAAATCCCTGCCCTGGATATTAATGGTACAGTTACAAAAACCGTGTATCTCATAAGTGGCACTCCACGATTGAATATTATTCCCAACAGACAGGGCCGCATTTAAGTCAGTTGGGGCCCTGGGCCCAAAATTGATTTGGGCCCTTTGAAATATGTAAACAAACATTTTTGTCAAGTGTATAGTCCTCAGTACCCTGTAAGCATAATTTTATTGGCATACTAACAACTTGCTAACGGATACGGAAATAAAATTAAAAGAAAATCATGATTACTGGCTGATGGCGCCAAAATCAGTTCATGACATCCAGCTTCAAGGAATAATGTATCGTTTAGAGGGTCACATATTGTCAAAAAATGAAGCCACTGTGTTGTTTGAAGACATTACTTCTCAATTCAAACACAAGAATAAAATCAATAACAGGTCATAGGTTTTTCGAAATTTTGCTCGGGGCCCCCTAAATCTAAGAATCTTAGGGGGCCCCTGGGCCCGGGCCCAGTTGGCCCATGGGTAAATGCGGCACTGCCAACAGAATTATCATGGATGCCGCAATATCACAGATGAAACAATATCAAACGGCGATTTTTCCAGGCCACTGGCGAGACACTCCTATTATACGACTGTGAGACCGGAATAGTTACAAAAGCAAAATTACAAACGCATCGATGGGCGCTACACGTAGACGTGTTTTGTACCCAGCATACATTGGGGCAGTCACGTCTCAAACGCACAGCTTTGCAGACAAATTACAATCCAGTATATTAAAATCAACAAATCCATTATATTAAATTTGGGCTTATATACTGGACTGGATTGTGAATAAATGGCTGTATCTTCAATTATGGTCGTCTTCATATTCACTTACTATACCATAGCGAGTGGGCTGTGTCTCCGTGCATTGCTGCGACTACGCAGACTACGCATCACCTATTTTATTATCTACCATCGGTTTTTTTATTTCTTTGCCTTGTTACCTTCACATACCCCACAGTATAAAACCTATGCCACAGGCTGGCCCACATTACACAATGAGTGAAAAACAATTTGTGAAATCAAAGATACACACAAAAACAATTTTGAAAAGAAATATTAATAATCATCACAGTCGCTATAAATCCACCATTATACATCAGACAACAAAGCCAATGAACATTGGACACCATCCAGTTTACCACATCCCTAAATTACAAAAATATATGTCTACAAGGTCAGCTGACATTTTGATACAAAATTCATTTAAATAATATTAAACTTAATGCATCAATTCTCATTGCCCTCTATCCAAAAATGTAAATATTATTGAAATTAGCCAGATCAATTTTGACACAGAGCATTAAAAGCAATGAAAAATTTGGCATATGTGAGGTCATCAAAAACATCACTTCTGCTCAAAAAGTCAACAAACCCAAAATGAAATTTTAGAAGCTTTGTATATTTTAGGTATGTTGACATGCAATTCTTGGCATATTTGAGTAGACACCTCCATTTACTATCCTCTATTTACTTTCTTAGTCAATTCAGAATAGGAATTCAGTTGCAATGTGGCATATATTCTTTGAGTCCATAAATTCAAAATAATTAGTGAAAGGGCACAGAGGCTTTACCATCACTTAAAACTACAACACAACCAACTAGCAGATGGAAGAAAAACTATGACCTGTTCACCCAACCAGAAAAACATTTGTGTTAAATTTGCATTATTCATTATGCATTGTATCCCATAACAAATTCTTAGTCTGTGCCACACTCCTGATCTTGGATTTGGGTCAGATCTTACAGACAAACTGTTTCATTCTGATATTTGCCAGTGTCTGTCTGTCTGTCTAAAATTGTACCCTTCAGCAAGGAAGATATAATACTAATGGCTAATTATAAACTGCCAACTATCTAAAGTGCATTGATTCTGATTTTCTTAGAAACTAATATATGTGTACTTACAATTCTTTTAAGTATCTCAATCCCTTGAATGCATTAGGGGGGATTTCTTGCAAATAATTCTTGTACAGGATTCTGGAAAGATAAAACAATCCTAAGGGTATATACTTGTACAGTAATTAAAATTTTCAAAATCAATTCATTTATTTATGTTGTAACGTTGTAGCTATACATATATTTCATAAAGATTGTCAGCTACTTACAAGCGAGTGACATCTCTCGGTAAGCCATTCAATACAGTTGGGATAGTCAAAAGATTTTTAGATGAACAGTCAACTGAAACAGTGGTGACTCCACGAATCCAGGATGATCGACATGTGCATTTCTTTGGACATCTTGACCAAAAATTGCCATATGCAGACAAAGCACTAGTTAAAACTATTGCAACCAGTAACCAAGAGGAGGCCTCTCCTATTCTTGCCACTGGGTATTTCCTCATGTTAGAATGGATAGTTGTCACTTTCCTGTGAAAAAGGAAGGGTGTGTGTAATGCCCTAAGCTGATTTATGGGTTTCTAAGAAGAAATCAAATTCTCCATTGGTAAATATTCCTTAAATACCTGGGATTTATAGAAAAATGATTGAGAATTATAAAAACCTGAGATTCATGATGATCATAAAAATAGTTTTTTATTCGAGTTTTGTATTAAATTATATATAAATTAACATCGAGAATCAAAGAAAGTTCAGCCAAGGTTCTGTGGCCTTGGGCTAATACAGTTGGTTGATAGACACTGTAGCTTGTTATCGAGTAGCATAAATTTAATACCCTCAACTTAACGAGAGTTGCATTAGCAACTCTCGTTAAGTTGCTAATGCAATTTAATCTAAAGTAAGTCTTGATTTGATTCCTGTAACCAGCAAAAAAGACAGAATTTCTTTCAGTTGGGGCACTGAATTTAATTTTTAGTCGCACAGAAGCCCCTGAAGGTAAATTATACAATGTAACCCGACGGGTACCTTAAAAACTTTGGAAAAAATTTAGATAAAACCATCATAATTAATAAAGCAACTTATTAAATTGCTAAACAATTTAAATAGTGATCAAGATCAGGCAACTTACATGAAAGCTGATGAAAAACTACTTCCTTCAGGATGACATGAAACAACACTGTATCATTTTAGGCCAATTGAGACAAGATAAAGAAAGAACAACGAACTCGATAAACAAAGCCAGTTTTGATTATCCTGCGGTGACTAATATAATAATATTGATCACACTCACAGTATCTTCAGGAAGTTTGAAGTGAACGCCCATGTCTTCATGTCATGATTGGCGCTTACAAACTCCACATACCGTGAGGTTTTTTTTCTCCATAAAGATAACGACAAGACTATTACTAAAGCATGAAGCCAACCCAAAACAACCCAAAACCACCCAAAGCCGCCCAAAACAACCCAAAACTACCCCAAAGCAACCCAAAGAGTGAAGAAACTAGTGATTTGATTTCAGGACCCAGGACTTAAGACATTTGGATGTGTTTTCATTGGTTATTTTGTGTTACTGCATTGTGTTTTATTAGTTGCTTATTTGAACATCAAGACTAAGTAGGCATCCATAATAGGGTCGAATCTTGAAGATGTAAATAATTAATGTATGAAAGTTCGTCAAAGGAATCAATTGCGTTATCGATACGATTCGCATTCTTTATTATGAAGCTTACAAATTCCTTTATGGTCTCATCGAGAGTAATTAGTAAAAAAATATTATATTATATTAATATAGCATAGCAAGCAGCAGAACAAGTGTCAAAATGTAACAGCACATAAAAGGACAAATAACGAAGCAAATTAAGATTTAGATAAGTATACCAAAACTCAATTAAGCGATTTGTTAGAATTTGCTGATGTTTCAGAAGCAGAAATGGCTTAACATCACCAAGAACTATAACCTGCTGTGGAGTGAAAAGTAAAAACTCGGTAGTAGAACCTGAAAATGAGAAGTGTGGTCTTGTAACTTAGAATGTGTGGTCTTGATATTTCTTAATTGAAACATTCTGCTCCTCTATAAGCTGCCTTTTCCTGTCCAATAGAGAATCCAATAGGGAAAAACACTGTATAGCCCATAGAAATAATTGTATAGCCTCAGTTTAATAGAAATTTCCTGGTCTTTATACAGACCGGACTGTCCCTTATTACGATTACTGGCCGGATTTATCGCCATAGTGACCTGTTTTCCGCTAGTCCGCTTTCTAATTTTTACAAAGTGTCGTCTTGTAAATTTGACTTAAAATAGGCACTGGGATGTCGTGTATATAAGAAATTGTATCCCGAGGTAAGAGAAGACCTGGTATGGCATTAGGATGTGGTTGAAAAATCAAAATATTAGGGGTGGGTGCAGATAGGTACGAAGAAATCAAAACCCACAGAAGTCCACAGAAGAAACAGACGTGGTAACTCATGAATCATGCTGCAAAAAAATCAAATGTTTCTCGAGACGCATTCTTCAAGAACGGCGAATTCGAATAATTGCACTGATTTTCTCAGTTATCGTGCAAAATAAGGAAGAAATACTGGAAAAAAATAATGCTTGCTGTAACCAGAAGAGCTGTTTGTGTCTACAAACAATCCCTGCTCGAAAATTGCACATGAAAATGCAGAAATAGAACCAAGTCTCGTAAGTAACCACGAGGAAGCAGACACCAAGGTAGTCTTGTATTGCATTCATGCACTTCAAAGGAACAGGGATGCCGGAACAGGGGGGCAAGGGGGCGGCTTGCCCTTTCATGAGGGGGTGCAGGGGGGCGAGAACTGCCCTTTTTGAATTATTACGGCTTTTTTGCTTTACAACAAGACGTATTGTGGTCAGCGATCGCCATTGGTATTTAACTGAAACAGCAGATTAGATACAGCATAGCACCATGATATACAATATAATAAAGCAAATCATTGGATGTTGAAGACAAAAGAAAAGGTGTCAAAACGTCGCAAAAGAAGTGAAAGAGAATCGTTTTAACCCAAAGCATACACGGTTTTTTTATAAGGAACCTAGGTCAAGGACTAGTTCTTAACGTTTCTTGTTTTGCGACCTCTCTTGACCAAACGGTAGTTGTGAAAGGTCCTTAAAAGCTCTTTAAGTTTTAATTGTGTGTTTAGTGGTTTTATTTTTATGGGAGCACAATCATGATATTGATGTGCCAGAGGTTGCAAGCGAGTTTGTCGGAAAAACAGAACAAAGAAGAAATTACTTTGGTGCATTCAATTAGAACCGTTTTGCCGGCTGTGCTTCTTATTTTCCTAATTTAGTTACAACATTTTGTTATAAAACTATCGTTCTGTTCATTTATCAAATATGTTTAACACAGGAGCGCTGTTAAACAATTTGCGTTCACAGTTAACACTATATAGCGTTTCGTTTTTAATATGCCACGCCAAAATCTTTTTTCGTATGCCACGCCCAAAAGTGCCCTTAAAAATGTTTGACCCCCAGTGCCCCAGTGTGCTTCCGGCATCCCTGGAAAGGAACCAAAGCAAAAATGTAATTATCAGATCACCATCTGGAGACACAGACATGGCTGTTATAATGATTGAAAAGCTAACATAGGGCCTGTTCATATGAGCCCGCTTGTCGGGCCAGCTCACTAGCGAGACAGATGTAAATTCTGTTCATATGAGAAAATTCCGTTCAGCCTGCTGGGATATAAACTGTGACATGATATTTGTCACTTGAGAAATTGACAATCAAAACAATGGTTGTGCATGCGCAGTTGGCACGTTTCAGGCCCGGTAAGCAGGATGGAGTGCTCATATGGGAAAATTTCCAGCCTGCTTGCCGAGATATCGGTAGTGCTGCAGTGAGATCACGCCTAGCGGGCCAGCCCGCTTTCTGATATGAACAGAAAAAAAAAATTTGTATGGGATTTTGGGAGTAGGTGAGATCTCGCTAAGTGAGCTGGCCCAGTAAGCGGGCTCGGCTCATATGAACAGGCCCATAGTACGAAACAAGATGCTTCCTTGATAATGGCACTGGAAATAATCGGAAAGACTTGTGGCTTAGCAATGTCGAAATGATTGAAGATGCTAAACGGGTTTCACGCCTTTACAGAAAATGATTAGAAATCAAGCTTCTTTCGAAAAGGTAAGGCGCTATGCTGGAAGGTAGCAGAGAAGAATCCACTGTAGATACTGACAACAGAGAAATACTGACTTTCAGTTTTCTATTAGAATAGGAACCGAATGAGGTTAAAATACAAAGCGCAGCAATATAGGCTAAATATACGGGGGGTAACTGTCCAACATACGGGGGTGACTGTCCAACATTTCCCCCGTCCTAACAAAACAAAAATGACTAACGTTAATGATTTATTTACAAAGGTAACGAGCCCCAGGGAATAACTCCTGGAAATTGTCTAGTTTGTCGCTCGCGTCTTGGATAAGTTCTAACAAGTTCGGCTGCGGGTTCTGAATCTGCTGAAGAGTCGCTACTGTCCTCGTGTTCGGAAGCTGAATCGCTTTCTGATGAATATTCGGTCTGAATGTCATATTCTGGTTCTAAATCGTGGTGCGAGGCTTCTTCTGCTGATGAACTGGCTGCGTCTCGAATTTGTAAATCTAGTAAGTCCGGGTTGGGTTCTATGACCGGTAATAATCTATCGTGGTGCACGACCTTCTGCTCTTGGTTGGAATTCTGAATTTTGAAGTTTACTCCGTTTGGCAACTTTTTTAGGATAGTCCAAGGGCCGCCCCGACGTGGCGCTAGTTTTCGGTTCTCGCCGGTTTTGTAGTGTTTGGTCTTTAGCCATACTCTCTGCCCCTCTTTGTAAGGAATAATACGAGTATGTCTGTTGTATTGGTGTTGCATTTGTTCCTTACTGAGTTCCAAGGTAGTGATCACATGTCCGAATATGTCGACTAGCGTTGCGGACACTTCGTGTTGATAATCATGTGCGTTATTATGTTCGTGTTTGTCCGGGAAAACATCTCGAAAAACGATGTCTTGGGGCAAAAGAGCTGTGCGTCCACAAATGACATTATATGGTACGCATTTGGTGGCTTTACTTATACTGGTATTGAGGGCGAAAACGAGACGTGATAAAATCTTTCGCCATTGCGTTTGTGCCAAATGTCGATGTAATAATACTGCTCTGAGCATGTCTTTGACTGTCCTGATATTTCTTTCCGCAAACCCGTTCCCTTGGCTATGGTAGGCGGAAGATCTTCGCTTCTCGATGCCAAGGGCAAGACAAATGTCGTTAACAGCTTGGCCATCAACGTTAGACCCTTGATCTGACAGTAGATACGAAGGCATCCCATGCACATAAATCCAATGATTCAACAAGGCGTTCACAATAACCGGAGCGGTTTGATCCTTCAATGGAACGCCAGTGATAAATTTAGAAAATATGTCACCAATGAGTAACATATATTGGTAGCCGCTCTGATCCTTCGGTAGATACGCAATGTCAATCGAAATGAATTGTGCAGGAGCACTAGGAATAAACATTTTTGTCAGCGGTGCTCTTGGTGGACGAGTGTCACATTTAGTTTTTTGGTAGATTTCGCATGCCAAAGTATAAGTGTGAACGTAGCTGTACATGTTTGGCCAAAAGAACCGCTCTTTTAGCAAATTGTAGACTTTGTCTGTTCCGAAATGAGCAATTTTGTGATACTCTCCAACGACTAACTTTCGCAATGAAGGAGGTATTATCGGGCGTCCAGACTTTGTCAGAATGTCATTTTCGATACGGAGTTGCTTTCGTGCTCTTTAAACGGCCGGTTGTGATTTCGCGATTGTTCTGAACGTGTAGAAATGCATTTTCAATCAAGGGGTCTTTGTGTTGTTCCTCTTGTAATTGAAGTTGAAAATTGGCGTTTTTTGTAAACAATGCATATATTTTCTGTTCCAACGTCGATGTTGGTTGGCATTGGGAAGCAGCTTCGTTTCGCGACAATGCATCGGCTTTCAAATTATCCTTCCCGCGGATGTACCTTATAGTATACTCATATTCCTCTAACTCCGAGAGCCATCGACCAATTTTCTCCCTAGGATTCTTATTTTCACGTAGATGCGTTGGCGGGTTATGGTCGGAATGAAGAACAAATCGGTGGCCAGCAAGATATACGTGCCAATGCCTTATAGCGACAATTAATGCAAACGTTTCTTTGTCCGTTACAGACCAATTTTTCTGAGAGTTTTGTAGTGCGGTCGAAAAATAGGCGATTGGATGAACTTGGTCATCTGGCCCACGCTGAGATAGAATACCCCCGACTGCATAGTTGCTGGCGTCTACTTCCAATTCAAATGGTTTTTCAAGATCAGGAAACTTTAATACAGGCTCTGATAATAGTTTATTCTTCAAAGCGTTGAATGCTTTTTCGCAATCGTCAGACCATACATAAGCTGATTTTTCACTTGTTAGTGCGTTCAAGGGCTGGCTGATATGTGCAAAATCAGGAATGAATGCCCGGTAAAATCCAGCGAGTCCCAAAAAACCTTTCAATTCTTTTTTTGTTGAAGGCGTCTTATAGGATTGTATGGCGGTGGTCAAACGGGCTTGGGGTTTGATTCCTTCTCGCGACAGTTCAAATCCCAAGAAATCGACTTTGTCGCTAGCGAAAAGACATTTCGATAATTTCAGTGAAATTCCGGAAGTTCTTAATCTATTGAAGATTTTTTCAAGATTAACGAGGTGCTCATTAAATGTTCGGCTGAATACCACTACGTCATCCATATATGCCAAGATCCTGTCAGAAGCCAAGCCAGCTAAGGTTATGTCCATCATTCGCTGATAAGAGGAGCCGGCATTGCACAAGCCAAACGGGGTGACGTTAAATTCAAACTTGCCTCTTGGCAGGGAGAACGCGGTTTTCTCTTTATCTTCTTCAGCTAGAGGGATGGACCAGTAAGCTGAAACTGCATCTAACGTAGTCCAAAACTGAGCCCCGTGCATCTTATCTATGACGTCTCGGATATGTGGTAAAGGATACGAATCCTTTTTCGTCACATCGTTCAGACCACAAAAGTCACACACAAACCGCATGGATCCGTCCTTTTTTTTTACAAGTATGACAGGGGCATTCCAAGGTGATGAGGAGGGGCGGATGATTTCATTTTGTAACATTTCTGTGATTTGCTCATCTGTTTCTCTGTGCCATGCGTGAGGAATGCGATATGGCTTACGATTAACGGGTTGACATCCGTTGGTGATGATACGATGTTGCATGATGTTAACGAGATTTGGCTTCTTAGGATTTGCTGCGAAAATGTCGGAATATGAAGAAATTAATGATGCTTTCTTACCTTTTTCAAATTCTGAAAGGTTTTTTCCATAGACTGTTGTCGTTTCAGGGTTTACAGTGTTACCCTGATCGTTTTGGTCCACATTTGCTATAGTACCGTCAATTCCAGTCAAACACCCTATCTTTTGCTGAGGTTTGAGAGACACCGACCGGTCGTTGGTATTAAGCACTGATATTTGAAAAATGCCGTCGACATTCGGAATAATTCTACAGCGGTTCGCGTATACCCCGGGTGTGTTCTTCAATGGCAAGGGGTCAAAGTCAGCAGTTATCAGAGAAAGTGATTTACTACATTGAGCGGTGACGATGCATTCTGACCGGGCTTCTAGAACAGCTGTGTCTATCAATTGTACACAAACATTGTCTTTGATAGTGACACACTCGTGCCAATCTTGGCCTAATTGGATTTTGTTTGTGCGAAAATCAAACGCAACCGTTTTAAATTTCGACAAAAAATCTCGTCCTAAAATTATATTGCGGTGTGAGTGATTGTTGAGTACCTTCATACTCTGGTGAAAGGTGTTATCTCGTAAACAGATCTTGACGTCGAGGGATCCCAAGATATTCATGTTGTGCCCTGATGCATCAATTAAATTGTGCTCAGAGGGCTGGACATATTTATCTATACCGAGTTTCTGTAAAGAGCCAACATCAATCAAAGAACAACTAGCTCCAGTGTCCAGTAAAGCATTTATTGATTTATCAAAAATACTAAGATTAATAACAGCAGAAAAATGTTCGAAAACTCCGAGTCAGCAGTTTGAGGGCTGCCTAGTCATTGATAGTTAGGACAGTCGCGGCTCCATGCATCATGTCCCTTGTTTCCACACGCCTGACAATAACGCAAGGGACATTTTCGGACAAAATGGTCAGGGCTCTGACAATTGCGGCAATTGCGTGGTGGTTGATTGCGGTTAGATCCTCGAAAATTTGAGCTGCGAGGAAAATTTCTGCTTGCTCTTGAGTTTCTGTTGTTAAAATTTCCCACTGAATTAATTCTTGGGTCATAACCCCCTGCGTAATCCAGTGTGACTGCATTTAATTTTTCCACAACTTTCTGTGTGATTGATTCCACAAGTGTGTCGGGGTTGACAGATTGGCATTCTTCTTTTTTGTTTGAAACAAAAGACTCTATTCCAGCTATTTCTAATCGTGTGGTTTCCTCAGACAGTTTGTTGATATTGGCTGAGGCAAAATCTGACAGGGATTTCAAAGATGTTTGCATTCTTGGGTGAAGACCCTTTATGAAATAATCTTTGGCGATCGTATTTCTGACTTCCGATCCGAAGGATGGGTAGGCCAGTGAAACTAGTTCCTGAATTTTGTAGGCCTATGTTTTTGCAGATTCGTCGAGTTGCCTTTTTCGTGAATTTAATTCGTGGATTGCTATCTCCCTGTCCTGATTTCCGCTCTCAAATTCTTTCAATAATTCTGAGTTTATTTTACCAGGGTCTTTCTTATCAGCTTCTGAGAGTCTCAAATATACGTCGAACGCACGGCCTTCCAATCGACTGGCCAAGTTGTAGGCCGCTTTCTCGCCTTCGTACCCTTTCAGCGTTGCATGGATGCGAATTTTCTCTAGGAACACTCTCACGTTTCCTGTGCCATCAAAACTTTGTAATTTCGTATCCATCTTTCGAAGATTCGGTTCCTATAATGTAGATACTGACAACAGAGAAATACTGACTTTCAGTTTTCTATTAGAATAGGAACCGAATGAGGTTAAATACAAAGCGCAGCAATATAGGCTAAATATACGGGGGTAACTGTCCAACATACGGGGGGTGACTGTCCAACACCACGATTCTTGCAGGAATTCAAGGTACTTGGGATGGAATTGAATTTTGCACATATGAAAACGAAAACAAGATCTTGATCTTCACCACTCCCTCCATAATCAGCCTGTGTAATAAACCTCCATACTGTGTTAAAGTTGCATATTAGCCAAGCAAATATTTGTTGCTAAAAATAGAAAGTCAGCAGGTGAAAATCAGCTGGGGTTGCAACATCTTTTGGGTCATTGTTGGATAGAGAAATGCGAGAATTTTTCGGTGGAAAAACCATTCCCAGAAAACATTTGATTTGTCAATGGGGCTGAATGACAGTGAAAATGAAGATGAAAATGATGTACTTGGGAATAGACAATGATACTGACGAGAACGATGAATGATGAACAAGATTAACGTTGCGGTCACAATTTGTTATGTTGTAAGTTTAATTTCTACTTGTTTGCTTTAAAATATCTTTGTTGCCATTTGTGCCTGCTAATGAATTCAGATGCTAAATATAACGATACAAATATTGACTAAGTCAGTCTCGAGCGAATGTGGGTTACTGTTGTCCATAATCATGCTAAAATTTCTAAAAATGTGAAGAAATTCTATATAAGGAAAAAGGGTAAATTTTAGTCACGTGACAAAAAGAGCATGTTTACCTTCAATTAGTCAGAAAGAGTCAAACAGTGCATACCTGAAAGAATTCAACCGCCAAAGGTCTTGTAGTTACTTTAGAAATGAGGAATTGATTGTGGACTCCTCCGCAGAGGCATTCCACACAAACAGTCCCCCCCAGCTCCCAGGCGCACCAGCAGATCCCCCGTTTACCAACACCCGGGTCAAGGTCAATAGCTATTCAAAAATCCACATTAAAATTGTAGGTGGTACTTGGGGTAGTTCTAATCGCTGGACCATATCAACATATCATAAATGTTATCATCATTATCATCACAATCATTAACATCACGTGCTTTGGATTCCAATTCCACGACTGCCCAGTTTAGCCCTAATACTCATGTGGTTGAATTGAAGATGGCGAAGATAGAGTAAGTCTGTAATTCCTCATAAATATTGCGTAAGTTACTTCATAACATTACCAGTTCAATGTTAAAGTGCCCCTACGGCTTTTTTTTATTGGTTAAAAGTATAGAATCGAATGCGCTGATTCTGATACCGTTTATATTTTTTGATCTGATGAGTAATTGTTGAGTTACGAGAGATTGCGTTCACACTTTCGTGTCTCACTTTTAGAACTGGGTCGAGTCCACTATGACATCATAGTGGACTCAGTGTGCTCAGTGGCGGTGGGCGTAGGCCTACATTCAGTATAATAGATAATGTTGTTTGCGCTGTCTTGTCCTGCTATGTGTATTCGTGGCTATTTGTGCAATTTTGGTGATCAGAATTGAATAGAAAGTTTCCATAAATTAAACATCCTTAGTCGGATAGTAGTTCATGACAGTAGGGATTGCAGTGCCAAGGAATGCGAAGATGGCGAGGGGATAGGATTGATCGTATCGTAGAGTAAAGCAGACAGATGATAGTGATACCGATGGAGGAGAACCTGATGCATTTGATCCTATTTGGCTGGGAACTTTTTCGCTGAAAGCTATGAAAGAGATGTGAGCGAGAAAAGAAATGTTGAAAGAAAACTTTCTGGGCATTTGACTGGATCTGAATCATTATCTTTCTGTTGTGTATCTGATGAAGTAAAAGTGTATCAAAATTCTATACGTAATATGATTTAGGCCATGGCCATATCCATCCGTGTCGGTCAACCTTTATTGTTGAAGAAACTTGAAACGATTCGATTTTCATTAGATACAGCAAGTGTAGAAAATGTGCAACACAATTCCTTATTACTACACATGAACTTTGTTATTGCACCGAAATTGATGGTTGCATGTTGGCATTTTCTAACTGCGAAGTTTAGAATTTCGTCCGTCGTTGCGAATTGATGAAATCTATCCACTTCCTTCTCGTTACAGCTTCAGGACGATCGTCCTGATAAAGCTGAATCCTGTGAAGCTCTACAAATCTTGATTTATTCGGTGTATTTCCACGGCATAGCAAAACACATCGATTTGGCATATTTTCCCAGTTTCATATATAAATCTAACAATTTTCAGGTCCTGTCAAATATCTGTGATCGTGTTTTTGATCCTATTGAAATCCCGTACTGTTTTAACATTGCACGGCCTACGCCCGCCGCCACTGAGCACACTGAGCAGCCACTACATGGGAATTTTGTAATTCCTCCCCACAGCTGCAAACTCATCACAAGCCTTTCAAATTTCAATGTCATAATGTGCCGACCTGTTTCTAATCATCAAAGTCAAAAAAACAAATATCGAGTACATAGTATGAGAGAAAATCGACGTCAGACTTGTTGCTTCAGTACGGGAAAAAAAGGGGCTGCCACTATGATGTCATAGTGGACTCGACCCAGTCCTAAAAGTGAGACAAGGAGAATGGCAAAAATGACGAAACATCGACACTTCCACACGTTATACCTCGTGAACTACGCGTCTGATTTGAAAATAATTTTCAGATCTGAAGTCAGCGTACCAAGTTTTATTGAATTCACAAATAAAAAAAAGCCGTAGGGGCACTTTAAAGATTCTAACTAAGTTGTTTAATTTCTTTGTTATCTATCTCGGCAGATTGTAGATGACGACCTTTTCGTAGAAGACGATTGTAGATGGCAAACTGATTGTAGAAGACGTGCGATTTCTGTTTCAAGGTCAGTATATGGAAAGCTGAAATGACGTTAATTCGTAATAATGACTGTGTAACTATACATGGCGTTTACTACTTGTCGTTATTGTTACCCTCAGCGATACAGATGAAGGCCACAGCGTGCCAAAAAACACCGAGAGCCCGGATTCTCCGGCAAGAAAGGTACACTCATTTTTTATAAGAGACTGGCATAAACACTTTTAAGAACTTGGCTCTCTGTGTCGAGCCTTTGGTCAGCGGTTCTGACTTAGCATCCGCCATCTTGTTTTGTTCTCAAACGTGTTTGTTAGTCTAATTACTAGTGATGTTTTATTAGTTGAATAAAACCATGATTTAGGTTTACCACAATTATTCAACTAATGGAAAAGTACAATGGACACTCTACTCAAACCTGCAAGACTTGACTTGGATCCAAACTCGCCTACTGCATCTAAAGAATGGAAACACTGGCATCGTACGTTCACCAACTTCATCGCAGAATGCGGGGAAAGGGCTCCAGATGAGTACCGAACTCTTATCAATTATGTATCTCATAATGTCTACGAATTTATAGAAGATCGTGCTGACTATGATTCTACCATCTTAGCATTAGAACGTGTGTTTGTCAAGACACCGAGTGAAATATTTGCTCGTCATTTACTTGCAACTAGAAGGCAGAAACCTGGTGAAACTCTCTCTGAATTTCTTCAAGAACTTCACCGACTTAGTAAAGATTGCAACCTCAAGAGTGTGACTGCTGAACAATATCGTGAAGAGCTAGTTAGGGATTCTTTTATCAATGGCCTTTCGTCTCCACTGATACGTTAGAGACTTTTAGAAAATAGTCAGCTCGACCTTAAATCTGCTTTCGACCAGGCAAACGCCTTGGATTTACCCCAAAAGAATGCTGAGGCCTATGGTATGCCTCAAACGCCTACTACTGCATCAGTGTCTGACAGCTCAGAAGGCCAACCAAGTCAGAATGTGGCCCCTGCTTCACCAAGTACAGAACCTGTAACAGCCTCATTCACAAGTTCCAGGAAGTGCTATTTCTGTGGAGATACCCTACACAACAGAAAAAACTGCCCTGCTCGTGACTCTGTCTGCAAAAGCTGTGGCAAAAAGGGCCACTATGCAGGAGTTTGCAAATCAAAAGGGGGAGCAATATCTGTCATCCCCACTCCCGCACTGTGTTCAATCTCTGCCGCATGTCCTGAAAGTCTGGCACAGGCCTCTGTAGATGTCTCCATCAGTGGGAACCGGCTGACAGCCCTCATTGACTCTGGTAGTACTGATAGTTACATCAATGAAAGTATAGCCAACAAGCTGGATCTGAAGTTTCACCCATCTGCTCAAAACATATCTATGGCACAGACATCTCTTAAAGCACATGTCATTGGTCACTCTTTTACTGACATTACTATTGATGGGAGTACTTACCCTTCTGTCCGTCTTGGTATTCTCAAGGGAATGTGAAGCGATATAATCCTGGGCCAAGATTTCCAACGAGCTCACAAAAGTGTCAAGATTGAGTACGGTGGCAATAAGCCAGACCTTGTCATCCCAAACCTCGTACAAACACAAACCGGTCCACTCACTGCAGCCTCTATAGATGAGCCTTCTCTATTTGCTAATCTTCACCCTAATTGCAAACCCATCGCAACCAAGTCCAGACAGTTCAGCAAAGAGGATCAAGAGTTTATAGGTCAAGAGGTCACAAAACTCCTTCATCAAGTTATAATCGAGCCAAGCTCCTCCCCATGGAGGGCACAGGTGGTTGTCTCGAAAAGGATCCTACAAATCGCCATAAGAAACGACTCTGTGTGGACTACTCACAAACAGTCAATCAGTACACAGAACTTGATGCATACCCTCTCCCAAGAATTGATGACATGATAAACAATCTTGCACAATACAAGGTTTTCTCGACATTCGACCTGAAAAGTGCTTACCATCAAGTGCAGATAAAGGAATCCGATCGAAAATACACAGCATTTGAAGCCCATGGAAGGCTTTATCAATTCTGCCGTATCCCAGTTGGGGTCACAAATGGAGTCGCAGTATTCCAGCGCGCAATGGACAAATTTGTCGAAGTCTGAAGGATACCTTTCCCTATCTAGATAACATAACGGTGGCTGGCAGAGACCAAAAGGAACATGATATGAATGTCAGGAAATTCCGTGAAGCTGTGGATCGCAGAAAGCTAACTCTCAATGAAAGCAAGTCAATTGAGTCAAAGGAACAAATAAACATTTTAGGCTATTGTGTAGGTAACGGGGTCATTTCCCCTGACGAGGAACGACTCAAGCCACTCAAAGACTTCCCACTCCCGAGGAACATTCAAGCGCTACGAAGAGTCATTGGCATGTTTGCTTATTATGCTAAATGGATCCCCAACTTCTCAGACAAAGTACGACCACTATCTCAATCCACCACTTTTCCCTTAGACCAAGCAGCTCAGTCAGCATTTACAGCCCTAAAGAAGGAGTTAGAAGGTGCGACCTTGCAGTCAATAGATGAAAACCTTCCGTTTGTCGTAGAATGTGATGCATCGGAGGTTGCTATTTCAGCCACGCTCAACCAAAGTGGAAGACCAGTAGCATTCATGTCAAGGTCTCTTCATTCAAGCGAATTACATTATCCCGCGGTCGAAAAGGAGGCCATGGCCATCATCGAAGCAGTACGTAAGTGGAAACACTTTCTTGCTGGAAGACACTTCAAACTGAAGACTGACCAACGATCAGTTGTCTACATGTTTGACAACAGGAAGAGAACAAAGATAAGGAACAACAAGATCCAAGGCTGGCGACTCGAGCTGGCATCCTTTTGCTACACAATCGAACACAGGCCAGGCAAAGAAAATGTGGCACCAGATTCCCTCACCCGTGCATTCACCTCATCCATGACAATCTCAAGCCTCAGTGAAATATATGAAGCACTCTGCCACCCAGGAGTTACTCGAATGTTGCACTATGTCAGATCAAAGAATCTACCGTACTCGACTGATGATGTGAAGAAAACATGTTCGACCTGCAAAGCGTGTGCAGAACTGAAGCCTCAATTCTATCGGTCTCAACCAGGCACTTTAATTAAAGCCACTCAACCAATGGAACGGCTAAGCATTGATTTCAAGGGTCCTCTTCCGACCTCTTCTCGCAACGCATACCTACTAACTGTCGTAGATTAGTACTCACGGTTTCCGTTCGCATCGCATTTCCATGCTCCGACATGCACTCTTCGACTGTAATCAAGTGCCTTGATCAAATCTTCTCTATGTGTGGTACACTCAGCTACATCCACTCAGACAGGGGAACCTCCCTCTTATCGAAAGAGCTGAAAGAACACCTGTCCCTGCGAGGAATTTCCACAAGCAAGACAACGCCTTTTCATCCCAATGGTAACGGACAATGTGAACGGTATAATGGTATCATCTGGCAATCGGCACAGCTCTCTCTCAAGACAACCAACCTACTTGTTACAAAATGGGAACAGGTCCTTCCTGGTGCATTGCACTCCATCAGATCACTTCTCTGCACTGCTACAAATGCCACACCACATGAGAGATTTTTCAACTTCCAAAGGCGTTCTAGTCTTGGTGTCTCCCTGCCATCCTGGCTACAAAATCCTGGCCCTGTTTTACTGCGTCGTTTTGTTCGAACAAGTAAGAATGACCCTTTGGTTGACCAGGTCCAACTGACTGAGGCTAACCCTTTTTATGCACTGGTTGAATATCCTGATGGTAGGCAGTCAACTGTTTCTCTTCGTGACCTTGCACCGTGTCCTGTTACTCCTGTTGCAGACAGCCCCGATCTAGCCCCAACAGATGAGGGCAATCCTAAGGATAAGGCGATTGAACCCAATCCTACCTCTCCAACTTCCAATCAGTCATCACAACAACCAGCCCCAGCTCAAGAGTATGAACTTAGACGCTCTTCTCGTCAAGTAAACCCACCATGTCGTTATGGCTAGTGAGAAGATATGACTTTGTTCCAAGGAACAAGACTTGGTTATGACATTAACATTACATTATTACTATTGTTTTAAAACTCATAAGTTAAACAACATTTATTGAAGTCCTGCCTTAGAGAGGGAGAATGACATAAACACTTATTAAGAACTGGGCTCCCTGTGTCGAGCCTTTGGTCAGCGGTTCTGACTTGGCATCCGCCATCTTGTTTTGTTCTCAAACGTGTTTGTTAGTCTAATTACTAGTGATGTTTTATTAGTTGAATAAAACCATGATTTAGGTTAACCACAGAGACTATGCAAAAATTTTGTACCACGGCTTCTTAGTTTCTTAGGGCTTCGTACCTAATTATTGTACAAAAAGTTTCTTAGCAAGTTTCTTAACATTGTTGAGATTTGCTACAAATCTGTGGGAATGAAGTGCGCAAGTTGTTTGTAACATTTTTTTTTCGTTGAAACAACATAGAAAGTTTCTTAACTTTTTTCAGTCACAAAATCCCCTACCAAAGTTTCTTAAGTCTTGAAAATAGGGGCATATGGTTTCTTATAAAGGGTTTATTATATAAAAATGGGTGTGTATTCAACGAATATGTTGTGCGCCTTTACAAACATACAAAGAAAAGCAAAATCTGTATGCTTTGTAGGTAGTAGTGTGCACGTATTTTATTGTAAGGAGTCAACATTGAATGCCCAATTTTGAAGGAATTTACTGTCATGGGTCTGCGTCATCCAAAAATATCACTTGGGTAATTTTCTTCAACCTCGCCCATTGTTACTGCGTGGTAGCCATTATACTGCGTTGCAGAAGTATATTCTTGTGAATGGAATGTGATATCAATATATACGTATGATATAATACACGCTTTTTTTCAAGAACTGATTTGTTTGCACCACATCGCAGCATTTACAATTGATTTGTGCGTGTCACGTCAAAAGTGACAAAATTAGGCTTTTAAATGTGAAAAAGGCATAAATTTAAGAAACTTGTAGAACTACAAGGAAGAAACATTAGAAATATTTAAGAAACATTAGAAATCGGGAAAAGAAGTTTTTCCTTTACGGATTTAACAGTGTCAACAACAAGAAGTACGTTTTATGTGCTAAGCGTAACATTGTCGGCTCCACATGACAATTTTTCGCATTGACAATTCAGAACTTTTCAATTCAGAAACTGTTAAGGTGGTCGAGTACAGGTTTAGGAAAAAATTGTGATTATTTGAAGGCCTTTAGAATTGAAAATTTTGTTGGGACTATTTGAAATAATTACTGAAAGATGAAGAAAATTGTTTTCGGCGGAGAAAGTCAACCGAATTGCAATTGCCGTTGTTTATGAAAGAGTCACAGCAAATTTCCACTGGTCTTCAAGGCCCCGTTCAAACGATGCCGGATTCATATCGTTTCGGATTGCTTTTCATATCGGATAGCCTTTCTGTTCACACGACACCATGCCAATCCGAAACGTTTCGCATCGTTTTTCCGGAGTCAAATCACTCCCCTGTGAAGGTGAAAAGTTTCGGATCGCTTTTCATATCGGATTGATTTTGGACTCGTGTGAACGCATGAATCCGATACGCTTTGTGCTCCAGAACCTCTATTTGCAACATTGAACCTCGTTTTCAAGTTAACGCGATCATTTTGGCGAAAAAATGAAATTCAGCAAAACAGAAGTATTATTTCCCAACTACAATATGGATGTGGATACTCTATTGACAATGTTTTTTCCGTTGATGCTTGGCTTCACGACCCTTTTGGGGTTCTAAATAAACAATTTCAACCCACTGGCGTAGCTGCGATTTGGCGGCGAAGGAGCGAAACTCGGACAAATTCCGGCAAACGTAAAATTTGCGTTGTAAATTTTCCGACAAATTTTCCGACAAGCAGCTGGAAACGTTTGGTGGGGGGGGGGGGCAGCTGCCCCCCTGCCCCCTATAGCTACGCCACTGATTCAACCTTAGGTTGAAATATTTCGCTTTAAGAAAAAAAAGGGAGAAGATTGAGGGCATCGCGAGGCCTAATAATTCGAAGAAGTTCTAGTTATACTTCTCTTGTTCATGTTGCCGATATAGTTTGTATTCAGAATAAAACGTGCTCGGATTTCGTGTCTGTTTTATCAAGAAGTTGATCTGAGTAGTTGTGTATTGTGAATATTTTGGTGGAATGTGTTCTTACTTGATAAAGATAAATGAAGTAAACACGAAAAGAAATAATATTCATAAAAACAGCAAAATCATGATAAATCGGGCCAGGAGTAACTCGAACCTCGCGTAACTAAGGCCCATTTGCATCCAATAGCAAACTTTTCAAGTGTTTTCTAGCGGTCAAAAACTCAATATACCTGCGCAGTGCAGGGTGCAAGGTGCAATAGTAATAATAATGATCATGCTTAAAGTGCTGAGCATGATGAGGTTGATAAGGTTTCCATGTTTCGTTGCTTTAGCTGTTGTTATGTTGTGATATATTCACATTTTGTTATCATATTTGATGGATGATAACAAACACAGACGTTACAATAGCAGAATAGTCTTTCTGCATTTAGATGAAATGCTTTAAAATTGTTCTCTCTTACAACCGGTGGTTTCAGATTGCGCAACACTTCTGAAAAGGGTGGAATTTTGATTACGGTGCAAATGTCAATGTCGTGGCTCCACAGGAATTCGATTACTGCCACCACAGTTTCCTTGCTTACGACATGAAAACCTCAGTGATTTGCAACGACAGTGTGCTTTTTTCGACAAAATTGCTTACTCGAAAAGCATTTATTTCTGTTCCTATGCTCACCAAACTGCGTTTCATACTTCAAAACAGTGCTTTCGAATTCGCTACAATAATTACAGTGAAAATAATGCAAATTTGGCAGTTTTAAAAACATGGGTCGCATTGCCGTAGGTCGTATAGTCGTGTGTCAGGAGAGTCCCCGAGTCGTGGGGTCCAGCGATTAGAACTACCCTTTGTTGTAACCTCGGTATACTTGACAAACCAAACCGACATACATAACATACTTCTGCTTTGGACCGGCTCTGGACCCGTCAACCCACCAGGCAAGGCACCAATTGCTTTTCTTTGCTGTCAACGCAATTTCATCCAACCGTTGTGGCTCGGAGCGCAAGAAAATAGGGAAATGCAAGAAAATGGGGCAAGAAAATAGGGAAATCGAATATATGACTAAAATAGGCCAAAGTAATGCATAAATATATTAGATATTGTGTCTAGTAATCAAATGATGCATTTGCAATTATTTGTTCGCCAAAAAAAACAAGTATGAAGTGGTTTTCTTACTTTTTGCTGCCGATTTTCTTGTGAGATTTAGGAGGCCCTCAAAATATTCATGATGTGCATATGAAAGAGGCTGCGAACCGCGCGGAAACGGAAAAGACAAGGGGTGGATGAATCATGTTATGAAAATGATTCATCCATCCCTGTTAAATTCCACCATCCAAAGGTACCATTTCAGGACTTTTAAAATGTATAACGCCGTTGCCATATACATCGCAAAAGCAACTTTTAGTAAGCAATTATTTATTTTTTGTCTCTGATGGTTATCGCTGGACTTTGCGACCAAATATATAGTTTTAATTTGATTCATATTACTTTTTGCAATATCGTGGATGAGCCCTTAATAGAGTACTCTAAATGTAAAAAGTGGTATTCATGAAAAATGTGAATCTGGAAACATGAATGATAGACATTGGAAACAGTGGCGTAGCTATGGGGGGGGGGCGTAGCTATGAACGTTTACCGCTGCTTGTCGGAAAATTTACAACATGAAAATTTTCGTCAAAAAACGTCTTTTTTAAATTTTGAACCTTGGAGGAATATCAATTCTCTTTTTAAACTTTATAAACAGCTCTGTAGCTGATTATAAGTTGCTAAGAAAAATGGTCAGTCAAAGTGAAGTTAAACGACCAAAGTCGAATGCTCCGTTTCGATATAATGACTACAGATGAAAGCACAATGAAAAATACCATAATGAAATGATTGCTGCCCACCGAAGCATTCCATATAAATTTGTTGGGGCTCCAGAAAGTTCATTTTCTCTCGCCAAAAAAGAAAGAAAATACCACCTGGAAACAGTTTCGAGAGAAAGAGCACTAGACCAGGCTCTGATGGAGGGAAGGGTAACCTGGAAGCGAACTTTTTTTGACTGTACTTTTTAGTTGCAGGGGTACTTAGAGACAAATAAAAACTTTGGTAAACGGGTCAACTCCGTTGCGTTTACCAAATATGGGCATGTTTTTAAACTGGGGGTCAAAACTCTTGCTAGCGTAATGCAAAAGTGAAAGTAGAAAACATTAGGCGTTTTCTTGAATGTTTACAGCATTCGTGGTATTCTTGGTGAGTAAATTGGATCGATAGTGTTTATAAAGTAGATTTCTTACCAAAAACGGGGGTTTATATGAAAATTCCGGGGGTAATATGACCAAATTTTGTCATATTTTACAATAGAACAATGGCTTCAAAAATAAAAATGCTTTGTTCTCTCATTCTAAAGTCAACCAGAGTATATTTCTATTGGGGCAATGATGAAGTGATTAATGGTGGAACAAGTTATTTATATATACAGGGGGGTTTTGACGGCACGGTTCGTTCTAACCACACCTTTGCATTACACTTATGCCTACTAATGCCCCTCAAATTTAGAATAACTAACAATAACTTTATAAAATGTCTATTTACCTGAAGAGCTAACAGAGAACGAAACGCAAATGATTAAAGCTCAATCACCATCATAATCATTGTCACAGTCGTCAAAAATTGAAGTCTTTTGAAAGTCTTCATCAAGCAGGATCTCTTCGATACCTTCGGGAAAAGGCGTTTCTGTCCACAGGATCTCAGCATTCTCATTCCATCGGTGTTTCTGAATATCATCAAGATGAATATTTGTAGTAAATGTTTCTCTCCATACTTTTGAAATATAGTTGCAGCGCTTACATTATAGAACAAATGATTGTTTGCATGGTAGAAGCAACGCCAGATCTTGAATTTGTCCTTTCTTCTCATAAGTATTTTTGAATACCTGATGTCTTACAACATCAATTTCTTTTTCTTTTTTCCCAAATAAGTAACACATATATTCTTCCAGAAGTGCGATTGACTTGTCCGAGATGTCAACTGATGGAAGTAGTACTGTCTCACTGTTCTGCATCCACAGATCCCAAAGAGCTACATCTTTCTTAAGAATCTTTATCCGCATATCTGATCGACTTAATGGCAATGATAAGGGCTCTGCCTGGTTTATACGATTCTCGACATGTTGCCTAAAGGATGCCAAAGGATTGACATCGTAGCGGACACATACCGGACAAACCCATTAAAAGATCCTGAACGAAACAAACGTGGTACCTCCGCAAAAGTGATGGTACAGCCTGCACAGTCGACAATTCCAAGACACTTTCACAGTTTTAAAAAAACATTAAACACAAAACAAGACTTATTGCATTGATAAAATATGTGTTGACCGACTAGTCAATCGCACTTCTGGAAGAATATATGTGTTACTTATTTGGGAAAAAAGAAAAAGAAGTTGATGTTGTAAGACATCAGGTATTCAAAAATACTTATGAGAAGAAAGGACAAATTCAAGATCTGGCGTTGCTTCTACCATGCAAACAATCATTTGTTCTATAATGTAAGCGCTGCAACTATATTTCAAAAGTATGGAAAGAAACATTTACTACAAATATTCATCTTGATGATATTCAGAAACACCGATGGAATGAGAATGCTGAGATCCTGTGGACAGAAACGCCTTTTCCCGAAGGTATCGAAGAGATCCTGCTTGATGAAGACTTTCAAAAGACTTCAATTTTTGACGACTGTGACAATGATTATGATGGTGATTGAACTTTAATCATTTGCGTTTCGTTCTCTGTTAGCTCTTCAGGTAAATAGACATTTTATAAAGTTATTGTTAGTTATTCTAAATTTGAGGGGCATTAGTAGGCATAAGTGTAATGCAAAGGTGTGGTTAGAATGAACCGTGCCGTCAAAACCCCCCTGTATATATAAATAACTTGTTCCACCATTAATCACTTCATCATTGCCCCAATGGAAATATATTCTGGTTGACTTTAGAATGAGAGAACAAAGCATTTTTATTTTTGAAGCCATTGTTCTATTGTAAAATATGACAAAATTTGGTCATATTACCCCCGGAATTTTCATATAAACCCCCGTTTTTGGTAAGAAATCTACTTTATAAACACTATCAATCCAATTTACTCACCAAGAATACCACGAATGCTGTAAACATTCAAGAAAACGCCTAATGTTTTCTACTTTCACTTTTGCATTACGCTAGCAAGAATTTTGACCCCCAGTTTAAAGACATGCCCATATTTGGTAAACGCAACAGAGTTGGCCCGTTTACTAAAGTTTTTATTTGTCTCTAAATACCCCTGCAACTAAAAAGTACAGTCAAAAAAAGTTCGCTTCCAGGTTACCCTTCCCTCCATCACAGCCTGGTCTACACAGTTGAAATCATCGTCACAAAGTGTCCTTGTTTATTATTTTTACTTGCTGGCACATATATATGCCCTAAGGAAACGTTATATTGGGACAGTTATAGAGATATATAGCTATAGTCCTTTATGGTTGAATATTCTCTATGAATGATTATTTAGCTTTGATACCCGTCCTCATTTGTCAGCTTTATTACAACATTTAAGTTTTGGTCTCATTTTACCATATCGGTTTGTAAAATGCCTAACAGAGCATGAACAAGCAACGATCCTTTTCTTTGATGCAACGTATAATTTGGGCAACCACCAAACGAAAAAGGTGTTCGTCAGAAAATTTGTCAGCATCACTAAATTTCGTCGGAATATTGTCGAAATTTGTCCGGGTTTCGCCCCTTCACCGCCAAATCGTAGCTACACCACTGATTGGAAATGTACCAATTGTACAGTCATGTGCAAGAAAAGAGCAAGGAACAATGGTTCCAATGAAAAAGAGGAAGGGCAAAGCAAACAATATTGTCGCAAGTTGTGTATGTGATATATTTCAATGGTGCATTTTGTACCATTGCCGTATTTTCTTGCTGACGGTTTGTTATGTTATCTTGAAAGTCTTTTGACTCTATACATGGAACTAAAAGTTTTATGAAGTATTTTTGCACTTGAACGTCATCTCAAGCCCGCCGCGTTTCCCGCGCGCACATTTTCCCTCGTCTTTTCCGTTTCCGCGCGGTTCGCAGCCTCTTTTTCATATCCACATCATGAATATTTTGAGGGCCTAAATCTCACAAGAAAATCGGCAGCAAAAAGTAGGAAAAACACTTCATACTTGGTTTTTTTGGCGAACAAATAATTACAAATGCATTATTTAATTATTAGACACAATATCTAATATATTTATGCATTACTTTGGCCTATTTTAGTCGTATATTCGATTCCCCTATTTTCTTGCCACATTTTCTTGCATTTTCTTGCACGTGCTGTACGCTTGATAAATTTTGAGTCAAGAATTGCTCACAGTCAGCCCCTTTTCAACAAACTAAAATTGTTATGTCTTGAAGACAGCTACGAAAATGAGTGTGCCAAATTTATGTTTGATATAAATAACAATAATTTAGAAAAGCATTTTTGTGATCTATTTCAATTAACAAGGAATAAACATTCCATAAAACCAGACAAGCAACCTCAGGTTCTTTTTCTCAGCCTGCTATGAGGGCAAACTCGAAACAAAACAGTGTCATCAACAATGGTGTTAAAATTTGGAATGACATTCCAAATGAAATAAAAAGTTGCAACAAAAAATTTACTTTCAAAAAGCTTCTTAAATTATGGCTCCTAGAAAACAAAACAAATCTTGGATAAAATTATTACTTTCCCTCATATCACAAAAATTATTAAAATGATAGGTAGCTATTCGCTGTTATGTAGTATACTTTGGCTTTTATATTTTATATTTTATTTTTTGTATTTAATTTAATGAAACTCAATCTTAGTTCTAACTTTTTAATGACTATGTAATAATTAATAATGCTATATTGTTATTAGAACTCAATTTTAGTTACATTGATTATTGAAATTCTTCTTTTCTTTTTATTTCTTATTTTTACTTTTCTTTCTTTTATTTCTTACTGTTACTGTTACTGTTGAAAATTCAATTCATATAATTTAAATTTGTACACTGGGCTTCCAAAAGTATTGCAACGCCTGATAAAAAATGGCGTCTAGAAGTGGCCCTAGGCCTGAGCAAGGAAATTTACATAAAAATATATAAATACCAAACGGGTTTCAATAGCGAATTTCTTTAGCAGAAATATACTCAGAATTTCATAAATTTTCAAATAAAAACATAATTTAAACTATATCTTATTGTTTTGCAATAATATTAAAAGAAAACTGCGAAGAGGTCCCTTAGAAAATGTTTGCGAAAATTTATCGAAGTACATTAAAACCGAAAACTTTCGCACTTAAAAATTTCGGACAAAATACTTCGGACAAGAAACTTTCGGACGCTTTTTTAGGAATTTCGGACGAAACAATTTTCGGACCAGACAAATTTTCGGACAAAGCTAAAATCGATGAGGATGGCAAAAATTGTGGAAGAATTTTTATAAAAAATGTGCGCGAATAGCATGTTAGTTCATATAATTGATATGATATTTAGTTTAGATCTTCAAAAGAGTCCTCTGGCTCCAGCTCCATGCTAATGCGCCATCGATCCCTGACATTTGAAAGCCTTTTCTAATCATTTCAGGGTTGTTTCGCAAATAGTCGTAGAGCCAATTCAATCACTGTGAATGAAGAGGCTTCATCGTAAAAAGCTTTCGTGAAACTTCAATGGAATAGACATCAATTCTACAATTGATATGGGCCGACACTCTTGGCATACGACTCTTTAAACTTTGATTTTAGAAAAATTTTTGGCGGACCATTGACAGTAGGCTCCAGTGGCTGAAAATGATGTGCTAAATTAGCTGGCACAAACATAATGACACAGTAATTTTCTTCAACTCGAAATCTAACCTCTTGTGGAAGACAACGATTTGTATTTTCTCGTAGATCAGTTGCGATGGCAAAAAAACGCTTAAAAAATTAAGTTGCTCAAACAATGTATCCCTTGAGCTTGATTGGCCTGTGATTTAAGATGATGAACATGAGGATGAAGAAAACAAAAATGCTCAAAATGTCAAAATAAATGGGGAAAGCGCGAAATTATATGCGTACATGATTAACTTTGATGAACATTGACCATTTCTGTGTGTATTTCTGTGTCTTTGGAAAAAACAAACTTTCGGTCAATAAAACTTTCGGACAACAAGTACTTTCGGACAATTAAATTTTCGGACACAATTTTGTTCGAATGTTTCATCGTCCGAAAGTTTTCGGTTTTAATGTAGAATAATTAAAACGTCAATAATTATAATTTCTTTCACTTAAAGCCACGCAAATTCTCTCTCATTTAAAAGAGAATGCTTTAAAACTTTGAAAAATATAAGAATTATTTGTGTAACTGTCTTGACCTTTTACAATTCACGGTTTAAGTCTTTGTTTACAACTTCAGAAGCACATGTGTTTTTTTCAAATTTCAAATTAGGTTTCAAAAAATAAAATTTTCGCTCACTTCAGAAAATATTAAGCCCTTAAAAATTATATCAAATTATAATATTTGAAACAAATTATAGGAATATCCATGTCTGATTTGTTGTTATGGCGCTTAACCTTCTTTTTTTACTCTGAAAAAAATATTACGGAAAAATAGGTTTTGTCAAATCAAATTCCTAGAATGATAAACAAAGACTTAAACCGTGAATTGTAAACGGTCAAGAGAGTTACCTAAATAATTCTTATATTTTTCAAAATGTTAAAGCATTCTCTTTTAAATGAGAGAGAATTTGCGTGGCTTTAAGTGAAAGAAATTATCATTATTGACGTTTTAATTATTCTACTTTGATAAATTTTCGCAAACATTTTTTAAGGGACCTCTTCGCAGTTTTCTTTTAATATTATTGCAAAACAATAAGATATAGTTTAAATTATGCTTTTATTTGAAAATTTATGAAATTCTGAGTATATTTCTGCTAAAGAAATTCGCTATTGAAACCTGTTTGGTATTTATATATTTTTATGTAAATTTTCTTGCTTAGGCCTCGGGCCACTTTTAGACGCCATTTTTATCAGGCGTTGCAATACTTTTGCGAGGGGAGTGTACCAGTGTTGGCAAGTAATTTAACAAAGGGCACCTGACTCGATAGCTCTCTTGAGTTTTTTTCAGGTGTCCAAAGCTTATCCTTAATCATAATGTCTTTTTTTTTATTTTTCACCTGTAATTAAAAGCTTGAATTGAAATGAATTGAATTGAATTGAATTTCCCTATTTTCTTGCGCTCCGAGCCAACCCGGCTCATTTCATCAGCCTGTTGTTGTTGTGTAGTGTTCTATTTTATATTCGACTTTGTTTGTGGGGCAAAATGGAGGACATGGCATTCTTTGCGCGTAAACGATGATGAAGTGCTGGAAAGCATTAAAAGATCTCTTCAGAGGGATTTTGTTCCCTGCGGGTACAAATCCAATCAGTCCAATGCTATTGCTAACAGTTTTCTTGTGCACAGTAAGTTTTTATATCTGAAGCAAGTTTTATTTTTGCTTTACCTTTTTAATTTTAATGACCTGCAATTTTATATTAATATAGGGTTTCTGCTACAATATTGCTTGGTGTAACATGTCGCTGCAATTTTCCTTACAATTTTCTCTGCAATGTAATGCAGTTGTTCATTTTGGCCTAAACTTGATTCGAAATCGAGAAACTTTTGGTTGTACAATTTTGTCGTCATCTTTTCATATTTATTTAAATCCGTCATTGCCGAGGACGATTAAATTAAGCAGACCACGTATTTATAATTAAAAACCCGCCGAGTTACTCATGACTGAGAATATCAGGGCATCTTTTAACATACTGAGTGGTAGGGCAATTGCCCCACCAAGCCCCATTGGCTGCCCAACCACTGACTGCTGAAAGCTCAGTTTTGCCCCACCAGTGATGGGCCCTTTTGACCATAGCTACAACTTTATTTTCATCCCTGGAAGTAAGTGAAAGAGCGGAAACGCGAATACTTCAGTGACTATGTGTTAGCATAACTTGCTATGCTCGAAAGCTTAGGAAAATGGCACAGTCCAGATGGGCCCCTCTGAGTTTTTGCCCCAGCACTAAAAAATCCTTAAAAGATGCCCTAGAGAATATTGAATATTCAACAAGAACAACGTTATTTTAATCCCCGAGAATTTATTCTTCTGTTGTGTGTATGTATCCATTTGAATACACCTTATCGCAAGCACTTTTCTTTTGTTTAGATATTTTTGAAAACAATTTTGTAATAGGCTAGGCGATAGAAATGCGCAAGGGAAAAAGCGATGATTTGTGCTGCTGTTGCTCTTGCCTGTGGTTTTGAGATCACAAGCGGAAAAGATAAATATTGCAGAAGTTGTAGGTTTTGGTGAATAAATGGTTATGCAAGCATAAGTAAAATGAAAATGGAGCTTACAGCAACATTTTAAATGAACTTGAATTGCTCCTATTGGGGCTATCTTCGGAATTTTTTTTAATAAATCTTCACAAATCTTCACAAGGTATTTTTTGCAGAACTCATTGTTGTTCCCTCACACATTTCTATTTCATATCTACCTTGTAACAATATTGTTCTGTTTTCATAGCCATGAATATTTCCAACATAATACATGTTCTTCCCTTATTCTTGCATGTTAACACTGGAGAAATATTAAAAAATCAGTAGAGCCAAGATTATTCTTCTTTGTCAAGAATACCTTCTAAGCAAAAGGAAAGTAAGAATACATTGATAGGTGTATTCTTTGAAATTGTCTTCAAAGGGATGCATGGAGGTATAACCAGAGAATAAATTTTTCGGATTAAAATAGCATTATTCTTGTTAAATGTTCTTATGTGTAAGAGGGCCTTTGCAAGACCGTAAACAGAGTTTCCAGTTTTCACCTTCCACATCCTAAAAATAATTACCAGACCCTAGACTGGACAGGGGTTTGATAACTATTTAAAGTTACGCCTCCTTAAATATCATCAGACCATTAAAGACTGGCAAGCATTTTAGTAGGGTTTTATTTGAGTTTTACAATACATCCCTTTTGTTTAATGGGTTAATTTTAGGTTAATTTAAAGAATACAGTCTGTAAGATTAACTAGCAAATGGACTTTTTCAGAGATAAATTTATATATTTGACAATTAGAAAAAGAATGTTGAAAGTTGTTTGAAATATGACTTGCCTTCGTTGCTCTGCATTACACACAGCACTTGTTCTGAATCCAGGATTTTAGGGGTTTGCTTTGTAGTTATGCCTCCGTTAATCTGATATTGATTATCAATTGCTAAGAAAGAATCAGAGTAATTAAGCTAGTATTCAAACAATGTTTTGATTCTTTTTTCTACCATTTTTTATTACAGTTTGGTAATTCAATGTTAATGACAATGGCATTTTCATTTTTGCCGAAGATGACGAAGGTTTTTTTTATGTATTATGTATATTTTTTTAAATTGTTAATGGTACATTATCTGATTCGCAGAGCTGTCCTTGGCACTGTAAGATAAATACTACACTCCCCTCGCAAAAGTTTGGAAACGCTTGATGAAAAATGGCGTCTAGAAGTGGCCCTAGGCCTGAGCGAGAAAATTTACATAACAATATGAAACTACCAAACGGGTTTCAATAGCGAATATATTTAGCATAAATATATTTAAAATTTCATACATTTTCAAATGAAAACATAATTTAAACTATATCATATTGTTTTACAATAATATTAAAAGAAAACTGCGAAGAGGTCCCTTGAAAAATGATTACGAATATTTATCGCAGTGGAGAAATTAAAACGCCAATAATTTTAATATAAGAAATGTATAAGAATTATTTGTGTAACTGTCTTGACCTTTTAAAATTCACGGTTTAAGTCTTTGTTTATCATCTTAGGAATTTGATTTGACAAAACCTATTTTTCCGTAATTTTTTTTCCAGAGTAAAAAAAGAAGGTTAAGCGCCATAACAAGAAATCCGGCATGGATATTCCTATAATTTGTTTCAAATATTATAATTTGATACAATTTTTAAGCGCTTAATATTTTCTGAAGTGAACGAAAATTTGAAATTTGAAAAGCAAAACGTGTTTCTCAAGTTGTAAACAAAGACTTAAACCGTGAATTTTAAAAGGTCAAGACAGTTACACAAATAATTCTTATATTTTTCAAAGTTTTAAAACATTCTCTTTTAAATGAGAGAGAATTTGCGTGGCTTTGAGTGAAAGAAATTAAAATTATTGGCGTTTTAATTTCTCCACTGTGATAAATTTTCGTAAACATTTTTTAAGGGACCTCTTTGCAGTTTTCTTTTAATATTATTGTAAAACAATATGATATAGTTTAAATTATGTTTTCATTTGAAAATATATGAAATTTTGAGTATATTTATGCTAAATATATTCGCTATTGAAACCCGTTTGGTAGTTTTATATTGTTATGTAAATTTTCTTGCTCAGGCCTAGGGCCACTTCTAGACGCCATTTTTCATCAAGCGTTTCCAAACTTTTGCGAGGGGAGTGTAATAGACTTAGTGAGCATAAGTTACCCACCCCTGGATGAAAAATGGCGTCTAAAAGTGGCCCGAGGCCTGAGCAAGAAAATTTACATAACAATATATAAATACCAAACCGGTTTCAATAGCGAATTTCTTTAGCAGAAATATACTCAGAATTTCATAAGTGTTCAAGTGAAAACATAATTTAAACTATATCAAATTGTTTTATAATAATATTAAAAGATTACTGCGAAGAGGTTTCTTAAAAATGGTCACAAAAATTTATCAGAGTGGAGTAATTAAAACGCAAATAATTATATTTTTCACTCAAAGCCACGCAAATTCTCTCTCATCTAAAAGAGAATGTTTTAAAATTTTGAAAAATCTAAAAATTTTTCAAGTAGCTGTCTTGACTTTTTACAATGCCAGTTTTCAGTCTTTGTTTACCACTTGGGAAACACATGTTTTTGGTTTTTAAATTTTAGAGTGGATATTAAAAAATTAAATTTTCGTTCACTCCAGAAAGTATAAAGATCTTAAAACTTATATCAAATTATAGTATTTGAAACAAATTATAGGAATATTCATGTCAGATTTTTTGTTATGGCGCTTAACCTTAATTTTACTCTGAAAAAAAATCATGAAAAAAAAGGTTTTGTTAAATCACGTTCCTAAAATGATAAATCATCTTATGTATTAGATGGCCGAAATCATCTGTTATCTGCTAACCATAATGCCAATTTTGACTCTTCCACCACTATAATGCCGATGCTGATATATTTGTAAAGAGTTGTTTTTATACTTCTAGTCTATTATAGTATCATATTGTAACAAAAATGCTTACTATTACTTTATTTTTTATTCCTTTCATATTCTTGTTTTTTTTTCAGAGTTTTGGCAGCTCTGAAAGAGATGTGGGTGTGTATATTTGTGTTTTTTATTTTTCATGGCTACTTTGGCTATTTATCTCCCAGAATTTGACAACAATTCTACAGTTTGACAAAATGTTTTCCATATTTATTTGAAGGATATTATGTTGGGATAATTGCCTCTGCTTTGTACATCGGAAGAGTTTTGAGCAGGTGAGTAACTCGTTTGGCTTATTATAGTGAGGAATGCAGTGTTAATACCAGGTAATGTTGTAGCTGTTCAATTTGTTTCATGAATCTCTTTTTTATTTCAGTTATTTTTGGGGTTGGCTTTGTGATCGAATTGGCAGAAGAACATCTTTAATTACTACTACCATCATGCTTTTGTTTGCCACTTGTGCATTTGGTGTAAGTAGGTCCGTAGCATGGGCTTTTACAACCAGATTTCTGCAAGGACTTGTTGGAGGTCAGTGAAACTAACAGGAAGTATGGATTGAGTCCTGGGCAAACTTAGAAATAGATTGTATGCCTTTATAATCCTCAGATTAGACATAGATCATTGAGATTGCTCATCAAGTTGAAATGTGTTCATTTATCTGTTTTCCATATGGATTTACATTATTTTTAGGGGTCATTGTTGCATTGAAGGCTTGTGTTTTTGGATTATGTGATGAAACAAATAGTGTAAGTGGTAGATCGTATTTGTGGTTATTTTAAAAGCTGAGGTGCCCCTATTGGGGTAGGTTTTGGGGTATCTAATATGAATTGCAGACCAGATGTTTTAGCCATAAAAATACAGACCAATGCATGTTTTAGCACCCTGCTCAAACAACCAATTAGAATAAAGGATGGCTACAGTCTTTGAAATCTAAAGGAAGATCTGTAAATGACCAAGCAGCAAATTTAGAAAATTGGCAGGCCAAAAGGATAAAGCTATCTTTAGCCTGGAGTGAGAAATACCAATGAGAGAAAAGACCCTTTTCTGTAGTAATTTTTGATGATATCTTTTAATGCTTTTAGGTATTATCATTTGAGATACATTATAGAATTTTTGATTTTTGAGCCCGAATTCGGTCAAAAATGGGTACCCCGAAACCCACCCTACTGGGGTACCTAAGCTTTTAAAACAACCTTGTTATTTGCCTGGTGCCTTTTTCCACATGTTTACATTGTGTCATGCCCGTGTAATTTTGTTACCTTCCAACAGAATAAGATTTTGTATAATAAAGTTTGTTGAAACCAAACTGAGAATCTCATCCCTACACTTATTTCATATTTTCTTTTCAAAGTTTGTTATCAGAATCTCAATCACTATAATATACTATATGTAATTTACAATTTATCTTTTTAAGTCACTTGGAATGGCATTTTTGCTAGGTGGGTTTTCAGTAGGAATTATAACAGGACCCGCCCTTGGAGGTGAGTTGGGTGCAAGCTTATTGTGTATGCAAGGTCTTTCTCACTACTAGTGTAACACGTTTTTCACCCTGCCTGCCCTTTTTATTGAATAAAAGCAGTTTTCATTATTTGTTTTACTGTATTATAGGCTTTTTGGCATTTCCCACTGAAAAGTTTCCAGCTGTGTTTGCAAAAGGTAGTTTTAAAGTTTGCTATTTTTAAAGTTTGCTATGTCGGTAATTTAGAAATAATTACTTCATTCTTTTCTTGGTAAGGGGAGATTTTGTGGAAGTAAGGCCGTTATTTTTTGTTAATTTTTCTCTGATTTTTCTCCAGTGTAGATCAGCTTAATGTATATTATGGCTTGATCCAGGTAGAGATGAGTAAAAGGAAAAACACAACATATTTTCTTGTCAGAAGCAAAACCTAACAATCAACTTATATTGCTTTGTGTAAAACTCATAGCAATATTTGTTTTTGGTAAACAGAACCTATTGCATATGACAAGTGAAATATTCACCAGAATTAACTGTCATTTCTTATTCCTTTTAGGTTCTTTCTTTCACAAATATCCTGTCTTCCTGCCAGTTTTGGTGAACATTTCAATTCTTTGTATTGCTGTGATAATGATATTTTTCAACATTCCAGAATCACTAAAAAGGTAATTTAGTAGATTTAGTAAACACTTTTAATGGACCAAAGTATGCAAATGATAATCGAAATGCCAACGTCTTGTGGGCCCTGGTCAATCCAGAAAGGTTTCGTTATACTTTTGCCACCATCAAGTCTTATTAAACGCCTACCATAAGTCCTCAATCAAGCCCCCGGGGACTTGTTTTGCAAATATATTTTAGGGTGGGGGCTTATTCTGTATGGGCAAATATTGTCAGTAAGATATGCTGTTTTCGTGGAGATACCTACCGTATTTCCTCTAAAGAACGCTGCGGCGTTCTTTTGAAAATCCAACTTTTGCATGCCGCATTTAATAGAGGGCAGCGTTCATTAGAGGGCGGCCTTCTTTACAAAATGAAAAGTGAGATAAAAGGTAAAAACAGACAAGGTCTTCTTTTATCGAAAACTCGTAATAAAAGACTTTACGAAGAATGTTAAGTTCACAAATGATGTGTTCACGCTAAAGTACAGTAGAATCCCGCTATAACGAACTCTGTAGGGACCGAGAAAATAGTTCGCAATAGCGGGAGTTTGTTTTACAGAAGGGACATTTTTTATGAAGACTTCCAAACACAAATCGGCCAGAATGTCTGTTGGACCCTCCCTCAAGTATTCGCGCTTAAGTGGCACACTTTTGTTCCAAAAAACAGTTTACAGGATGACAACAGTTATTGCTCTGATAGATTGCAACAGGAAAACACGCTCAAGCATGTTTAACAATGAAGCATCACAAAGCAAACTCGATATTACCACTTGATGTCAATTTTTTCATTAGCTACTATTTCTATTTTATCTACTCTTATTTCTTTCTGTTGTGTTAAACAAAAAAATCAGTGCTATGTTTTTGTTCCTCTTTGTTTCTCATTGCTACATCATATAATTTCGAGAGGGAACTGATCTTCTTCGCATTTCGTTCCCTATTTCCGCACAAAAAGGCTCGATGTTTAAAGTTCATCCAGAGTTTGAAAAACTTCACCTTTGAGCTTGAAAAACTTATTGGCCTTCGGGCTACAAGCTTCGAGATAGGTTTTCTCAAAAATTCGTTATGTTGAGGGTATTTGTGGTCAGGGGGTCGGAAGTTTGGTTTGTAAAAACGAAAGTTCGTTATATCCAGGGTTCGTTATACAGGGAGTATTTACCGTAGGATTTACTTCCCAGAATCCAAGGGTCCGGAGTTTTAGTTCGTAATAGCGGGAAGTTCGTTATAAGCGGGGTTCGTTATAGCGGGATTCCACTGTATGTCAATCTCAATATCACTATATCTGTCAGAGTCCTCATCTATGACACAAAAACTTTCATAGCTTTCGCTGACTTGTGTTTTCTAATAAACGCCGCTGTTGAAGATGCGGCGTTCAGTTGAGGGTGGCATTTATTAGAGGGCGGCGTTTATTACAAATGCTTGGTTTAAAGTGCAGTGTTCAATAGAGGGCGGCGTTTATCAGAGGGCGGCGTTCTTTAGAGGAAGTACGGTATGCCCAAGTATGTTGAAAAACAAGAAGAAAGTCTGCCAATTAATGTATTTACTAAAATTACCAACATTCTCCAAAGTTTTTAAATATAAAGTTATCAGGTTTTATCAGACATTGTCCAAAAGTCATCCTTTCAACTTTTGATCACATTCCATCTACTTATATCACTTCTGCTAAATTGAATAATCCCCTGTGGGGGCTTATTTGAGGGTGGGGGCTTATTTTGCAAAAATTATTTAAGTTGGGGGGTTATTCGAGGGTGGGGGCTCAATCGAGGACTTTCGGTACTGCAATAAAAAAAGGTGACATGATTTTTTGCATTTCATGCTAGACCCATTCGAACTGATCATAAAACCGTTCTTGGAATAAAATTCTGAGAAATTCTGATCCTGTAGAACTCTTCTTATAACCCCCAAAAACGTCAATTTTGCCATTTCAGCTGCGACCGTGTATCGTAACTTTTTACTTTACTTTTTATAGCTCGACAAATAGCTAAAAGTCGAAAATCTTTTCCCAGGGCATAAGTATTTTCATAAATTTTAAAACGTTTGTCATAATTTTAGAAAACGGTTTGGGTGGAGTAATTGGGGTCTGAGTTGGAGTAGTTTTGGTTGTGATGTCACACTGTGGGATTGGGATCATCCACGGCGGAGAGCGGAAGCAAACAACGAGGACCGTCAGTGTTGATATTAAAATACTCTTGTATTTGACTGAGTCGCGTATGATATGTTTTCAGAATCTAAAAGATTATTTACGCTCAGAGTTGACTTTTTAAGATATATCTGATAAATTGTGGTCAGTTCAGCCTTATCAGAATGAATTACTTTTATGCCAACTCTCTGGAACGTGTTGTGTGGGTCGTTGTTTAACTATAATTGTTACCTTGTATTTAACATCTATTTGTTTGCAGTATTGTTAAGTATGAGCGTGGTAGGCTCATGCACCCGCTTGAAAGTGTGAAGGCACGTGCCAATCCACACTAGGGTCCCAGGTGCACAAGAATGGAGCACCATGTCACCACGCTTGTTTTGATTATTATTGTGAACATAAATAGAGTAAAGGAGTAGAGTAAAATGAGCAGTTAAAGTTAGAGAGAGTAAGCAGTCTGAAGACCAGTGGTACAGTGGCGGCCTTCGGGTCAGCCGTACCGCAAGACAAAAAGCGTTTTCTTTATTGTGTCAAACCTTATCGGAATCAGCACCATCGCAAGCGAGACATCGCCTACCGAACTTCTGACTACCGTCCCCAGCTCTGGGGGGAGTTCGAACAGAAACACCTCATGACAAACGCCTACTTGCAAAAGTGTTTTCATTGGGACAGGAGTCGCAGAAATAAAATAGAACTGGAAATATATGAAATAATCTCACTTAACTGCAAGCAAAAGTGTTACACAATTTTGTTGCAATGCTAGAGGCCCACAGTTACTACGCAGAACAACCCAAAACGACCCACAACGACCCAAAACCACTCAAAACGACTCAAAACCACTCAACATGATACACAGACATGATACAATTTATACTGACGCAATTATAAAATTACATCCCTAAAATATGTATTTCTTTAAAAATTTCAAAGAGACACTTGAAAGCACCTGCCGAGATTTGGGGGTTTTTGCCCCTAAATATCTGATATACTGTTTAAGTTGAAAATGTTGGGGTCGTTTTGGGTGGCTATGAGGTGGTTGTGGGTGGTTTTGGGTGGTTTTGGGTGGTTTTCGGTCGTTCCGCGTTTTAGTAAGTACGTTTGCAAAATACATGGCACGCATACATAACAAAGGCTAGCGGGCAAAAGCATGGCCCAAAGGCATTATAAGGCGCAAAAGCAGCAGCCAGAAGCAAAGACATAGCAACCACTCACATTAATGAAGTAGATATTACAGAAAGGCAGGGAATGCTGTCCCATGTAGGAAAAAGAAATAAGTTTGTACCGTTCCAGGCGAGTACTAGCTTAAACCACCAAGCAAGATCATCCCATGCCCGGATGGACAGCCGGACAAATTGATGCCATTCAGCTACCGAAGAGGCCCTGTCAGTCAAACCCCCTAAGAAATGTCCCACCAAGAACAATGGCTTGACAACAATGTTGAAGGCTGCCAATGAATGATAACAAGTCAAGCTTGGTACCAGATTTTCGGTGATCCCAAGAACTCAACTGTGCTCTGATCTTAATGATCCTCTCATCCGGTAAACGCAATTCCAAAGCTTCAGTATTGAACACACAGCCTAAATAGGTAATAGAAGTCGAAGGCCCTTCGGTTTTATCTACTGCGAATTGAACACCCAAAAGTTTGCAAAAGGCAAAACACTTTTGCAAATTCCTCTCGCACAGCGGAGAGACCGCTGGACCAGCCAGGAGAAATCATCTAGGTAATGCTGAATATGCAGAATATTCGCTTCATGCCTGAGAATGAGGCGTAAACTATCCGCAAACCGAGTAAAAATCCTTGGGGCCGACCGCAAACCAAAAAGCAATGTTGAAGTGATGTAAAAAACTTCCTTTCCAGCACATACCCAGCAAATAGCGATGCTCTTGACACACAGGCAACCGTCAATATGCCCGTTGAGTATCGAACTTAGCTATTAGTGCCCCTGTTCCCAACTGCAGACTAAGGGAAATTGCTTTCTGGGATACCCGCATAATAAACAGCTGCCTCAGATTGTGCGATCAAGTCATTCACGCTATGGGAATGTGGAGACGATAGATCAGTTATCAGCCTGAACTGACCTGGTGAAGACTTGCCGAACTGCTGAACGTAAAAGTTCAATGGTGTAAGAGTCACTGGAGCAGGCAACAAAGAGAAAAGAAAATCATCAAAAATCAGCTGACTATAATTAAAATCAAGGTCAAAGGGCCCATCTACACGAGAGCTTGAAACATGACCAAGGCCGTCTAACCCAGCGTGTTGCATAATGCAATTATCTAATTAACGCGTATCCGACTTGAAATGTTCCAACTTTTGCAACAGGGTCTATTATCATCAAATAAAACCTATCAGCCACAAGCAAATTAACATGTAAACATGGATATCATGGTCGCGCTCATTGTTTCATTCAAATACAAACTCATTCAAAAAACAACAAATGCAAACAACATTGAAACTTCTATCAAAATGGCTGGCTTTCGACGTATTGCAAAACAACAAATTCAATGACGTGGAAGATAGCGATGACTTATTTGAAGATTGTCAAGATCAGTATTTTGAACAACAAGATTGTATACATATTGTTGAACTGCCTGATTGCTGTGATCTGCATTGGATAGTTTTTTTTTTTTTATGTTAACATGTTAGCAGCAACTGACACAAAGCTATGCATTCTGATATCTCTACTTTGTTCGAGAATATAAACAAGGGAGAAACCTAATATATACCTTGTCCGACATTTTGGCTTCCTGCGCGACAAACAAATTACACCTGCGATGTGTGCGTCGAATAGGAGACAAAATAATTCATCATGACAGGCAAGATTAGTGGAACAATAGAAATAAGAACGTTGAGCACCTCCGTGAGGTGCTCAACTTGGCCAAGCGGCTTCTTCATATGTCCTCAAAATCGTGCTCACAAACAATGATAAAAAAATACTATCTACATTAAGATAGACTATCTACACGGGCAGCCATGCTCAGTTCAGGTGCTTATTTGCTAATCCCCTCAAGAATTTGAGCATGCTTGTGTTTGCTCCCGTCTAGATGGGCCCATAGTAATTTCTGATAACTTCTCTTCCTCGCCACAGGGGGCGAGGACTCAGAAGGTTGCTAACGCCAAAGTCTTAAGTAAAAATAAAAAGAACGATCTCACCGATCCACAAGGAATGAAATTGCTTGTCGTTCCTTGAAGCTTGAAGCGATTAACTCTGATTGCCAAACGCTCTCGACACTACCAAACTGAAGCCACGGGTTAACCACGATAGACGGAAGGGCCTAACCATCAACGAATGCTTTTGCAATTTGGTGAGATCCAATTCACAAGAATCCGTGAATAAAAACTTGTACAGTCGAAATTCCAACACGGCGAGCAAATCGTGTGACCAAAACACTGAGGAAATATCACCAATACGCCGGACGTGATAAAAAACACGTAGACGAAATGGTCAGCTCTAATTTTAAGGCGTGAAAGCTGAACAGAATAATCTCAAGGGATCTAGCAAGTTAAATAGCATGGTGTCACCCGCTATGACCTCGTGATAATGCAAGTGGACACACTATTGCCCTCCCCAGCAACAGTGACACCTCGCCCAGGTGGTATTAACTGCGGTTAAACCAGGTCTAACCGATATTAATATTGTAAATCAGTGTTTCTGTAGATAATTGTAAGAAGTGTGTTTTCGTTGCTTCCGTCCTCAAACTCCACAACAGTTAAATGCCGTTTTGATTATCGTTGCCATTCTTTGACCACTAACCATTATTCGTCTTGATTTTCGTGAAACTTAATTGCAATACACTGAAGCAATTTATGGTTTACCTAATTAGATATAATACTTTTTATTTTCAAGAAATTTGTCTACTGAAAAATCCAATTTACTCAAAAAGTCGGGCACCACTGAAGGTTCGCAAAATGAAGAGGAAAGTATGATGACATCATCGTTATCTTTTGCTGGTGATGAATCTTTCCTATTGATATCAGTTAAGAAACCTTGTGAAGTTTGTTCAAGCAGTGTACCAAGTAACGAGAATGGAATGATATCTCACTTTGAAGTTCCAACTGAAAGAAAAATGCCCCTCAGCTGTTGTTCTTTGTGCTGCAATAAACTGAAAGAATCTGCCTTTTCTAAGATGATAAGAATGCATTCTGTGCTTCTTAGCGTGGGTTTGTATGGCCTGGTATCATTTGTCAACACTGGGTTTGATGAGCTGATGCCAATTTTTGCTGATTCGTCTTACAAATATGGTATGATTTTGTTTCTCTCTATTTAGTACAAAATATTTTTGAAATAAATTTATAGTCAATGACAGCTGGATGTAATTGCGTAATCAAGTACAAAAAATTAAACATAATTATTTCATACTTTAGGAGGCCTCAATTTTACAACAGGTCAGATTGGAACAGCCATTCTCATTTCAGCTATTCCTGTTGCATTTGTTACATTTCTTATGGCGAGAGTATGTTGAGATGTGTTTCCCCACTTGACAGTTTATTTTGAGAATTCTCTTCATGCAAATGTACAATCATAGATTTTAAGAATACAGATTTATTTTTTGCTTTGCAGCTAGAGAGAAAATTTGGGCCAAAAAATGTGAGCATGATACACTGGTTTTTCTTTGGTTTGAATTTTTATCTGTTGTGAACTTTTATAGAACAATCTCTTCGTACAATTAAAAATTTGGGTCTGTATATATCATTGTTCCTATCCTGGCTGCATGATTATAATTATAGTTATTTTCCTTTTCAGTTATTGTTCTGTACTTCTCTTATATTGGTATTTATTTTGCCTTTGTTTCCCTTTATTGGAGCCCTACAGTCAAGGTATGTAATTCTTCTATATACTAATCTTCACTTTTACACAGCCTCACTATTCTTTAAACATTAGCAGACTGCCACTAATATCCAAAAGAATAATTGGCCAAAACGGCTGAAATTTGCCCCAAAGATCTCAAAGTCTTAACGCAACAAAGATCCCAAAGTCTTCGATGATTCTAGGAATAAATGTGCAGCTTTTCTTATCACCACAACATTAATAAGTGTTTTTCCAATTCTTTTCTAGCCAATTTTGGTATGCATTGATCCCGTCTCTTATCTTGATGCGATTACTTGTTGCAACTAGCTTCTTCGCTGTCAATGTCATTTTGAATACTTCAGTAGATTCAAAATATATTGGATCGGTTAATGGTCTTGGGATGACGGTGTCGTGTATCTTTAGGTGAGTGCAGGGACGAAAGTAACTGGGGGTCGTGGAAGAATGATTTTGGGGGGTTGTGTAAGAATGAAAATTGCAACTATATGTCAGGAATTTTTCTGCTTGACTAATAAATGTACTGGACGTACCAAGTTCATGTTTGGCAACAGCTCTAAAATATTCGTTATATGAACCATAGAAACTAAATTAAAGACAAAAGAGCGGGCAAAAGGGCCAGCCTGTGACTCTGGACACATCATCCTGTCTTTTTTAAATTTTTCATTTGAAAATGTAAAACTCTTGAAATATAAAATTTATTAAATAGTTGTAACTCGGAAATAAAAAAACTCCATATAGTCTTTGAGGGTCGTGGAGGGTCTTTGAGGTTTGCTGATAAGATTAAGGATCGGGCAGAGGCATGACAAAAATTGATTTTAATCCTTTCAGCGACCCAAAACCACTGGGTCTTTGAGGCTCCGTGGTCAAGTTTTTAAACGTTTGAATTTTTGTACGGATAGGTGTACCGGTCAAATATTTATACGGATAGGCCTCCCGTTAACACGATCGTTGTTGCTAGCCTGCTTTCTTTGCTGGTCATGCGCAGTATGCTTTTTCATAAATCTTTAGCGCCAAGTCAAATTTTTTTTGGGGTGTGTTGATTGAAATGATCTGTTGTCTGAATTTTTATGAAATTGACCATCGTCTTTCTCATTTCTGAAAGTCAAACAGCTTATGCAGCCAAAAATGACATATCGTTTTTTTGCTGAAATAGAGAGATAAAGATTACTATGAGTATTACTATGAACCTATGGTGAGGTGATTTTTCTGATGAGTTTAGGTATGTTGTATTTAGGCTCAAACCCACCCATGTCTGTAGAAACTGATGACGTCACAGTGATAACACGAGAATCAAGTTCCCGTGGGGTTTGTATGGGAAATTTCGACCTCACATCACAATTTTTTTAATAACTTGAGATAGCGCAGGCGATTTTGATTCTCTAACCTGTGGCAAAAATCCCGATGTTTTTCTCACTTTATGAGCTGATTTCCGTTGGTTTTGATCAAATATGGCATTTATAACAAATTTTTGAAAAAAGTAAAATTTCCGTGATGTTGGTTTTCTGTGACGTCACACTGAACCAAGTTATTGTTCTCCGCACGAGAGACGCAGACGCGAGAAACAGCATGGGTGGCACTGGAAGTGAAACTTGTCATTTATTTCAAAATGTCGGATAGCTGTGATTATACCAGCTCTAGCTCAGACAACAAAACAAACAGAACAAGAAGTAGCCCTAATAGCAGCGAACAAGACAAAAACTATTCTCTAGTTAGTTTGCATGTTCAAAGCTCGTACAAAAGACAGCCTCTCACCAGCAGACCTGGAGTCGACTATGGCGATGAAGATTTTGCATGTGACGGCCTTTCCCTTCAAGAGATTGATGTCCGCTTTGAAAATAGAAGTTCTGTTAATGAATGGTTAGTGTATATTGTCATTGAGAAGTCTACGGCAGTTCTTAAACTTCTAATCTAATGTTACTATTCTGCGGAGTCACGTAATGACGCACTTTCCTTGCCAAAAACAAAAGATTCGACCTGAAAGAATAGGTTGAACGCCCCAAAACAATGGGCCGAAATGGTGAACGAGGTATCCATAAAGGCTTTTTTTTGAGGCCCTTAATCTGCCCTATTTTTAAGTGAGCTGTTCCTTGCTGGCTGAAGCAGAAAGTTATCTATATGAGAGCTTACAGTTTCGACTAAAAGGTTAGGAAATTCTTTGTTTTTGTTCGCCTAATTGGCTATCATGAAAAAACGACGGTTTACGCTGGCAAAACTTCCAAATTCGCGTCACGAACTCCGTTTTCGAACAAAGTGTTCGCTGTTCACGTGATGCACTTTGCCTTTTCCTGCAATTTGATTGGCTCTTTCCCATTTTCACGTGAACAGTCACAGGTTTTTCGTTATCATGCAAATTTGCCCTCTGGTTGAACAGCAGGTACTTTTGGGGACGACGTGTGTTTTTGTTTTCCACACAAATGATAAATGGGTGCCTTTCAAAGTCTTCTACGGCCTGAATTATCATTGTAAAGACTTGCTCATTGTTTGAGAGACCTCTGGAAAATTACAGGAAACAATAGAGAACACAGGTGATAGCTTTTTTTTGTTTTCTGAGTGAGATAGTTGTAGTTTTTGTAGTAGGCGACAGCCATTGTTGCTTCGGCATACTGTGACGCGTAGGCCTAATGTAAGCAAACCCAAAGTTTTAATAAACAATTTATGATAAGGGATTATCGGGCGAGCGGAGCCAGCCAAGATGTTGTAGGAGGAGCAGGCAGAGGCATGAGCGTAAGCGAATGCAGCGCACGAAGTGCGCCCTATTAGTCAATGTACCTTGATAACAGATAGACAGGCGAGCGCAGCGAGACAACCCAGTGTACGTGGGGTTGAAAGGGGCATGAACGTTAGTGAATGCAGTGCACAAAGTGCACCAGCCACAGGCGAGCGTTGCGAGCTAACCTATTGTACGTGGCCTTGAGAGAGGCATGAGCGTAAGCGAATGCACCACTCGAAGTGCGCCCTTGCAGTTGATGGTTCTTGCTAATACACAGACAGGCGAGCGCAGCGAGCTTACCTATTGTACATGGGGTTGAAAGAGACATGAGCGTAAGCGAATGCAGCGCACGAAGTGCGCCAACCACAGGCGAGCCTGGCGAGCTAACCCATCGAAGGCAGGGTTGAAGAGGTATGAGCGTAAGCGAATGCAGCGCATGAAGTGCGCCAACCACAGGCGAGCGTAGCGACCTAACCCATCATACGTAGGGTTGAAAGAGGCATGAGCATAAGCGAATGCAGCACACGAAGTGCACCAACCACAGGCGAGGGCAGCGAGCTAACCCATTGTACGTGGTGTTGAAAGAGGCATGAACAGAAGCGAATGCAGCACACGAAGTGCACAAACCACAGGCGAGGGCAGTGAGCTAACCCATTGTACGTGGGGTTGAAAGAGGCATGAGCGTAAGCCAATGCAACGCAAAAAGTGCGCCCTGTCAGTCAATGTTTCTTGATAATAGATACACATGCAAGTGCAGCGAGCTTACCCATTGTACGTGTGGTTGAAAGAGGCACAGGTGAGCGTATCGAGCTAACCCATCGTACATAGGGTTGAAAGGGGCATGAGCGGCACTGAATGTAGTGTGCGAATGCAGCCCAGGAAATGCGCCAACCACAGGCCACCGTTGTGAGCTAACCCATTGTACGTTGGGTTGAAATAGGCATGAGCGTAAGCCAATGCAACGCACAAAGTGTGCCCTGTCAATCAATGTTTTTTGATAATAGATACACAGGCAAGCGTAGCGAGATAACCCATTGTACGTAGGGTTGAAGGAGGCATCAGCGTAAGCGAATGCAGCGCGCGAAGTGCACCTACCACAGGCGAGCGCAGCTAGCTAGCCCATTGTATGTGGGCTTGAAAGTGGCATGAGTGTAAGCGAGTGCAGCACACGAAGTGCACCCTACCGGTCAATGTTTCTTGATAATAGGTAGACAGGCGAGCGCAGCGATCTAAGCCATTGTAAGTGGGGTTGAAAGAGGCATGAGCGTAAGCGAATGCAGTGCAAGAACTGCGCCCTGTCAGTCAATGTTTTTTTGATAATAGATAGACAGGCGAGCGCAGCGAGCTTACCCGTTGTACATGGGGTTGAAAGGGGCATGAGCGTAAGCCAATGCAGGCCAACCAGACTAATTTTTTTCTTGAGGGGTTGGGGCGAATGAGTGAAGCGAGTGATGACCCCTAGTCATTTTATTACAGTGCAGTCTTTCAATTTTGATTCATCTGCAACACCCAAGAGAGCACTGCACCGCTGTGTTCAAAAATTGCTGAGGCATCAGGGTTTTTTGACCGTGGTTCGCAGGGGGCAACTGAGATTGCGCATCACTGTGATGTAACAGTTTCTACAAAAATTTGTCCAAAATGCTTACTTTGGCAATGAATAGCTCAAAAACTACAAAATATTTTCATGTTCTGTTTGCGGCATGCTTCTAAGGACGTTAAATTCTATCCAGATCAGCAAAACAATGATATGTCACTTTTGGCTGCATAAGCCCATTAAGCTTCGTTGTAAGTAACAAAAAGTTGCTTTTCCGTAATTGAATTGAATCTGTACAAATATTTGCAGGGTTAGAAGCGTTCACACGGTACCGTTCAAATATTTGACCGCTCAAGTTGTCAACTTTTCCTCTTTCTAACAGGACAAGTTTTTGCACAGCTATCAGGACAAATATTTGTACGGATAGCCGATCCCGTGTAAACGCAACCCCTGTCGGTACAAAAACTTGACCGGTGCCGTGTAAAGCTCTTCGACCAGTGCTGACCGGTGCTGAGGGTCGTCGAGATCTCGGAAAATAATAATAATAATAGTAATAATCTCATTCTCTTTTTTAGTTTACTCTGTAATAAGCAGGAAAATCCTCTCTTGCTTTTTAAAATCAAATTCATATGTCATTTTCAGAGCAATGTCACCGACGTTATTAGGAAGTCTGTATTCTTCATCATTAAAGTTGGAAGCCAAATTTGGATACCCTTTCAATCATTTTTTACCTTTTGTTTTGAATGCATTTGTCACATTAATTATAGTATATTTGTGCTCACTTCTTCCAAATGATAATATTAACAAGAATAGAATAGAAAATTTGAAAGAGTCTGATCTATCAGATTTGGAAGATTATGATCAAGAGGTGACGGTTTAGTCAATGTATTATGTTTTAGTCCAGAAATTGTATCGTCCATTCAAGATAACAATTACATGTACATGTCGCCTTGATATTACTTATTGCTTTTTGAAATTTGAAAGTCTTCATAATTTCCCAACACTTTTTTTGACTTTATTTTAATCTGGCCAAGCCAGCGACCAATGTCAAGTCTGGTATTCGTACAGATTTTGACTATATGTGCAATATACTAGCTACCGAATGGTCTATCCTCTTCGCCGTCAAGGAGAGGTGCTCATACCCCAAATCTTTAAGGAATGATCTCAACCACATGACCTCTTGTTCAGCAAAAGAGAGTTATATGCTCGGCTTCAGTAGATGATAATGCAACTATTTCTTGCAGTTTACTGCGGCAGCTTACTGCACCTTCGCATACTTGGAATACATATCCCGAGGTTGACTTCCTTTCAAGAATATCCCCTGCCCAGTCAGCATCCGTAAAACCAATTACATCAACAGATCCTCATAAACTGTTGAGTTGTAAGTTGAATTTCTACTTGTTTGCTTTTATATATGTCTGTTGCCATTTGTGCCTACTAATGAATTCAGATGCTAAATATAACGATACAAATACTGACTAAGCCAGTCTCGAGCGAATGTGGGTTACTTTTGTCCAAAATCATGCTAAAATTTCTAAAAATGTGAACAAACTCCGTATAAGGAAAAGGGATAATATTTTGTCACGTGACAAAAACGGGCTTGTTTACCTTCAATTAGTCAGATAGAGTCAAACAGTGCATACCTGAAAGAATTCCACCGCTAAAAGTCTTCTGGTTACTTTAGAAATGAGGATTTGATTGTGGACTCCTCCGCAGACCTATTCCACACAAACAGTCCCCCCCAGCTTCCAGGCGCACCAGCAGATCCCCGTTTACCATCGTATTTCTGAACACCTGGGTCAAGGTCAATAGCCATTCAAAAATCCACATTAGAATTGTAGGTTGTACTTGGGGTAGTTCTAATCGCTGGACCCCACGACTCAGCGACTCTCAGACCCACGACTAAAATACGACCCCTGTTTTTAAAACTGCCCAATTTGCATTATTTTTACTGTGATTATTGTATCGAAGTCAAAGGCACTGTTTTGAAGTATGAAGTGCAGCTTGGTGAGCATAGGAACAGAAATAAATGCTTTTCGAGTAAGCATTTTTGTCGAAAAAAGCATGTGGTCGTTGCAAATCACCAAGGTTTTCATATCGTAAGCAAGAAAACTGCGGTGGCAGCAATCGAATTCCTGTGGAGCCACAACATTGACATTTGCACCGTAATCAAAATTCCATCCTTTTCAGAAGCGTTGTGCAATCTGAAAGAACCGGTAGTAAGAGAGAACAACTTAAAGCATTTCATATAAATACAGAAAGATTATTCTGCTATTGTAACGTCTGTGTTTGTTATCATCCATCAAATATAGCAACAAAATGTGAATATATCACAGCATAACAACAGCTAAAGCAACAAAACATGGAAGCCTTATCAACGTCATCATGCTCATAATTATAATCGTGATCATTGTTATTATTATTATTACCCTGCACCCTGCACTGCGCAGGTATATTGAGTTTTTGACCGCTAGAAAACACTTTCAAAATTTTCTATGGGATGCAAATGGGCCTTAGTTACATGAGGTTCGAGTTACCCCTGGCCCTACTTATCATGATTTCCCTGTTTTATCAATATTATTTCTTTTCGAGTTTATTTCATTTGTCTTTGTCAAGTAAGAGTACATTCTACCAAATAGTCACAATACACAACTACTCAGATCATGTCATTGTAACACCATTTCTATTTGGCATAAACAGAGTGATAAAATTTTTGATAGATTCTTGAGAAGAGTCGTGGATAGGATAGATCTATTTTGTCTTAAAGATCAAATTCATCTGATGTTGGTTAATAATTTGTCACTTTAAAACTTGAGTTAACTATGCGCGGATGTTTTTCATGGCGTGATCTGCTTTGATGCTCATCAACATGGAGAGTTAATTAATATATTCCCTCCCTGTGGCATGTTAATGACTTGCCAAAGGCAGGCTATCTTAATCTGGCATATCAGGTTTTACGCAGTCATCATCAGTATAATCATCACCATCATCATCATCATCATTTACGCTTTTGTCTAGAAAGACATTGCCTGGTCCACTATTAACCTTCAACTATGTGCATTTACTGCCATTTTCTCATGCTCTTTCACTCGCAATGTTTTCAAACTTCCATTTCATTTTTCACAACTGTATTAAATTCAACTTTTTGACACGCGAGATAAACTTTTATCCGTTAACAGAATCATTTTGCTGCACAAATTGAGTTTTCCTTCCCAAAATCTGCAATTCGCGAACCAAAACAAACCTTACGTGAAGTAGCGATTTGCGGTGTCTTTGAAAAAATGGTGTGAACTGAAAACCTTTTGACATCAAGTCAGAAATTTTTCGACCGTGATGGAGGATTAACATCAATCAAAACAACAGGCGTGAACAGAATTTTGGGGCATTTACACGTTAACGTCCAACCCCAACCGAGCCACAACCAGAGTGGTGATAGACTTGCGGGAAAATTGGGCATCTGTGCACTGCCCTGATTTGCCCGCAGAATACTGCACTTTACTGTCAGGTGATTGGCTAGGGAAAGCACAGATTTCCGGCCCAACGAACCCAAAGGGTGACGGCCAATCACCCTAATCTCTACTTCACCGGTCTACCAGGAGTCTTGCTGTGAGGGCCTGGCTGGGAGGGTCCTAGGGAAAGCGGAGGGTAGGACAGAAAAGGCAGAGAGAAAGGTATAGCGAACGACGGCAAAAGGCAGAAAGCGATACTGACTCGCACTGCGAGTCGCTGGTCTTTGGGGTCGGTTTGTCGTACAGAGACAGCTACCGAACAAATGCAAGCTGATACTGACTTGCGCTGCGAGTCGCTGGTCTTTGGGGTCGGTTTGTCATACAGAGACAGCTACCGACCAAATGCAAGCTGATACTGACTCGTGGTGCGAGTCGCTGGTCTTTGGGGTCGGTTTGTCATACAGAGACAGCTACTGACCAAATGCAAGCTGATACTGATTCGCGCTGCGAGTCGCTGGTCTTTGGGGTCGGTTTGTCATATTGAGACAGCTACCGACCAAATGCAAGCTGATACTGACTCGCGCTGCGAGTCGCTGGTCTTTGGGGTCGGTTTGTCATACAGAGACAGCTACCGACCAAATGCAAGCTGATACTGACTCGCGCTGTGAGTCGCTGGTCTTTGGGGTCGGTTTGTCACACAGAGACAGCTACCGACCAAATGCAAGCTGATACTGATTCGCGCTGCGAGTCGCTGGTCTTTGGGGTCAGTTTGTCATACAGAGACAGCTACCGACCAAATGCAAGCTGATACTGACTCGCGCTGCGAGTCGCTGGTCTTTGGGGTCGGTTTGTCATACAGAGACAGCTACCGACCAAATGCAAGCTGATACTGACTCGCGCTGTGAGTCGCTGGTCTTTGGGGTCGGTTTGTCACACAGAGACAGCTACCGACCAAATGCAAGCTGATACTGATTCGCGCTGCGAGTCGCTGGTCTTTGGGGTCAGTTTGTCGTACAGAGACAGCTACCGACCAAATGCAAGCTGATACTGACTCGCGCTGCGAGTCGCTGGTCTTTGGGGTCGGTTTGTCATACAGAGACAGCTACCGACCAAATGCAAGCTGATACTGACTCGTGCTGCGAGTCGTTGGTCTTTGGGGTCGGTTTGTTATACAGAGACAGCCACCGACCAAATGCGAGCTGATACTGACTTGCGCTGCAAGTTGCGGGTCTTTGGGGTCGGTTTGTCATACAGAGACAGCTACCGACCAAATGCAAGGTGATTCTTATCCCTAAGTTATCCAACTTCAAAGTTATCCCTAGGGAGTTCAGTGTAAAGATGGTATGCATTGCTGAGCAAGTCGCCCAACACTTTCATAAGATCTTCCGGAAAAACCCAGGGTGGCAGCAGTAGTCGCAGCACCAACGCTGAAGCTATGTAACATGAACCTACCCTGCTCACGCATGTGAACCGCGAATAACAACAATTTTGGATTGGCTCATCATACAAAAACAGCTGCAGGCCAAATGCAAGACAATACTGATTCACGCATGTGAGGCGTTAATAGCAACAATTTTAGATTAGTTCATCACACCAAGACAGCTGCAGGCCGAGTGCAATACAATACTGACTCATGCAGGTGAGCCGTGAATGGAAACAATGTTGGATTGGTGCATCGTACAAAGACAGCTGCAGGCGGAAAGCAAGGTAATACTGATTCACGCAGGTGAGTTGCTAATAGAAACAATTTTGGATTGGCTCATCATACAAAGACAGCCGCAGGCGGAAAGCAAGGTAATACTGACTCACGCAAGTGAGCCGCTAATAGAAACAATTGTGGATTGGCTCATCATGCAAAGACGGCTGCAGCAGAAAGCAAGGTAATACTTATTCACGCAGGTCAAGTGCTGATAGCCACAATTTGGGATTGGCTCATGATACAAAGACGGCTGCAGGCCGAGTGCAATACAATACTGACTCACGCAGGTGAGCCGTTAATAGAAACAATTTTGGATGGGCTCATCTCATGCTTCAAAGAGAGCCGCAGGCGGAAAGCAAGGTAATACTTACTCGCGCAGTTGAGGTGGGAAAAAAAGTGTCTGGGTTGGCTCGTCACACGAAGAGAGCTGCAAGCAGAATAAAAAGCAATACTGACTCGCACGTGGGAGTCCTGAACAGTGTTGATTGAAGGCTCTGTGTGCCGTAAGAGCTTTTATGGAACTAGACGCCAAGCCATAGACAGCAGCAGCGTGAAAACGTGTGACATGATAATAATGAGTATGCAGATAGCAAGTAAAGCAAACGAGCAATAGAATAAGCAAATGATTAACATAACTAAATTTGCTGCTGCAGTAAGCTGGATGTGATGCATCAACCAACAGTGGCAGGGTTAGTGCAAGCGCAGCATAGGCTAGGCTGTGTCGAGGTGTTTTGAGATGTTTACTAGAGCCGCTAGGTTGCCATGTGCGAGAAATTTGCTGGCAGGGTTGCCATATGGGCATATTTTAAGATTGCTGGCATAATATTTTTTGGTTGGCATATTACCTTAATTTGGCATATAAACAGAATCGACAGTCACTTAGAAATTTTTTAAGCCTGAACCGTGCAGGAGATACATATGGGTGAAGCAAGCTCCTCGTGGAACCGACATGGCATACTGCACCTTTGCCAAGGTAATACTCAGGCAAGATTCAAATCGTAAGCAGCACAAAGAAACTGCAAAGCACACAATGGATACAAGAGCGATATTCAGCAACGCCAAGATCTGTCCTACGCAGCCTTCAGAACATAGATTTGGGCATATGACAGCATGAATTGCACATCTGGCAGCCCTGGCTGGAGGGTGCGTGCGATGTGAATACTGGATGCTTCCGACCGAGAAACGAAAATGTTAATGAGGAGAACCTAGACGACAGGAGCCGAAAGTTTTCAGCCGCGCTGCAGAAAGAAATCGGTTGTTAAAAACGCCTTTGGCAAGGATAAATGCTGCAATTGAGTATACTGAACAAAAAACGAGTATTGCCAAACTCAAGACGTACAAGTTATGCAAGGGCAAAACATAGAGACGAGTTAATGAACGAAGAAAAGTAACAAAGACACGCGTATCGGGCAAGGTAAGCAACGGCAATAAAAGGCGAGCAACATCACTGAAAAAAAAAGGAGGTTCGCAACTGTAGGTTGGTTGAAATTATGTACATTAAGTTAGATAAGCATGGATGTACATGTAAGAGAATAAGAAACAGCAAAATAGATGGAACGATCTCACCGGGAATGCGAGCCTGAAGGGACGATACAGCGAGCAACTTTCAACTTGAAATTCCGGCGTGGCCAGGCAGCTATAATATGTCGAAACAAGCCCAGCGGAGAAGTGTCGTGAGGTGTTTCTGTTCGAGAATTCCACCCCAGAGCTGGGGACGGTAGTCAGAAGTTCGGTAGGCGATGTCTCGCTTGCGATGGTGCTGATAACGCTAAGGCTTGACGCAATAAAGACAACAAACTTTCTGCGGTGCGGTACGGCTGACTCGAAGGCCGCCACTGTACCACTGGTCTTCAGACTGCTTACTTTCTCTAACTTAAAACTTCTCATTTTACTCTATTTATGTTCACAATAATAATCAAAACAAGCGTGGTGACATGGTGCTCCATTCTTGTGCACCCGGGACCCTAGTGTGGATTGGCACGCGCCTTCACACTTTCAAGCGGGTGTACCAGCCAACCACGCTCATACTTAACAATACTGCAAACAAATACGTGTAAAATACAAGAATACAATTGTAGTTAACAACGACCCACACAACATAGCTCTCTTACCAAATTCAATGTCCTCATTGAAAATTGAATCTCTGAGGTTGACAAGAATAGCTAACCTATATAATTATTTAATTACAAATATGACTAATCAAAATTAACAAAATTTCTCTCGCGGACTTAATAATGTTTACTCAACTTTTCTCAAATTTCCTAACACATCTGAAGGGCATTAAATTTATTTAATAAAAATACAATATATCATCGAGGTGGAATTTCCCATCACCTAATCAACAAATATGATAATCCGAACCAGTCCAAACCAAATCGTCAGCCCATTAAAATACATCTTAAAATATAATTAAGTTGAGATTGTCATACCATGTCGTTGTTCCTAAATTTGCAAATCTTTCGAGTCTTCTTCATAATTATGGCCTTTTGGTTGTAGTCACGAGGAACCATTCTTTTAATTGTCGTTGTTCTGTTCTTTGGTGATTACAAGTGAAATCGAAGGATACTGTTCTTCAATAGCAAGTGCTTATTGCACTCGTGGTTGCACTTTGCTAGATTTCAATCTGTGGTCATCAATGCTGCTATCGAAGATCAGACCAACAACTCACCAATAAACCAATTTTTACAAACATGTTACTTGTTATACTTCTTCTTCTGCTTTGAGGTTGCTTTTTCGTTCGTTTTCTTCTGATCGCTTTGTCAAAATCCCATACCGTTCGTCTGAATGTTTCGTCGAGACAGATCTTTTGTCGTAGATCGATCCATTAAACTTGGTTAAACCACACGTGGTCTAACCCGTGAATACAAGCTCAAGTTTGCAGTCCAATATCGAAAAAACTTGTAGCCTACCGTGTAAATCCGCCTTAAGAGACTATGCAAAATTTTTGTACCACGGTTTCTTAATTTCTCAGGGCTTCGTACCTAATTATTGTACGAAAATTTTCTTAGCAAGTTTCTTAACATCGTTGAGATTTGTTACAAATCTGTGGGAATGAAGTGCGCAAGTTGTTTCTAACATTTTTTCTCGTTAAAACAACACAGAAAGTTTCCAAAGTTCCTTACGTCTTGAAAATAGGGGCATATGGTTTCTTATAAAGGGTTTATTGTATAAAAATGGGTTTGTATTCAACGAATACGTTGTGCGCCTTTACAAACATACAAAGAAAGGCGAAATCTGTATGCTTTGTAGGTAGTAGTGTGCACGTATTTTAGTGTAAGGAGTCAACATTGAATGCCCAATTTTGAAGGAATTTATTATCATGGGTCTGCGTCATCCAAAAATATCACTTGGGTAATTTTCTTCAACCTCGCCCATTGTTACTGCGTGGTCGCCATTATACTGCGTTGCAGAAGTATATTCTTGTGAACGGAATGTGATATCAATATATACATATGATATAATACACGGTTTTTTTCAAGAACTGATTTGTTTGCACCACATTGCAGCATTTACAATTGATTTGTGCGTGTCACGTCAAAAGTGACAAAATTAGGTTTTTAAATGTGGAAGAGGCATAAATTTAAGAAACTTGTAGAACTACAAGGGAGAAACATTAAAAATATTTAAGAAACATTAGAAATCGGGAAAAGAAGTTTTTCCTTTACGGATTTAACAGTGTGAACAACAGAAAGTATGTTTTATGTGCTAAGCGTAACATTGTCGGCTCCACATGACGATTTTTCGGATTGACGATTTTTCTTTGTTATATCTAAGGGCCTGTTTATATGAGCCGAGCCAGCCCGGCTACCCGGGCCTACCTCGGCTATCACATAGAATTGCATATAATTAACATCCTGCGTTTATATGGTAGCCGGGCCAGCCCGCTTAGGTGAGATCTCGGGAGCGAGCACCCGCGATCTCACCTAAACGGGCTGAATTTTCTCCATGTAAACAGTTCAGCCCGGGCCGGCAACCGGGCTAGCCTCGTTTACAATTCCTATGCCTCGATAAATGTAGTCAAATTCCCGCCCAAATCTTCCCGCACATGTTTTGTACGAAAAATGGCGACGAAGAAGAAGCAATTTCGGTGGTCCACAGAGATGGTGGAATGTTTGATAGCTGCAATCAGCAGTTACAAAAGTAAAATGTGTTTTTCTTAATTTGTACAAGAAGAAGTGATCGCGTTTACGAAGAACCAGAGTACATACAGCATCATTCCGTTGACTTTCATAAAGTCTCAATAACATTATTAAGCCCTATAGTTGCAAGGTTAATCCAAATAAAGCTAAAAACTGGGCAATTATTAACGATATCATTTTACGAAGCCGATGTACATTGTCAGTTGCCATTTTATTTTTCACAAGGAAGCGGAATGTTCCCGCCAAAACGACCGGGCTGAAATCTACCTCACTTGGAAATTCTCATATAAAGCCGGGCTGAAAATTACTCCATGAAAGCGGGCCAGCCCGGGTAGCCGGGCTGGCCCGTCTCATATAAACAGGCCCTAATAGTTACTAATACTTTGCTACGTCCAAGTTTTTTTCATCGTTTTCACTGCAACTTTTTTCATTAAATTCAGAAACTGTTAAGGTGGTCGGCTACAGGTTCAGGAAAAAATTATGATTATTTGAAGGCCTTTAGAATTGAAAACTTTGTTGGGATTATTTGAAACAATTACTGAAAGATGAAGAAAATTGTTTTCGGCGGAGAAAGTCAATCGAATTGCAATTGCCGTTGTTTATAAAAGGGTCACAGCAAATTTCCACTGATCTTTAAATCTATATTTGTGGTTAGTTGTTGACATGTTTTTGACACCATTTCCAGGATGAAGACGAGGGTGAATGGGACATTTCAACATTGAATCATTTGAACTCAATGTATTCTATGATAACCTATTTTGTCAAAAGAGGCTTGATTTTTTTCAAATCTCTTCTGAGGAGACAGCTGTGGAGGAGCCATGGACAAAAACTGGCCTCTGCGGGGGAGATGTTCGTGAATGTTTTGGATTATTTGGTCTGAAGAGCTGTCTCCTGACAACCCTGTTTCTTACTTATACTCAGGGTTGTCACTTGCAAGGATTTTACATATCCTCGAAGAAGCCCCCGGAAGCTTATTTGCAAATAAGCCGGTGTAACGAAAAAATTATACAAGCAGCAATTTTTGTAACAATTTTTGAAATTTTTCGATGTCCAATTCATTACGCGTGCTGTAATGTAAACTGATTTGTTTGCACCACAGTGCAGCATTTACAATTGATTTGTACGTGTCATGCCAAAAGTGACAAAATTAAAGTTTTAAATGTGAAAAAGGAATCCCCTACCTCCAGCAAAACGCCCTCAAAAAACCGACCATAGCAGAATTGACCACAGTACAATACTACCCAGTAAACAAAACACCTATGCAATATGCATTCGTCGTCTTCAAGGCTACATTGCCAAAGGACATTATGACGTGAACCTCAGTAGCACCATCTATATTATTCGTTATTAATAGTTTTACTCAAGGTAGCCAAACTGGCTTAACATTTTACTGCCTTGATAGCTCAAATATTCTTTTTGCTTTCAGAACATTTCCTTGCCAATGAGGAGAAAAAGAAAACTGTACGATATGGCAGCACGGTAAGTAATTTGGCCTAATTGATGCCAGCAAAAGATTCAGACTATTGCTTTGTGCAGAAATATTTGTTGTCAAAGTTGTGACAACAACTATTGATGAATACTATTATGTCGTTTTTACATCGTTGTCTTTTCCTTTTATGATTAGCGTGGATGAGGTCAGCTTGACAGATATTAGCTTACTTTTACTACCATCCATACGAACACTGCATCAAGAAACAAAATTCTTTTTTTGCCAATGCTGGTGCAGGTACCAGCTGAGGTACAGCCCCACTTGGATGCGAACACCATGGCTGATAAGATCAAAGTAACCTTGAGGTGACTCGCTACAGATGGCTTTTATTTGACTGTAATATCCAGAAAGTGAAGAAAGTAATATCATATTAAAGGGCTTATGCAGCCTTAAACGACATATCGATTTTTTTACGGAGATGGAAAGAAAAAGATCTGAGTATCACTATGAACTTATTTTGAGTGTTTTCTGACGAGTATAAGTATATTTTTTCCAAGCTCAAACACACCCATGTCTTTTGAAGAGCCATGATGTCAGTTTGATGACACGCGAATCATTTTTTATAGGGGTCAGTATGGGAAAATTTGGCCGCGCGCCGCAGTTTTTTTAATAACTGGACTTAGGCGACGCCGATTTCAATTATCTCACCCCTGGCTAAAAGCGCGATATTTTTCTCACATTATGAGTCAATTCTCGTTACTTTCAATTAAAAACAGAAATTTTAACAAATTTTGAAAAAAATAAAACTTTCAAGATTTTGATTCAGTGTGACGTCAGAATGAACCGAGCAATTGTTCTTCAACTATTGTTCTCTGAGGAAGAGCTGCCCGGCCTGTGTTGAAACATTGGATGCTATTCAGCTTCGTATTCATCCTCGGATTCATCCTCGGATTCGATTCACCCTCGGATTCGACATGCCATTCAGCTTCGAATTCGAGTGTATGTTAATTAGGCAGGGAATTTCGTACAACCATCTAGCAACCTGCCTAACCGAAGTTTTTAGAGTTTGAATCCACTAATTGAAGGTCACTGATTATTTTGAGCCCTGGGACCATTCTGGTAAATGACCGGAAGTGGCATTTCCGGGAATGAAAAAATGCACGGTCAGCAAAAATTAAAAATTCTATTTTTTCAAATCTGATTACACCATCGGAAAGAGCATTTGATACTGAGTAAAAAATACTAAGAGACTAACATTATCTGATTTATAAATAAAAAGTTATGGCTCCTGAAACAAGCGAAGGACATTGACAGCCCTAAAACTGATTTCTTTCTTTTAGTCCGGTAGCTGAAAAGGGGGTAGTACCACCAGACGAGGTAATTTATGAGACCAAGTGATTTTGGTCAATTTTGGGGCGCAGAATTCGAATTTTGATGTTCTTTTTATGGGGGAGGGGCCGTTTCCGAGATATGGGGGCAAATGCCCCCAAATTCAACAAAAGCGTGCTATAGTTAAAACTGTGACTATACCTCTTAAATGTTTGGTTTCTGATTGTAAGGCATTGATTATGGCCTGATCAAGCTTATTGGAGGTTTTTTAGGTTTCAGGCCAGGGCATAGAAATTCTGGGGTAACCGTGCCCCCAAATGGGGGCAACAAGGTAATTTGATCAAAACGTAATCAAAAACATCTCTTCCTATGAATTTGAGGGCGTAGAATCTGAATTTCGATGTTATTTTGACAAGAAAGGAGCCATTTTGGAGATATAGGGGTAAATGCCCCAGAACAGGGGGTAAAGTGTGCTATTCTTATTTATATTTTTGATGACGTCACACTATTGAACTCTATACCGGGCTTCATTTTGGCAACTTATTGAATTGAACTATGATAGAACTCAGTAATTACCTGAGTTTTCATGCAAGAATATAATTTAGTCATCATTGCTGTCACTATCACTGCTCTCTTCATCCGAACTCAGCATATCGCTTAAGACTTCCTCTTCCATATCATCACCATTACGATCTTCTATCAGGAGCTCAGCTATCTCCTCTGGATACGCTTCCACTGTCCAATTTATTGTCATGTTTGGTAGCCAACCATGATTGCATGGATCATCCAACGCTAGAATAGGATTTGATGCATTTCGCCACATCCTTGCCACAAAACTTGCTCGCTTGCAATGCAACTCCAGGCTTGTCTGGCATGGTTGAAGGAGAGACAGATCGATGACCTTTCCATCCTTTTCCAATCTCTGCCAAAATATTTCTTTCCTTGCCTCGTTCACTGAATGCTGCTGCCTTCTTCCAAAAATTGCACACACAAAATGTTCCAATCCAGCAAGTTGGTGGAGAGTAATATGTTGACCGTTTCCTAAAGAAGCGACTAAGTCAATAAATACTGAATTCTCTTTGACGTGCTTCCAACAAAGTTGCTTCCCTTTGCGCAGAATGCTCGAAAAGTAGTCGTTGCCCGTGAAGGAATGCAGCCCAAGCAGTGCTCTCTTTTGTCTTTGTGACAGTGTGCATGCACTGACGTCTAAAAGAGAGAAAACGGCGAGGGTACTGTCTGCGTGGTCCGTTCCAGCTCAGGCGATATCGATATACCTGTGCCTTTAGTAGCAGGAGAGTTCGACGCACTTATACTGATCAACAATTGAACAGGAAAATACCGCAAGGCTTTAGACGTCAGTGCATGCACACTGTCACAAAGACAAAAGAGAGCACTGCTTGGGCTGCATTCCTTCACGGGCAACGACTACTTTTCGAGCATTCTGCGCAAAGGGAAGCAACTTTGTTGGAAGCACGTCAAAGAGAATTCAGTATTTATTGACTTAGTCGCTTCTTTAGGAAACGGTCAACATATTACTCTCCACCAACTTGCTGGATTGGAACATTTTGTGTGTGCAATTTTTGGAAGAAGGCAGCAGCATTCAGTGAACGAGGCAAGGAAAGAAATATTTTGGCAGAGATTGGAAAAGGATGGAAAGGTCATCGATCTGTCTCTCCTTCAACCATGCCAGACAAGCCTGGAGTTGCATTGCAAGCGAGCAAGTTTTGTGGCAAGGATGTGGCGAAATGCATCAAATCCTATTCTAGCGTTGGATGATCCATGCAATCATGGTTGGCTACCAAACATGACAATAAATTGGACAGTGGAAGCGTATCCAGAGGAGATAGCTGAGCTCCTGATAGAAGATCGTAATGGTGATGATATGGAAGAGGAAGTCTTAAGCGATATGCTGAGTTCGGATGAAGAGAGCAGTGATAGTGACAGCAATGATGACTAAATTATATTCTTGCATGAAAACTCAGGTAATTACTGAGTTCTATCATAGTTCAATTCAATAAGTTGCCAAAATGAAGCCCGGTATAGAGTTCAATAGTGTGACGTCATCAAAAATATAAATAAGAATAGCACACTTTACCCCCTGTTCTGGGGGCATTTACCCCTATATCTCCAAAATGGCTCCTTTCTTGTCAAAATAACATCGAAATTCAGATTCTACGCCCTCAAATTCATAGGAAGAGATGTTTTTGATTACGTTTTGATCAAATTACCTTGTTGCCCCCATTTGGGGGCACGGTTACCCCAGAATTTCTATGCCCTGGCCTGAAACCTAAAAAACCTCCAATAAGCTTGATCAGGCCATAATCAATGCCTTACAATCAGAAACCAAACATTTAAGAGGTATAGTCACAGTTTTAACTATGGCACGCTTTTGTTGAATTTGGGGGCATTTGCCCCCATATCTCGGAAACGGCCCCTCCCCCATAAAAAGAACATCGAAATTCGAATTCTGCGCCCCAAAATTGACCAAAATCACTTGGTCTCATAAATTACCTCGTCTGGTGGTACTACCCCCTTTTCAGCTACCGGACTAAAAGAAAGAAATCAGTTTTAGGGCTGTCAATGTCCTTCGCTTGTTTCAGGAGCCATAACTTTTTATTTATAAATCAGATAATGTTAGTCTCTTAGTATTTTTTACTCAGTATCAAATGCTCTTTCCGATGATGTAATCAGATTTGAAAAAATAGAATTTTTAATTTTTGCTGACCGTGCATTTTTTTCACTCCCGGAAATGCCACTTCCGGTCATTTACCAGAATGGTCCCAGGGCTCAAAATAATCAGTGACCTTCAATTAGTGGATTCAAACTCTAAAAACTTCGGTTAGGCAGGTTGCTAGATGGTTGTACGAAATTCCCTGCCTAAATAAAATGCAAATATCTCTAGAAATATACGGAGCTTTCAAAATATGTTTGCAATTACGAAAAGAGTGATAAATTCTTCAAACATTTTAGATGTAATGGTTTGAAAATAATTGTGTAAATGATTTTTAAATTGTATATTGTTGTGGGTCTAAATGTTTAAAGCCGTTTATTTACAGCAATTTCACGACACTTCGTACGTTTTCATGGTTTCTGTGCCACGAAAGCTTGGCAATTTGTTAGAAACTGTAGGTTTTTATATAATTCGAAGACATTTACTTTATTTTCTATGTTGAAGTGGAGATAATCGCAGTTTTTAATAAAAATTTGTATGCATTTGTTACGAATCCGAGGATACATCCGGGAACTCAGCCCCAATTTATGTTTGATTCGATTGGTTCTTCTTGCAATGTGACTAATTTTTTCAATTCTCGCGCAAATTCTCAAAAATTCATTGAAGAAGAACCAATCGAGTGAAACAGTGCAGAAGCACGAATTTGGGACGAGTTCCCGGATGTATCCTCGGATTCACAACAAATACATACAAATTTGAATTAAAAACTGCAATTATTTCCACTCAAACAGAGGAAATAAAGTAAATGCCTTCGATTTATATAAGAACCTACAGTTTCTAACGAATTGCCAAGTTTTTGTGGCGTACAAACTATAAAAGCGTACGAAATGTCGTGAAATTGCTGTAATAAACGGCTTTAAACATTTAGGCCCACAGCAATATATAATTTAAAAATCATTTACACAATTATTTTCAAACCATTACATCTAAAATGTTTGAAGAATTTATCGCTCTCCCCATAATTGCAAACATCTTTCAAAAGCTTCGTATATTTCCTGAGATATTTGCATTTTATTAACATACACTCGAATCGGAAGCTGAATAGCATGTCGAATCCGAGGGTGAATCGAATCCGAGGATGAATACGAAGCTAACAACAGTGTCCTGGCTAAAATCTTTTCGAAATGTCGGATAGCTCAAAACAAATTCCTCTGACAACGAAGGAGAAAGTCTTCCTGAGGATAGCGAAGAAGACGAAGACTATTCAGTAGTCAGCTCGTATAGTCGAAACTCGCACGAAGGAGAAACTCGCACGAAGGAGAACCTCTTGCAAGAAGACCCAGACCTGGGTACGGCAGTGATGATAAAGAATCGGGTTGTGAAGGCCTACCTATCTCTGAAAGAGCTGGATGCCCGTTTTGAAATAAAACTTATGTTGATAATTGGTTAGTTCATTTGTTATTTAATAAATTATTGGTAACTGTTAAACATTAATTCTATGGAATCATATGAGTTTTGTTCATTGTACTGTTTTGTCTTCAGTTTTTATGGTCCAATCCAGGTCTTTAGAAGAGTTTCGTCTTGCGAGACTTATGGAGAGAGACGAATTTAGTGTTGGCGCAGCAAATTCAAAAAACATTTGTTTTGAGACCACTGAAGCAAACATTTTGACTTCAGTTTTCGATTTTGTTTCGTCAAGGTAAAGAACTATCATTTTCGAAAACAAAAATGAAATACTATAATTGTTGTATTAGTTGCATAAGCATACAGCTAGAAAACTTTCTTCTTTTCATCTGATGCTTCCAACAACGAGTCAAAAATGCTCCCCGTGTCCGTGCGTGATCGTGCTCGTGGCCCCCCCTGCCACAGCGTGCCCAGCATCTAGTATGGTACGTCATGTTGTTTGTTGTTTCAACAAGTTTACATTTTATCCAATGAAAAACTTGCAAAGTGATATCATATGATATCAGCCTCACTTCAAATCAAAAGTGAACGTTTGAATCTGAGGCACATACCTTATATGGGCAAGTAAAAAGTCTACACAGAACACTGACACAGATACAGACACAGAACACAACATTTTTCCCCACTCACCAACATGTACTCGCTTGCGCATGCGCTTCGCGAGTCAAAAAGACTCGTAATTACTTCGTTCACTAGTCATTTGTTCACATTTATTCATTCTTTTCTATTATTTTTCTATTTGTTTCGTTGTCATATATTCAATTTGTTTCGCTATATTTCCATTATCATAATAATATAATACTCATATACTTATATATTCATATATGTTTTTGTCGTCAGTATTCTGCCTTCATTTGTCTGCGTTTAAAATACTTATATGAAATGCTTTAAAATTGTTCTCTCTTACTACCTGTGGATTCAGAATGCGCAACGCTTCTGAAAAGGGTTGAATTTTGATTACGGTGCAAATGTCAATTTCGTGGCTCCACAGGAATTCGATTACTGCCACCACAGTTTCCTTGCTTGCGATATGAAAACCTCAGTGATTTGCAACGACCACGTGCTTTTTTCGACAAAATTCCTTACTCGAAAAGCATTTCTTCTGTTCCTTTGCTCACCAAACTGCGTGTCATACTTCAAAACAGTGCCCTTGACTTCTATACAGTAATTACAGTGAAAATAACGCAAATTTGGCAGTTTTAAAAGCATGGGTCGTATTATCGTAGGTCGTATAGTCGGTTGTCAGGAGAGTCCCTAAGTCCTGGGGTCCAGCGATTAGAAATACCCTATTTGTTGTAACCTCGGTATACTTGACAAACCAAACCGACATACATAACATACCGTATTTCCTCTATTTAGCGCCCACCCTCTATTAACCGCCCCCCTCCAATAAGCGCCCACCCTAAAATCAAAAAGTGTGAAATAAGCGCCCCCCTCTATTAACCGCCCAGGGTGGTTAATAGAATCCTTATATTTTCAATGTTTGGTTCAAATAGTAATGTAGAAACTTTTTAAGGCCGGAAAAACACTTTCATCGGGTCGTGAGCGTTTGGAAAATGCAATGCAGTCAAGATCACCAGTTGAATTTGATCTTGACTGCTTGATATTGAATAACATTCGGAACCATATCAGATTATTCTTTTGTTTTTGATGTTGTTTGATTTTAAAATTTTAGGACTGTGAAATAAGCGCCCCCCTCTTTTAAGCGCCCCCCTCTAATAAGCGCCCACCCAATTTTGCAAAATATTTAATAAACGCCCGGGCGCTTAATAGAGGAAATACGGTACTTCTGCTTTGGACCGACTCTGGACCTGTCAACCCACCAGGCAAGGCATCAATTGCTTTTCTGTGCTGTCAACGCAATTTCATCAGCCTGTTGTTGTAGTGTTGTACAATGAGATGTATATACCCCATTGGTGTTGTATTTTATAATTCGACTTTGTTTCTGGGGCAAAATGGAGGACATGGCATTCTTTGCGCGTAAACGACGATGAAGTGCTGGAAAACATTAAAAGATCTCTTCAGAGGGATTTTGTTCCCTGCGGGTACAAATCCAATCAGTCCAATGCTATTGCTAACGGTTTTCGCAGTGACTATTTGACCGGCAGCCGGCTAACATTCTCAAAAAACTATTTGACCGGCAGTCATCTGCACATGCGCATTGCTTACATATTACATATTGCTTACAACAGAGCCCAATACTAAAAATTCCTTGGGTACGTATTGAAAGTGAGTATTAAGGAAAGACAGCACTTGGACAGGCTATTTAACCGCTAATAAGAGGGTGTAAGCTTTACATTTCCTGTTAAGTGCTGAAAATAAAAACTTTCCAATTCCTTAGCAATCTTCCGTTCAGTAATGAAATTCCTTAAGTTTTTGCCTTGCGGAGTATACTGCGTTCCTTATAAAGTTGTTCCTTATAAAAAAAATGTGTGTGGACTAGCTAGTTACTCAATTTCTATAAAGTTAAGAAATTAAGAGTGTAGGAAGAACAAAAATAGTAATTAATTTTTCTTAAAGTTTCTTAAATTTTGGGGAAGCAGAAAATCTGTAACTTCGGTTAAGAATTTGAGAAGTTGTGAAAATTGAGGCAAGATGCCAATGAAAAAAGGTTGCATGCAGGGATAAAAATATACTGGTCACGATATTGTCCACATGTTTTATCAGGCTCATTGTTGCTTATTCTGCTCATTTGAACAGTGCATGCTATTCCTGATCATCTGTATGTCACTATGCTTCTGGCTTGAAATTTCCCATATACAAAGAGGAACTTTGACAAAAGGGCTGGAGGAATGTCTAACAGAGCTCATGCCCATCAAAACTCATGGTGGAGTTGTTTTGGCTGCAGACATTTGTTGAGGCAGACATCTTTGTTACAGCTCACAGTTATGCATAAAACTTGTTATGGTAGAAGAACACATTTTTTGCCCCAGCCTGCCCTGGCAGATATTGTTGAAATAATTGTAAAAGGTTCTTAATATTTTGCCCCTATACCGAGTTTCTTAAGGAGAGTCTCTTGTAAAAGAGAGTGTATATGGGTAGATGAATAAACATATTGCAGATGGACTTATTGTACCATATTACTTTGAGTTCGTTGTGAGAATGTTATTTTTATGATGTTACCTGCTGTTTTTTGTGTCTTATATATTTGTCAAGAAAGACTTACCCCATACTGTAGTTAATTGCAGTATTTATTATGCTCATGGTACTTTTATCTGTAAAAAAAATATTGAAAAACAACCCAACCCTTTTTTGAATGCCACCCTCAAATGAATGCTCCCTTAAAATTGGAAATATGAGAGAGAAAATTGAATAGCTTCTTACTTTCATAATTATTTAATAAAAAACCAGGTCACAGAATGGAGCCTAGAATCCTGAATTGTAATGTTCAGAACCCAGAAACTGTAATTTCCTGTAAAGCGGACACTTGCAAACCTAAAGGTGTCTGCTTAAGAGAGAGTTCAGTTCACTATATTTGAATGAATATAAAAGACCTATAAAATTCCAACATTTACAAGGATGTCAAATTGCACAATAAATGAAAGTTACAATATAATTCTGTCTACATGGAGGCCTGTACAAGAGGGAGGAGTAGAGTATATCTGTGAAAAAATTCCCACATATCTCATACGAATAGTCTAGCTATATCTCTACAATAAAATGGTAAGTAAAGTGAAATTGAAATTGAATCTTTCAATATCTCTTAATTATCCAAATATCTCTAAAAGACCTCGGAGCTCTCCATGTAACCGATGGTGCAGTGTTCTTTTGCAATCCCCAGTCATTTAGGGAGGATGCAAATTTTATTTTATAACATGGCTAGTGGAAAAATAACTTTTTGAGGAGAAAAACTATTTGCCCGTATGAAAAAATGCCAAAAAAACTATGAAAAGTTTAGCATTGTCCAAATAAATAAGTTCGCCCATATATTTCATATGGCCAATTTGAAAAAATGTAAACTTTATTTAAAAGTTTTGAACTGACATTAAATGAGAGCATGGCACCATGGAAGAAACTGACATCCTTTTTATATTTTAATTTTCATCTGTGTGGCATTCTTTCACGATTCATTCATTCTTTTTTTACTTGTTTTTAGCAACTTCAGTTTTTACTTTTTTCTTATCCAATCTCACAAAAAAATGACTGCCCCGTACATTTGTGGCCCAAAAAAGTAGTTACCTGTTGTTTATTGGCCAAGAAAGGTACCGACCCCGTTGTGTTTTCCACCGGCCATGTAAAAAAAATAAAATTTGCACCCTCCCTTAAGGCCGGGTTACACGATCACTTTTTGCCATCACTTTTTTTGATATTGGACCAACGTGATAAAAAGTGATCGTGTAACATGCAAAAATGATGGATTTTCGCAGCAGATTTTAATGCGCTTACGAGGTGTTAATCCTCCATCATTGAAAATTTTACTCTGAACCAAAGCAGAGTAAAATCGAGTCCATCACTTTTTTTCAAAGACGCCGACAAATTCTTACGTCATGTAGTGTTTTGGTGAAGAGGAAACGGCCTAGAGTTTCAAGAAAAGAAGTATACAACTTGAAATTGTGCTTAGAAACATCATTATTTGCATGAAAACGAATATTAATAATGATCAGGAAAAATTTGAAGTGCAAAACAATCTCGAAAAATCAAATTTCGTAGAATATAGTGGTGGGAAATAAGTTAATTTGTATCCTCGGAATATCGAAATAGTTCTGTAATGTCAATTTAATATTACATATTAAAAAGATAGGGCACCGCTATTACATTACTCGATCTATTGCCAGGAAGACCCAAAAGAAACAGGACGATGCGACGGCGTCTGCTAAAAATCCCAGGAGATCCTTGTTGATCTTTTCATAGGCCAGGAAAAGTTCCATGTTAGTGGCAATGTCTTGTTTGGACTGCTGTATGTATGTACAATAATAAACAATATGTATCTGCTGAATATATAAATTAACTTATATTTCGCACTATATTCTACGAAATTTGATTTTTCGAGATTTTTGCACTTCAAATTTTTCCTGATCATTATTAATATTCGTTTTCATGCAAATAATGATGTTTCTAAGCACAATTTCAAGTTGTATACTTCTTTTCTTGAAACTCTAGGCCGTTTCCTCTTCACCAAAACACTACATGACGTAAGAATTTGTCGGCGTCTTTGAAAAAAAGTGATGGACTCGATTTTACTCTGCTTTGGTTCAGAGTAAAATTTTCAATGATGGAGGATTAACACCTCGTAAGCGCATTAAAATCTGCTGCGAAAATCCATCATTTTTGCATGTTACACGATCACTTTTTATCACGTTGGTCCAATATCAAAAAAAGTGATGGCAAAAAGTGATCGTGTAACCCGGCCTTTACAGTTGCCCTTGGAAAAGTAATTTGACGTTATGCGCATGTGCAAATGACTGCCGGTCAAATAGTTTTTTGAGAATGGTAGCCGGCTGCCGGTCAAATAGTCACTTCGAACAGTTTTCTTGTGCGCAGTAAGTTTTTATATCTGAAACAAGTTTTATTTCTGCTTTACCTTTTTAATTTTAATGACCTGCAATTTTATATTAATATAGGGTTTTTGCTACAATATTGCTTGGTGTAACATGTCGCTGCAATTTTCCTTACAATTTTCTCTGCAATGTAATGCAGTTGTTCATTTTGGCCTAAACTTGATTCGAAATCAAGAAGCTTTTGGTTGTACAATTTTGTCGTCATCTTTTCATATTTATTTAAATCCGTCATTGCCGAGGACGATTAAATTAAGCAGACCACGTATTTATAATTAAAATCCCGCCGGGTTACTCATGACTGAGAATATCAGGGCATCTTTTCACATACTGAGTGGTAGGGCTTAGGGCAATTGCCCCACCAGGCCCCATTGGCTGCCCAACCACTGACTGCTGAAAGCTCAGTTTTGCCCCACCAGTGATGGGCCCTTTTGACCATAGTTACAACCTTATTTTCATTCTTGCAAGTAAGTGAAAGAGCGGAAAGGCGAATACTTCAGTGACTATATGTTAGCATAACTTGCTATGCTCGAAAGCTTAGGAAAATGGCACTCTCCAGCACTGGTCTTTTAAGAAAACTTGGAGGGGTATGGGCCCCTCTGAGTTTTTGCCCAAGCAGTAAAAAATCCTTAAAAGATGCCCTGGAGAATATTGAATATTCAACAAGAACAACGTTATTTTAATCCCAGAGAGTTTATTCTTCTGTTGTGTGTATGTATCCATTTGAATACACCTTATCACAAGCACTTTTCTTTTGTTTAGATATTTTTGAAAACAATTTTGTAATAGGCTAGGCGATAGAAATGCGCAAGGGAAAAAGCGATGATTTGTGCTGCTGTTGCTCTTGCCTGTGGTTTTGAGATCACAAGCGGGAAAGAGAAATATTGCAAAATGAAAATGGAGCTTACAGCAACATTTTAAATGAACTTGAATTGCTCCTATTGGGGCTATCTTTGGATTTTTTTTAAATAAATCTTCACAAATCTTCACAAGGTATTTTTTGCAGAACTCATTGTTGTTCCCTCACACATTTCTATTTCACAGCTACATTGTAACAAAGTTGTTCTGTTTTCATAATCTTAGCCATGAATTTTCCCAACATAATACATATTCTTCCCTTATTCTTGCCTGTTAACAATGGAGAAATATTAAAAAATCAGTAGAACCAAGATTATTCTTTATTGACAAGAATATCTTCTAAACAAAAAGAAAGTAAGAATACATTGATAGCTGTATTCTTTGAAAACCTCTTCAAAGGGATACATGGATGTATAACCAGAGAATAAATTCTTTGGGATCAAAATAGCATTATTCTTGTTAATTTTCTTGTATGTAAGAGGGCCTTTGCAGGAAATTAAACAGAATTTCCAGTTTTTACCTTGAAAATAATTACCAGACCCTAGACTGGACAGGGTCTGATAATTATTTAAAGAAAAGCCTCCTTAAATATCATCAGACCATTAAAGACTGGCAAGCATTTTAGTAGGGTTTTATTTGAGTGTTACAATGCATCTCTTTTGTTGAATGGGTTACTTTTAGGTTAATTTAAAGAATGCAGTCTGTAAGACTAACCTGCAAATGGACTTTTTCAGAGATAAATTTATATATTTGACAATTAGAAAAGGAATGTAGATGGTTGTTTGAAGTATGACTTGCCTTCGTTGCAGTGCATTACACACAGCACTTGTTCTGAATCCAGGATTTTAGGGGTTTGCTTTGTAGTTATGCCTCCGTTAATCTGATATTGAATATAAATTGCTAAGAAAGCATCAGAGTAATTAAGCTAGTATTCAAATAATGTTTTTATCCTTATTTTCTATCATTTTTTATTGCAGTTTGGTAATTCAATGTCATTGACAATGCCATTCTCATTTTTGCCGAAGATGACCAAGGTTTTTTTAAGTATCATATTTTTTCAAATTGTTAATGGTTTTTGGATCTATATTTGCATCACTGTATCAGAAATATGGTACATTATCTGGTACACAGAACTGTCCTTCTTGGCACTGTAAGATAAATATAAATATACATCTTGAACCATTTCTTACTCTTGAACTGTTTTGTTAATAGGGTGGGGGTGGAAATATAATGCGGATTTGGTGATTTGGCAAAATGAGAGGACAGTTTGCAATAAAATTAACTCGCTCTGTAAAGGGGGGGTGTAGACCTTGAATTTTGATAACTATACATTTGTGATATTTTGCATGATTTTATTGTGTTTCCATCAAGCTTTTATTGATATTACTTCCGTTTTATAAATCACTGATTCAAAAAACAAGTTTTATATTGCGACGTTTTGTGTGTTATGGATGCCGGCCAAATCATCCAAATAAGTTGGCCAAACTGTCTTGACACATTGGCCAAATCGTGTTATGCATTAAATGATCTGTTATATGCTAACCATAATACCAATTTTGACTCTTTTACCTTTATAATACTGATGCTGGTATATTGGTAGTATACGAGTTGTTTTTATACTTCTAGTCTATAATAGTATAATATTCTAACAAAAATACTCACTATTACTTGATTTTCTATTCTTTTCATATTCTTTTTTTCCAGAGTTTTGGCAGCTCTGAAAGAGATGTGGGTGTGTATATTTGTGTTTTTTATTTTTCATGCCTACTTTGGCTATTTATCTCCCAGAATTTGACAACAACTGTACAGTTTGACAAATGTTTTCCATATTTATTTGAAGGATATTATGTTGGAATAATTGCCTCTGCTTTGTACATCGGAAGAATTTTGAGCAGGTGAGTAACTCGTTTGGCTTATTATAGTGAGGAATGCAGTGTTAATACCAGGTAATGTTGTAGCTGTTCATTTTGTTTCATAAATGTCTTTTTTATTTTAGTTATTTTTGGGGTTGGCTTTGTGATCGAATCGGCAGAAGAACATCATTGATTATTACTACCATCATGCTTTTGTTTACCACTTGTGCGTTTGGTGTAAGTAGGTCCATGGCATGGGCTTTTACAACCAGATTTCTGCAAGGACTTGTTGGAGGTCAGTCAAACTAACAGGAAATCTGAATTGAGTCCTGGTCAAACTTAGAAATAGATTGTATGCCTTTATAATCCTGAGATGAGACATAGATCATTGAGATTGCTCATCAAGTTGAAATGTGTTCATTTATCTGTTTTTCATATGGATTTCCATTATTTTTAGGGGTCATTGTTGCATTGAAGGCTTGTGTTTTTGGATTATGTGATGAAACAAATAGTGTAAGTGGTAGACCGTATATGGGGTTATTTTAAAAGCTGAGGTGCCCCTATTGGGTAGGTTTTGGGGTATTTAATATAAATTGCAGACCAGATGTCTTAGCCATAAAAATACAGACCAATGCATGTTTTGGCACGTCGTTACTAAAAAGCGGAACAACCCAAGAACAAGCTGAACAACCCAAGAACAACCCAAGAACAGGCTGAACAACCCAAGAACAATCCAAAAACCCCAAGAACAACCCAAGAGCCACCCAAGAACAAGCTTAAAGCCCCAAGAACAAGCTGAACAACCCAAAATGAACGCAAGAACAACCCAAAAGCAAGATTGTCCTAATAGGGTTCTTTCTATCCCATTTTCATGGCATAAAACGTAAAACATCTGATCTAAGGCCCGCCGTGGTGAGTGCCGCTCAAATCACACTCAGAAATAATCATATACTTCACAAAAGTCTTCATTTGCATGCGTTTGTTGTTTGTGTTCTGCAGTACTCGTCCCCCTTTGCGATTTCCCCAAGCAATAATGACGTGGCGGTGGTGACTGACGTTTTGTTGTGTGGTGAAATTTAGGCCCTGCCCCCTCTTTCCTGTTCGTCCAAGTGGTCCTTGATTTCCAACAAGTCCTTGTGGGAAATCAAGGATTTTCCCCTAAAAATTTCCAGAATGTTGACTAGCTTTCAACAAAATTAATCCAGCGGATGCCGCGTACTGACTCGCTTCATAATCTCATATGAAAATTACTTAGGCCACTTTTTACAAAAACAACAACCACAATATCGATATCCCCAACCCACAATAACGCCATGAAAAAAGGTGGTGAGCACGAAATCCCACCCATTGCAGTGAGGTGTTGCGAGCCTCCTGCGCATTCAACATGCACCGAGTAACGAACAAACGAACGAATGATGTAGAGATCGTCGGAACCACTCGCTCGGTTGCTTTTCGTAGAAAAGAAATGTCCTGTCCTGTCATGATATTTATCGAGTCACTGGCAAAACATGAAAGCCCGTGAGAACAGTTTTTCACTTCAGGGAAGTTTAATCAATTTTGTAGTTTAATCATTGATGCAGTAAGAAATTATGACAAAATTCAGTGTTTTGAAAACGGCAGCCAAAGTTTCGACCTAACTGGTGAATTTCAAAGGACCTATTGCATATGAATATTATTCATTAAGTTACACTAGATCAATACAAATACATTATTTAGAATTTATTTATTAGAATTACACCAATCTGGGTAGATATTCTGATTATTATTCATTAATCAATTTTCTATTACGGCAAATTCTTCTTCCAATTTTAAGTTTCATACACTGGGGTTCCAAAAGTATTGCAACACCTGATAAAAAATGGCGTCGAGAGAGAATTTGCGTAGCTTTGAGTGAAAGAAATTATAATTATTGGCGTTTTAATTTCTCCACTTCGAAAAATTTTCGTAAACATTTTTTAAGGGACCTCTTCGCAGTTTTCTTTTAATATTATTGCAAAACAATATGATATAGTTTAAATTATGTTTTCATTTGAAAATTTGTGAAATTTTGAGTATACTTCTGCTAAAGAAATTCGCTATTGAAACCCGTTTGGTATTTATATTTTTATGTAAATTTCCTTGCTCAGCCCTGGTCACTTCTAGACGCCATTTTTTTATCAGGCGTTGCAATACTATTGGAACCCCAGTGTAGTTTTCAGCTTTCATGGTTTCAGAAATCCAGTACTGAATTTTTTTAACTCTTGAATAACTTTGACGATTCGATACTATTTTCTCATAAAATTAAGTACTTCCTTATAAAAAGGAAGTCGATCCGACGATTCATTCTAATATTTCAGAGTAATATTTTTGGGCCTACGTTTCTGCGACTGGCAAACATTGACCTGAAGTACTGTTATACACTGAACAAATAAATACTGTCTCCAACATGCAATACATGTCGTCCTCAATGAAATTACGAATAGTTTGACTTAGAACTAATGTAAATTCTTGGAACGTTTTGATTTTACTTTCAAAGTTCAAAATTCAGCCATTACAACAGATTACGGAAAGGAAACATGAGATGTGAGACGAAACTCTTTCGAATTCCGATAAGTTATCATGATCGTCAATCTTACAATCCGATAACCGATGTCAAGAATACGAGAGTGCTGCGCAGGAGGCTCGCATCACCTCACTGCAATGGGTGGGATTTCGTGCTCACCATGAAAAAAGTTGTTCTTGCGTTCTTTCTGGGTTGTTCAGCTTGTTCTTGAGGCTCTAAGCTTGTTCCTGGGTGGTTCTCGGGTTGCTCTTGGGGCTTTTGGACTGTTCTTGGGTTGTTCTTGAGTTGTTCAGCTTGTTCTTGGGTTGTTCCGCTTTTTAGTAACGACGCATGCCCGTTCAATTTTGTTACCTTCCAACAGAATAAGATTTTGTATAATAAAGTTTGTTGAAACCAAACTGAGAATCTCATCCCCTTATTTATTTCATATTTTCTTTTCAAAGTTTGTTATCAGAATCTCAATCTCTATGTACTATATGTATTTTGCAATTTCTTTTTTTAAGTCACTTGGAATGGCATTTTTGCTGGGTGGGTTTTCAGTAGGAATTATAACAGGACCCGCCCTTGGAGGTGAGTTGGGTGCAAGCTTATTGTGTATGCAAGGTCTTTCTCACTACAAGTGTAACACGTTTTTTACCCTGCCTGCCCTTTTTATTGAATAAAAACAGTTTTCATTATTTGTTTTACTGTATTATAGGCTTTTTGGCATTTCCCACTGAAAAGTTTCCAGCTGTGTTTGCAAAAGGTAATTTTAAAGTTTGCTATTTTTAAAGTTTGCTATGTCGGTAATTTAGAAATAATTATTTCATTCTTTTCTTGGTAAGGGGAGATTTCGTGGAAGTAAGGCCTTTTTTTTATTTGTCTCTGATCGTTCTCCAGTGTAGATCAGCTTAATGTAATGTTATGGATTTATCCAAGTAGAGATGAGTAGAAGGAAGAACACAACATATTTTCTTGTCAGAATCAAAACCTAACAATATACTTTATGTAAAACTCATAGCAATATTTGTTTCCGGTAAACAGAACCTATTGCGTATGACAAATGAAATATTCACTATTGTTACTAAATACATCACTAAATATTCGCAATGTTGTCATTTCTTATTCCTTTTAGGTTCTTTCTTTCACAAATATCCTGTCTTCTTGCCAGTTTTGGTGAACATTTCAATTCTTTGTATTGCTGTGATAATGATATTTTTCCACATTCCAGAATCACTAAAAAGGTAATTTAGTAGATTTAGTATAAACTTTTAAAGGGAATGTGCAAGGTTAAAAGGCATGCTTTCGCAACTGCTAAAAATAGATTTGGTTTATTAACCAATTAGAGAAGCGCAAAGGGAAGATGTAATTTTTTCACGTGAACGTTAGGCCTGTTGTTGTTGCCATTTTGTATTCTCTTCCGGTTCTCATCACTGATCTCAAAATGTTCATGTGATGCTATACTGCGCATGGCTCATAGAGATAGGATATAAGATAATCTAGACTGCTAACGGCCGATACTCCCTCTGTATAGCGGGTGAAGCAAAAATTTCTAGCCAGCCACCCTCCAGCAAAATGGCGGACAAAACTCCACAGCTAGAACTTCACATTTTGAAGTCAATGATACATTGATACTTTCAATTAGAAACCTCAAAGAAACATTCAAATCTTTAAAATATTATGTTATATTCATTATAATGAAAGTTCATGGTTGTTTTTACAATATCATTGCAAGTTACAAACTTTTATGTAATTTGCAATGGCACGAATTCAATGATATAAAGCGCCGAAGGCGCTAGATACCTGACTCCGCACGATTCGTGCAGACAAGAGTGATGCCATTTGGCGGCCATTTTAAAGAGGGGAAAATAGCTTTTGTAAATCAACGATTCCAAAATTAAATGCTCTCTCTGGAGGAAAATAATTGTAAAAAAGTTTGACATATGCATACTGTTGCAGAGCACATAATATGAGGATACTAGTAGAATTTAGATAATAACAAAAACGTTTCAAATATCGGTATTTTGTTATTTTTTGCGAAACGATGGAACAGGCCTAAATTAATCAAATAAAAAAACAGTTGTTGAATTAAAAGTCTTGGATTTACTGGATATAATTTGTAAGCTCTAATTAAAGGTAAGTGACAGGGTTTTGATATCCCAAAAGCTTACTGAAATATTAGCAAATACAACACTTCTCCAATTCGAAAGGGAACGCAGTGGCAGATCAGATTATACCTTTTACAAGTGAATTAATTCAAAGAATTGCAGCGGTCTGATATTCTGTTACATATTTAAAGTCACTTAGGCTGAAAATAATTGATTTTCTTCGTTGTGGAACCTTTAGCAAGCAAAACCGTGTGGTGTTACTTAATTTGGAATTTCAGATTTTGTAAAGTTTTGAAATACTTCAGTAAAATCCCGTGTCGCATCAGCTAATATTTTAATAGGCTTCTGGGATGTCAAAACCATGTCACTTACCTTTAATTTGAGCATACATATTATCCAGTACATCCAAAAGTATTAATTTTTACAACGTTTTTGTAATTCAATAAACTTAGGCCGGGTCCATCGTTCCGCAATAAATAAACAAAATACTGATATATGATGCGTTTTTTGCCATTCTAGCAATTTCAATAGTATAATCATATTGTATGCTCTGTAAAAACATGTATATATCGACTTATTTCACCATTATTATCCGCAAAACAAGCATTGAATTGTATTGTTTCTGTATGACTTGATGACCAAAATCAACTTTTCCCCCCCCCCCTTTAAGATGGCCGCCAAATTTTTATTGGCTTCACTGATTCGACGCGAATCAGGTATCTAGCGCCTTCGGCGCTTTATATCATTGCACGAATTGTTAGGCCCAGATATCTCTTGGAGGGTGAACTTTTGTATCCCTGTGCTCAAACACAGGGTTTCGATGTATCAAGTGGTAAAAAAGTGGCCGCCATTGGAGGGTGAGATGGCGTCTGGAGGGTGAGCCTCGTTAGCACTCTAGAATATCTTATATCCTATCTCTATGGCATGGCTACATTGAATTGAATCTCAATCTATTTTTAAACAGAGCCTTTTATCTTTACACATTTCCTTTAATGCACTTTTAATGTATGTAAATGATAATCGAAATGCCAACGTCTTGTGGGCCCTTGGTCAAACCAGAAAGGTTTTGTTATACTTTTGCCACCATTACGTCTTATTAAATGCCAACCATAAGGTCTGCCATTTTGCATGAGCAAATATTATTGTCAGTAAGATATGCTGTTTTCGTGGAGATACCTATGCCCAAGTATGCTGAAAAACAAGAAGAAAGTCCGTCAATTAATGTATTTACTAAAATTACAAACATTCCCAAAGCTTTCAAATATAAAGTTATCAAGTTTTATCAAACGTTATCCAAAAGTCATCTTTTGAACTATTGATCACATTTCATCTACTTATTTGACTTCTGCTAAATTGAATAATCCCCTACGGGGGCTCATTTTAGGGTAGGAGTTTATTTCGCAAAAAAATAATTTAAGGTGGGGGGTTATTCGAGGGTGGGGGCTTAATCGAGGACTTTCGGTACTGCAATCAAAAAAGGTGACCTGATTTTTTTGCATTTCATCCTAAATCTAGTCGAACTGATCATAAAACCGTTCTCAGAATGAAGTTTTGAGAAATTCTGATTCAGTATAACTCTTCTTATAAACCCTGAAAAACGTCAATTTTGCCATTTTAGCTCCGACCAAAAATCGTTTCCCAGGGCATAAATATCAAAGTATTTTCAAAAATTTTAAAATTTTTGTCATAATTTCAGAAAATGGTTTGAGGTGAGTAATTGGGATCTGAATTGGAGCATTTTTTGTTGTGAAGTCACACTGTGGTAGGGCGATCATCCGCGGCGGAGATCAGAAGCAAACAACGGGGACTGTCTGTGTCGATATAAAAAATTTTTGTATTTGACTTTTACTTGACTGAGTCGCGTATGATGTTGTGAGACAATGAAGATATGTTTTGAGAATCTAAAAGATTATTTACGCTCAGAGTTGACTTTTTAAATATATCTGATAAATTGTTGTCAGTTCAGGCCTTATCAGAATGAATTACTTTCATGTCAACTGTCTGGAACGCCTACTTGCAAAAGTGTTTTCATCGGGACAGGAGTCGCAGAAATAAAATAGAACTAATCGCAGTATTCAACAATTTATCATGCTCAGAGGTGTTGCAAATTTTCCGATTTGTTTTAAAAAAGGTTGGCTGAAAATCCGGTTTATAAATTTACTGCTTACTGGTATCAAGACAAGTCGAATGGATTTTCAGCATGGAAAAAAGCACTTTAAACTTTTCAACGACATGAACAGTGAGAACTTCATAGAGGCTCAGCGGCAGCCGTTCACAGCAGCAATTCCAGCATATCAGTTCAAACAGTGATATCTTCTGGAAGAGAATGCTAATGCTAAAAAAACAGAAGGGCTTTGTGCACCATTTTCAGGTTCGCGTTATCTTGGATGTCAAGGGCAAGCTATAAGAGGAAATAATGAGAAAGATTCGAATTTAATAGCCCTGTTACAAGAAAGAAAAAATGATGTGCCTGAATTAGCTGCATGGCCTAAAGGAGACGAAAAATATAAATGGCTGTCTCATGATGTATCTAATGAAATTCTGCAAGACTTCAGCAAGGCGGTGCTAAGAGAGCTTGTGAAGAAAGTGAAAGATGTGGACTATTTTGGAATTATGCTAGATGAAACCTCAGATGGCTCTAACAAGGAACAGATAGATTTTTGTTTCCGAATCGTGGATGAAGATTTCAACATTGAAGAGCCGTTTTTTTCTTTTTACGCTACTGAAATCACTTCAAGCGAAAAAATCTTCACGATAATGAAAGACGTTCTTGTAAGAATGCTATTTTCAATACATCAATGCCGTGGTCAATGCTATGATGCAGCTGCTAATATGTCCGGATGTGTGAGTGGCCTTCGTAAGAGTGCGCGAAGTCGAAAAACGGGCTGTACATGTGCATTTTTGAGCACATAAACTTGACTTGGCAGTTCAGGATGCAATGAGCAGCAGCAAAGAAGTCAGATATATTATGGCATTAATACAAGATTTGATAGCATTCATCCGTGGGTCCCCCAAACGCCTTGCCTGGTTTGCTCATTTTCAAAATGACGACACGAGAACTGAAAAAAATCCCTGCGCTCTTATTGCCCCACTAGATGGACTATGCGATTAGTTTCTTTGCAGGCATTTTCAAGTAATTACGGTGCGATTCTCCATTGGCTTCAGGAAGTGGACGAACATGAAAAAAATACAGCTGGAGTTAAAGCTGGAGGTTATCTCAGATCACTGACCAAATTCGGCACGTTTTTCTCGATAGAAATTCTAAGAATTGTGTTTACCGTAATTGAAGGAGGCAGCGCAAGCTTACAAGCCACACAGTTAAACTTCATGAAAGCTGAAAAAGTCATTTCAGCTATTCGTCAATCTATTTCAGACGCAAGAATAGACGCCAGATTTCCAATTCTATGGCAAGCAATTGAAACGTCCGCTGATCTAAATGAAAGTATCGATGAGCCACAACTTCCAACACAGCGAAAAGTGCCACGAAGATTAGATGATAATGCTCAGTCTGCCTTCGTCCCCCAAACAGCCAAGGATGCCCACAGACAATTGTATTTCTCTTTGCTTGACAGTGTTTTCTTTGGACTCACAGATCGATTTGAGCCCAATGAAACTGCTATTCACTTCAGGAAGATTGAAAGCTTTATCCTGGGAAGAGAAATAAGCCCAGACTATATTTCTCAGCATTACGTCGATGATCTGGATTGTGTCAGACTGTTACCTTAAGGGTACTCAGAAATAAGAGATTTCTTATATGGTCACGTAAATGAATACTGCGACTAAATGAATAATAAAACGGAACCAGCGGAATATATACAAAGCGATTATAACAGTCCATACATATAGACGGGGGTAGCACTGTCCTACATTCCTACAAGACTGCAACTGCACAGAGATATGCTCCTGGACAAAGCAAGGTCGCAAGAGCGTGGATTAGATGACTTCCAATCCGTGGTGGGTTATCTGAAAGAGGAAAAGGCATTCTGCAGTATCATTCCAGAAATAAAGAAACTGCTTAGGATCGTATTGGCTTCACCAGTGTCCAGCTGCACTGCTGAGAGATCATTCTCTGGCCTCAGAACGTTAAAAACATACTTGAGATCGTGAATGTCCCAAGAACGACTAAACGCAGTTGCATTGATGAATGTCCATAATGATATTGTAGAAAAAATTCCAGTTGATGAGTTGCTAGACGATTTTATCTCGAGATCATCCGTCAGAAAAAACACGTTTATTTTATCGAAGAAACAGTAACCAAAGAATTGAACTGATGATACTGCAAACCATGATGTTATATCTGTTTTATTGCAATGTTTTGTTTTTTTTTTATTATACATATTACATATGTATATTTTATGTTATTAAAAGTGACAGGGAAATTTTCTACCTTTTTACTTTTCCATTTTTTTTTTATTTTGAATCCCCACCCTGGGAAAAATAAAAGTCGGCGCCTATGACTGTGTTCAAAACCTTAGTAGATGCCTTTCTATGATTACTGCAATAAGAAGAATTCATTGGTTTCACCTTCAGATATTAGTATACTGTAACTTAATCGAATAAGTGCCCAAATAATGGTTTTCTTTCTCCAGATTTTCCTTTAAAATGAGTACAATATAAAAGTGGGTGCACCAGGCAAGTTTCTGTAATTGGAAGAGTGTGGCTTTTCGAATGCCGGGTTGTGGACCCATATCCACCCAAAAGTCATGGTTTTGTCCCAAATCTATTTGCTAATAAATTATAACGTGTTCAACATTCTACGATGTTTGCTCTGAAAAGCGCTTGTGGGAAAGAAAGAGCCGGAAATCTTGATGAAAGCCATATGGCTTCAACGGCTGATATTTAATATCTCGGATATTAATATCTCGGATCTTTATTTCTGATCTTGAATCTTAAATTTTACTGTCCCTCAAAGACACAGAGATTTTGGGATTTTGGCCCAAGAATTTTGTTATATTAAAAATGGAGATATCTTTCCGCAGCCTAAAATTAGTCCACAACTATTTCGAATACAGAAAATTAAATGCTGCTCTCTTAATTGAGTAAAACTATGTTGTTTTTGAAAACCTCGTGAACTGCAACAATATTTCATGTCCTTGGTTTCGATTTGAAAATCATTGCAGAACAGTTTTGTACAAGAGAATATCGAACAATTTTCCTATTTTTATTCTATTTTCAAGAACTTTGCCATGTTTCCTCTCCAAAACATACATGAAATAATGGCACTTAACTGCAAGCAAAAGTGTTACACAATTTTGTTGCAATGCTAATGGCCCCGCGGTTAATCTTGTGAAGTGTGTCATTCGCTTGGATTCACTTCCCAGGTTGCCTGAGTCGTGGTCTTGGCGAGCTTGCGAGCATGCTTTGGGTGGTATAAAAATCACTTGTAGTAATATTGTAAATCAGTGTTTCTGTAGATAATTGTAAGAAGTGTGTTTTCGTTGCTTCCGTCATCAAATTCCACAACAGTTAAATGTCGTTTCGATTATCGTTTCCATTCTTTGACCACTAACCATTATTTGTCTTGACTTTTTTGAAACTTAATTGCAATGGTTTGAAGCAATTTACGGTTTACTTAATTCAATGTAATACTTTTCATTTTCAAGAAATTTGTCTAATGAGGAATCCAATTTACTTGAAAAGTCGGGCACCACTGAAGGCTCACAAAATGAAGAGGAAAATATGATGACATCATCGTTATCTCTCGTTGGTGATGAATCTTTCCTATTGAAACCAGTTAAGAAACCTTGTCAAGTTTGTTCAAGCAGTGTACCAAGTAACGAGAATGGAATGATATCTCACTTTGAAGTTCCAACTGAAAGAAAAACGCCCCTCAGCTGTTGTTCTTTGTGCTGCAATAAACTGAAAGAATCTGCCTTTTCTAAGCTTATGAGAATGCATTCTGTGCTTCTTAGCGTGGGTTTGTATGGCCTGGTATCATTTGTCAACACTGGGTTTGATGAGCTGATGCCAATTTTTGCTGATTCGTCTTACAAATATGGTATGATTTTGTTTCTCTCTATTTGGTACAAAATGTTTTTGAAATAAATTTATAGTCAATGACAGCTGGATGTAATTGCGTAATCAAGTACAAAAAATTAAACATATTTATTTCATACTGCAGGAGGCCTCAATTTTACAACAGATCAGATTGGAACAGCCATTCTCATTGCAGCCATTCCTGTTGCATTTGTTACATTTTTTATGGCGAGAGTATGTTGAGAGGTGTTTCCCCACTTGACAGTTTATTTTGAGAATTCTCTTCATGCAAATGTGCAATCATAGATTTTAAGAATACAGATTTATTTTTTGCTTTGCAGCTAGAGAGAAAATTTGGGCCAAAAAATGTGAGCATGATACACTGGTTTTTCTTTGGTTTGAAATTTTATCTGTTGTGAACTTTTATAGAACAATCTCTTCGTGCAATTAAAAATTTGGGTCTGTATATATCATTGTGCCTATCCTGGCTGCATGATTATAATTATAGTTATTTTCATTTTCAGTTATTGTTCTGTACTTCCCTTATATTGGTATTTATTTTGCCTTTGTTTCCTTATATTGGAGCCCTACAGTCAAGGTATGTAATTCTTCTATATACTAATCTTCACTTTTACACAGCCTCACTATTCTTTAAACATTAGTAGACTGCCACCAATATCCAAAAGAATAAAACATTAATAAGTATTTTTCCATTTCTTTTCTAGCCAATTTTGGTATGCATTGATCCCGTCTCTGATCTTGATGCGATTACTTGTTGCAACCAGCTTCTTCGCTGTCAACGTCATTTTGAATACTTCAGTAGATTCAAAATATATTGGATCGGTTAATGGTCTTGGGATGATGGTGTCGTGTATCTTCAGGTGAGTGCAGGGAAATAAATGGGGTTCGTGGAAGAATGATTTTGAGGGGTCGTAGAAGAATGAGAATGAAACTCTAAGATTCGTAGAAGGTCGTAGAAGAATGAAGAATGAAACTCTAAGATTTTCGTTATATGAACCGTAGAAACTAGATTAAAGACCAAAGAGCCAGTGAAAGGGCCAGCCTGTGACTGTGGACACATCGACCTGTCTTTTTTAAATTTTTTCTTTTGAAAAAATATAAAATTCTTAAAATATAAAATTAGCTAATTAATTATTTGTAAATTGGAAATAAATTAATAATGATAATTAATAATACAGTCAACTCTATGGGGGAATCCAATTTTGTTCGAATTACAGAAAGTTCGAATTATACGAGCTTTCATGTAAGTGCCATATTTTACCCCTAGTTACCCCAGTATCTCCGTTTTATGGCCATCAACTATATTTTTATGACCATTCTTATGGACTAAAGGCATTTTAAAGAAGCAAAACAGTTTATTTATTATTATAATAGGAAACAAAAATATATGGATTAAGTCACAACATGGAAAATTGTTTTGCAAAGCGTCCATTACTGCCTTTGTCTAAGTGCCCCACAACTTTGTCATCTTTGAGCACACCAACGGCATATTTATCCGTTGGGTTCTCTGGTTGTCTTTTAGCTTCTAAAGCTTCATTAATTACTGGTCTTCATACACTTTGGTACACGTAATAACCTTTTACATGAGATAGGACGCTCCAATTTTTGTAACAATAACCGGCAGTTCAGCATTGAAGGGAATTGAATTTTCGTTTGTTGGCCTTAATACCTCCTTTGCATCTTCAATGAACATGACAGGTTTGGGTACTTTAATTAGTGCCATTGATAAAGGTCTACTGATCAGATCTGACTTCTAGAAAATGCTCGCTTAAACAGGTCGTAAAAATCACTGTCTGGCATCCTGTACTAAGTCTCTGTAAGTCAATTTGCGTCAATTTGCCTAATGAGGCAAACTTCAATGGGCTTGCCAGAGATCAGAGCAAAAATAAAAGTTATATCATCAGGTATTGACTGAAATTAACGCAAAGTTCGAATTACAGAGGGTTTTTTCTGACCGGACAAAAAAATGGTGGAATTACAAAAAGTTCGAGTTACAGAGGTTCGAATTATAAAGGTTTTTTTATAAGGGTTTGTTAGGAATTTTTCAAGGGACCACAGAATTTGGTTCGAATTAGGAAAAGTTCGAATTACACGAGTTCGAATTAGACAGAGTTCACTGTAGTAATAATCTCGTTCTCCTTTTTAACTTCCTCTGTAATAAGCAGGAAAGTCCTTTCTTTTGCTGTTAAAAATCAAATTGATATATCTTGTTTTTCAGAGCAATGTCACCCACGTTATTAGGAAGTCTGTATTCTTCATCATTAAAGTTGGAAGCCAAATTTGGATACCCTTTAAATCATTTTTTACCTTTTGTATTGAATGCATTTGTCACATTAATTATAGTATATTTGTGCTCACTTCTTCCAAATGATAATGTTAACAAGAATAGTATAGAAAATTTGAAGAGTCTGATCTGTCAGATTTGGAAGATTATGAAGAAGAGGTGACCGTTTAGTCAATGTAATGTGTTGTTAGTCCAGAAAACGTATCCTCGATCCAAGATAACAATTACATGTACACTTCGCCTTGGTATTACTTATTGCTTTTTGAAATTTGAAAATCCTCATAGTTTCCCAACACTTTTGTTCGACGTTGTTTTAATCTGGCCAAGCCAGCGACCAATGTCAGCTCTGACAAAAAATTCTCCTTCGTTCGTACGGATTTTGACTATACGTGCAATATACTAGCTACCGAATGGTCTATCCTCTTCGCCGTCAAGGAGAAGTCTTGTTTCATACCTGAGATGTATTCAAATCAATATCCGACATTTTGAAGAGAATCGCAAGTTTCAGACACTGTTTTATGCAGCTCCTTTCAGGAGAGAAGAAAGCAGCTTGGTTGACCCTGCACAGAGCTGAAATTGTTTACACAATCCCTGTGACAATGCAATGCAGAGACAATTGCACGATTACACAGTATTGCATGCCACAGGTACATAATCAAAGAAACAATGGCAACGCAGGATGATGTCACGATTTTCGAGGGTACCAATTCTGAACATCAAACTATATCTCCAACTTTGAATGCAGTGGCACAAAAATTTTTGACGGCTAAACAACTTGCGCATTCAATGCTAGAAACATTGATGAAATATGCTCACCCTGAAAGGTGATATTAAGGAACATGGAGAGAACGTTCTAAAAATTTGATTACCTTCCTTGGGAAAAATCTCTCGCAGAAATTAAAGGTTCTAGTTGCCTGCTCAAATTGAAATTTCATTAGCCGATAATTGTCAGATGTCAAACTTCAATAAAACTAATCAATACAGCTTTGTCTTTCAAGGCTGGCATTGAATATTTTGTATTTTCAACTAAATTAACGTTAATATACATGAAAGCCCCAGAATGCAATGCAACAGATAAAAGTTTCTAAGCAGCTTACTCGATCATTGATTCGCGAAGCGGAATCAATGAGGTGTGGAGGGAAAATTTCGTGTAATCACTCTAGCCTCGCTTTCTACCAATCATAATGCTTCAGCTTTTTCAAGCAGTTCCTTTTTACCGATGGATTTTTTTACTCTTAGCGGGGTCATTGTTCCCCTGACAGGTTTCAACCTACGATCATTGTCGTTTAACTCAATGAGACCAACATTGACATTGACTTCCATCTCCACCTTGTTGGCAGTCTTTTTCTTTTTGGCCTCTGGCCGATAAAAGGTTGCTCGCTGGCTTTCCATTTTTCTCTCATATTCAGTGAATGACAATCGTGGTGTACTGTTCACCTGTGAGAAATAGAGAATTATCATTTCAAAAGATTAATTACAGTTCTATCGAAGCTCAATAATTTCTTATCATGGGTATTTTTTCTCGATTCGGATAAGCATTGCAATTCCGTAGGTAATACCAAGGAGGTAAACGCGTGGATATGCAAAATCTAAAGATAGACGCTTGATTCTACTTAATCATCAGTACCTGTGCGATGGTCAGGAAGAGACTATGCTTGTGATCAAAAGATGTGCATGTGATTAGCTACTTCCTGGAGTGAGTGATACACAATTTGGTTTTGCATGTGATCACATGATGTATATTATTTAATGCGCGTTTTTGCGTTTAGTTGCATTGCATTTTATTTTTAGCACGGGTCCATTTTTTCCTATATACCTTCAACAGAATATTAAACAGTGAATTACATACGTCAGCCGCCGAACTTTCAGGTTCAGATGGAGTCTCCATTTTACTCAGCTTTACCCACAGCTACCACAGAAATTTTGAGTTTCATTGTCCAACCTTGATCCACATTTATGGCAGAACATCGTTCATTTGAAATAGGCTAAAATAGGCACGCGTGACTACTCTCTGGCATCCCTTGCACACTTGCTTAACTTCCTGTCTCCTATCCCATTTTCCCACTGGGAAGAGTCAAATGTTTTGTGTTTTCCGAAATTGTTTTGTATTTTCCGAAATTGTTTTTTGTTTTGTGTTATTGTTTTTTGTTTTCCGATATTGTTTTGTGTTTGACCGTTCTGGGCCACCCTACTTTTCAGCGTTAAGCAAATTTCTCGATTCCTCTGATTCATTATCTATTCTCACCGAGGGCACATTCGTTCAAACGAGAACTAAGATCATTTGACCACTCTTATATCCCTGTGGGCGCTGCGCGCAATAGCCCTGGACCCGAGATGACTGATGCGTGGCTTTATAGTGGTTTGGCATCCACATACCACGCCCTTTTTAGTCTTCACCAGTTTCAAGCGTTACTATACCGAAATTTCCCCATCCACCTCCCGCAGCGACGGCACTGTAGCCAATTCTTCTTCCTTCAAACAGCGAGCCTCCTCACACTCTTCATATCTTAGCCAGTTTGAGAGTAGAACAATGGCCTGCAGGGACGATAGGTTACTATTTCAATATCTATTTCATCCCTACGTCTGTTACTGTTGATGTCTTCTTCTCTCTGTGGGCTGTTGATTTCTATTTTAATATTTCTATTTTGAGTCTTGGTTGCACAGCGTGTCTTCGCGAATCATTTGTAGGTTTACCTATTTTTTTGTTATGAAAACGTTGTGCTGGACTCTTCAAACAGTTATCAGAGTTAAGTGCTGGATTTTTGAAACCTAACAAGGCTGAAAAATTTGCGTGCTCGAAATTTCAAGGAAAATTGCTGTGGAAACTCGAAATGCTTTATTTGGTATGGTGAATATAATATCAATGTAAAATTTTAACGATGCTATCCATGCAATACTATTACATTTTTGCCCATCCTTGCAAATGCTTGGTTGTGAAGAATTTGAGTCTTTTATAACGACTTAGTGCAACACACTCCAACATTATTCAATTTGATATGTAATTTAGTGTTCAGGTAGTAATTAGCAGTATTTTAACTCTTTAGTTAACATGGAACTTGTATCGACATTTAGGCCCACTAAGAACTTTTTTATAGCATGTAGCCTTGTTTTGGATCCAGCTACGTCAGCATGACTAGAAAGCTCAAGATCAGACGAGAATATTCTGGAAATCCAAATTTAGTAACATTGTAACCAATTAGTGTAACTTGATAATTAGCGAAGTCACGATGAAGGTAGACTAGAACCTTCGATCTGCAAGGTATAATTTGGAAATATCTTGGAAGAGTAGATAGATTCGAAATCTGAAAACAATTGTAAACATTGATCGAATTCATCGAGAGTTTGACTTTACTAATAACAATTCATAAACAATCAAAACGGTATATTACAATTTAGAAAGATGAAAAATAAATAATAAAAGTAAACCTTAGTGCAATAAATAGAACGGATAAGAATTCTCCTAAAATTATTTTAAAAAGAAGAAAAGAAAATAATGTTCCTAAAATTACACCCCTGTAAAAATGTCCCGACTCTCCCCCCTGATTAAAAAGAAAATTTTTAGCAAATATCCGCCTCTTCTGTAGCTAAATTTAAATCATTTATTGTGTCTTTCAGTGTTTCTTTGTGCCAAAGAGTCCTTGATCCCCAAACACACATCAATGCCGATTTCAAAATGCAAAAAGACAGTTTTGTTGGGAGGCATGTCATTACAGGATTGTAGCTGTCGTTTTGCTTTTCAGCTAGGTTAGCAGCGAGGCATTTTACAAACCGTTCACATTCCGATCCCATGCCCCCATTGGTGCCCATAACCAATTGTGTAAAGAGCCGTGTTCAATTTCAAGGACTCTGCGTAAGTAAGATCGTTTCTTCTAATTTTCGTGCCTCTTAAAAATTTCTTTCGCTTCAAGATTCTGGTTACTTGCGGAGTTCACATGCGTTACTCTCGCATCGAAAAATGCTGTTTGTTCGCGTCTCCAAAGTCCTTTTGCCTTGATGTCTAAACGTGCTTCGTTACTGGTATTTACGGTTCTGAGGTGAAATTGCTCGTTATCAATTGGTGTCAAATGAGGCTCAACTTCTACATCATTACAGACCTTATCTAGAAGGACAGCACAAGTGTCTCTTATGTTGTGGTGCCCCATCGAAACAAACCCTCCTTTCTTGCACGTCAGGGCGTATTCGACATTAAAACGTTGACCACAAGGGGAAGGTGTGGGGATCATCGCTAATGGTATATTGTATCGCAAATGCAGTGCATCTCTGAATTCAGCTTTACTCAAGTCAAAACCTTGCTCTTTCAAAGGCAGCGCTGACAGCCATGAAATGATTGACATGATTGACTGTACTTGCGAGATTTTGTCGCGGTTAAGGAACAACAAAAAAGCCGGCCTAAATGTCTTTATTAGTTATAAAACTTAACATATGGAAACAAATACTAATAAAGAGTATAAAAACTGCAGTTCATGATCGATCGTGTATTGTAGGGGGAATCAACAGCGCGAGTTGCATCAACACTAAATTTTGCGATCATTCACTCTGATGATGATCGCTGGAATTTGTGATTGAATATATAGTTTTTAATTTTGATTAAATATTAAATCAAACATGTGGAAGCTTCTTGTATTACTTTTTGCAATTAAACTCTATGCCCGAATCAACATATTCCCACTAAATTTATCCCTCTCCACAAGTCGCGTAACTCTTCTAAAGACCTGGATCGTAACTGAACACAAAACAGTACCATGAACAAAATTCATCTGATTCCATAAAACTAATGTTTAGCAGTGGCTAAAACGGGCTGGACGCTCAAAACGGGCATCCAGCTCTTTCAGGGATAAGCCGTCGCAACCCGATCCTTCATCATCCACTGTTTCAACAGGCAGCTCTTGTTGCGAGAACGATAGTTGAAATACAATATCTTCGGATGATTCTTCATCATACAAGAAAGGAGTTGACAGTCTTGCAGGGCCCTTCTAACATTAAAACTGGGAGCAAATGCCCCTCCATTCTTCAATTTTGCCCTCTCCCAGTCACAGTCTTTTTGCCCCACACAATTATCCCTTTCTTTGATACATGGAATAAGCCCCCACCTTAAAATACATTTTGCAAAAAAAGCCCGCATTGGAGATTATTCGAGTTTAGCAAATGTGATCAAAGTTTACGGGATAACTTTTTAACAACTTCAGACAAAACTTGATAACCTTATGTTTGATAACTTTGGACATTGTTTGTTATTTTAGTAAATACTTTGATTCTATTTTTAACTGATTTTATTCTTCTTTTTTTAACATCCTGGACGTGGATATCGCCACAAAAACAGCATGTCTGACTTGCATTTTTTGCATATACAGAATAACACCCCCCCCCCCCCTCCCTGGATGAAAGCATCCCCCGGCCGAGGACTTGCGGTATCTGTGGTTTTTCTTACGTTGCAGTATCTGTGGTATCTGTTGTTTCTCTTACGATTTGCGGTATATTTGTATAAAGCTTTATAAATTGTACGTAGATTTTGTTTCACTCAATGAATGCTTTTCCTCCAGACACCCACGTTGTTTGTCAATGTTTATCATAATTGCACATAAATCCTCCATGCACTAGTGCCGAGCGACCGGTCAAACCACCATGTTTACGACAAGGCCTGCTTGGACCAATTTTATTTCTCGTCCTTGTAAATTTCTTGCAAGATCATCGTTATGCAGAACATTAAATTCTTTTAACGGTGGTAATCACAGTGGCTTGGCAGCGGAAAGCAAGAAATTTTCAAGGATTGTCACGACTATGGCCGCTGAAACCAGCAAAGCAAAACCATTTTCAGAAATTCCTCTTCATGGAGGGCACTGGACAAGGGGTGTTTTTGACATCTTTTTTCGCTTTGGTGGAGTGCACACATCAGTCTTTCATATTACCGAAAATATGATAAGGTATAGTATATCTATTTCATGATTTATTTAATGATTTATAATGTGTTTATTGATTTGTTTATCTAATCATTTTTTTGTATGGCCTAACACTTAAATTCAACCCCCGCCCCGAGGAATTTTCTCTCCTGCCGAATTTGGCTTCCCCTCACCAAAATATAAGAGGTTGCTTGATAAGCCCTGATTTCCTAGTTGCGTTCAGTTATCACCAATCAGTTTTTTGTGATATGCTTGCTTGTATTCATCAAAACGTACAATTTTGATCTTCGTTATTTGCGGCCGTCCCAGAATATTAGCGCCCCCCCCTTGTATAGCTACCTTATATTAGCTTGTTAGAAAAGAGAACTAAGTTTTCATGGGTTGATCTGATATTCTATTACCACAGATTTTGACCAGCTAACTGCCGTAGAAAAGATAACCAGATCTTAAATTGTCTCTAGAAAACATGGGCCAATTTGCCGACAGAATGGGCCATTCGGTTGTGAAGTTTTTCTTGGAGACCCAACTGGCATTCGAACTCTGTTTGAAATGGAGCCAAAATACCCACAGAGGTTCAAAGCAGAACTGTTGGATGCATTCTATGCCAGAGAGATAAAAGATCCAGGTATTTTCTTTCTGAATGGTAAAAAATGGCACAAGCACAAGATGTTGCTGGCTAAGAAGATGCTACGGCCACCACAGATTAATGCTTACATTCCAAGAATAGATGCCATAGCTGCTGATGCTATTCAACTCATAAAACGTGAACGTAATGTGCATAACCATGCTCGTCCTTATGAGGTTGATGATATCAGTATGGAATTGTTCAAATGGTCATTTGAGACAGTTGCTGATTTTATATTTGACCACCGATTTAATTCTTTGAGTGAAAACCCTCCACCACAAAGCATTGATTTCATAAAAGCTATTGGCAATTTCCTTGACAATGCTTTTCAGGCTTCTTTTTTTCCTCAACGCATGTATGATTTCATCAAAACTCGACCCTACAAGTTGTTCAACAAAAATCTCTTAAAGATGTACAATTTTACAGAGATGCTAATTGAAGAAAAGTTGCAGGATTTTTTCCAGAAAGAAAACCATTTAAACAGTAAAGAAAGTTCCCATGGGTTGATTCCATTTCTGTTATCCTCAAAGGATTTTGCTGAAGATGAAATTGTTTCCAGTATTGTAGACACACTGTTTGCTGGCGTGGATACAACTTCAAGTACAATGCAATGGATGCTATATTTGCTTGCCAAACATCCAGATGTTCAAGAGGAACTTAAAGATGAGATAGCGAGAAAATTGCCCGTTGGTACACCATTTGAACAAGATATTTTGCATAGCATGCAACTAACAAAATGTACTATCAAAGAAACTCTTCGATTGTACCCTGTTTTTTTTCGTACTTCCCGGCTATTATCGGCTGATGCTGTTATATGCGGTTATGAAGTACCTGCTGGCACCCAAATACACATGATGAATCATGCGATGGCAAGACGAGAAGATTTGTTTGAAAAGGCTGACTCATTTATACCACATCGATGGCTACGAGATGACAATGGTCTCAACCTGGATCCATATGCAAGCCTCCCATTTGGGTATGGTGTGAGAATGTGCTTAGGACGCCGTTTGGCTGAGCTAGAAATGCAAATTCTTCTGGTTAAGATCTTGCAGAATTTCAATTTGAAGATTTCGACAGACCATGTTGTTACCAAATATTTGAGAGGTCTAACCATACCAAATAAACCTATTCGAGTTCAGTTTCATAATATCTGAACATTATTATTATGACTGACAATTTGTTTTCTCCATTATTGTTGTTCAAATAGCTAAAGCTACCGTAAAAGTCTATTGAGCTTTCCTTTCTCAGACAGGTCGCTGAGTAAGAAAATCTAAGCAAGTTTATAACCTTTGTATTGACACAGGATTACAATATTTCATGGTATTACGAATATTTTGAGCGGACGTGCCATTTCGAATTATGCGGGGGAGGCACGTGACTGAAGACGTCATTTGGTGGGGTATTTAATCTTGGGCCCCGTTTAAACTGTACCAGGAAAGTTTTTAGCCGTTCAAGTTTTTGTACGGATAGGTGTACCGGTCAAATATTTGTACGGATAGGCCTCCCGTTTACACGGTTGTTTTTGCAAGCCGGCTTTCTTTGCTCGTCATGCGCATTATGCTTTTTCATACATCTTTAGCACCAAGTCGAAATGTGTTCCAGCCTATGGACTATTTTTTGTGTGTGGTGAGTGAAATAATTTGCTGTCTGGATTTTTATGAAATTTACGACCGTCTTTTTTATTTCTGAAAGTTAAGCTTCGTTGTATCGTAAATAGCAAAAAATTGCTGTCAAAATTTGGGTACCAAATCCAACATTTTCAAATTGCCTCGTTTGCCTGACTTTTTCACCTCTTTATGAATCTGTACAAATATTTTTACGGATAGAAGCGCTTACACGGTACCGTTCAAATATTCGTCCGCTCAAGTTGTCAACTCGTCCTCTTTCTAACAGGACAAGTTTTTGCACGGCTATCAAGACAAATATTTTTACGGATAGGCCGATCTCGTGTAAACGCAACCCTTATCCGTACAAAAACTTGAACGGCTAAAAACTTGACAGGTACCGTGTAAACGGGGCCTTAAACTCGCCGGCATATCAAGCATAATACTTGACCGATTTCATTTAAAAAGTTGCAAAAGCTGTGAAATAAATTGCAAGCTTAATATGTTTTTGTGAGTTGAAATATTTTTCCAAATTCGGGGAATTTTTGATGATGTCACAGATGAGTCATGCGGAAAGTAAAATTAAACGCGAATTCGCTTCTTACTAAAAACTAGACAATCACAATGACTGTCAGAATCACAATGAAAATCTGATAAATGCTCCCATTCGTGATCAACTTCAGATGTTTCACATGAATAATTTTCAATTGACTTTGCCTGTAACGTAGCCGCATCCTTTACTAATTTTTCCCATTTTTCCTGGCAGGTAGTGAACTTTTTCTTTTCGGCAAGGATGCAGATGAATTGCTTTTAAAATCGGAAACATGGCGAAACATAGTAAATACTAAAGCTTTTCGTCTGACACTCATCAGAGTAGTACGTCAGAAAAAGAACGAAGTTTGGTCCGCAAAAGTGCCCTGTTTATCTAAAACTACCCTATATCGGCAACGTTTCCACGCGATTTGAAAAACAACTTAAAACAGCCATAAGCAAATGCTACACTACAGTCAACCCCCGTTTGGTGTTTAGTGGCAAAAAGATCCTACCCCCCATCCGTAAAGATAGTGTTCCTACCACACAAAAAAGTCTCGTAGTCTACGAATTCTCGTGCCGGTGTGATTCCAGGTACGTAGGTCGCACTTCTCAGCGGTTATGCGATAGGATTAAACAACACGTGCCCTCCAACATACGCCAAAAAATGGTTCCGCAACGAGAACAACCATCTCGCGCCTCCAAAACATCTAAAACTCTAAAACACGACTCCGCTATAGGCCAACATTTACTCGACAACCCAGAATGTGCTCAAAACTACAGTGAGGACTGTTTTCGCATTATCGGCAGAGCTAGGTCAAAATTTCACTTAGGAATTTTAGAATCTGTCTACATCAAAACCATGGATCCCATATTGTGTAGACAGAAAGAGTTCGTTTTCCCACTGGGACTTTTTCAATAATCTATTGTTCGCCAATGGCCAATGATTGGCCAATTTCGATCCTCTTCTGGGTATAATTGTTCGTTAGGTTTTCATTTTCGTTCTTTTTCTGACGTACTACTCTGATGAGTGTCAGACGAAAAGCTTTAGTATTTACTATGTTTCGCCATGTTTCCGATTTTAAAAGCAATTTTGAAGTTCTGTACCGATCAAAGACTGTTCTACTATATGCAGATGAATCTTCTCTTCAATCTTCATTGCCCCTTTTGCTCCATTTTTGATTTGCGTATTTTACTTCTTTTCGTTAAGGAAGGTGTAGCTGCTCTCCAACAAACCAAATAGGGCTAACTAAAGATTCCTCTATTATTTTCCAACCATTTCATGTCAGTGGTGGAGTTTCCATATCTGGAGAAATGCATCAAAGTCAAACAAAACACTGATGATAGCGAGAATGTAAAATCGCTTGCTTGCAAGAATCAGGGGCAAGTGGTAAATTTGATGACCTTTTTACTCTTTGGTCTTTGCACAGTCTGATTATTTTTTCTATGATTGACTCGCTTTTCCTGCCAGAGTACATGATAGTCTGTATAAACAGCATACACCTTGCAATGTCTTCTTCGCTAAGCACTTTCTCCTTTCAAAGATTTTGAATTAACAGCAACGATCCACAGATTTTGAATTATCAGCAACAGATTTTGAATTAACATCAGCGTCCTGATTTTCTGGACTCCATAGAAATACGACGTTGTGTCACAGTCGGTGATAGCATGAAACTGTGGAAGATAATAACATACCTCTGCACCCCAGTTGTTAAATATTTTGTTTATGCAGGCAAATTTTTCAATATCATATTTCTTGTACCATTCCTTACTTGGTGTAGCCTTTGCAAAGGCATAAAGTAGCAGTATTAGAATGTCAGTGTACTTGGGTACAACTGCTGCTTTTTCACTTGTTGCTGCATGAAGAACCATCCTGGTATCTGCCTCTTCATGATTACATGTTAATGCCATTTGTGGTTGGAATTTTAGGTGATCAATGTTCCACCTCTAGCCCTGGTTGTTCACTGTCACTGACAAAGAGATGCGAACTTTGCCTTCTGGAGATCTCAGATATTCAAAGATCAGCTTCATTGGATCATTTTTGTTGTCGCTGCCATAAAACAATTTCCCCCAACTGTACCCTTGGGGCATTTTTTGTAGAGGCTCTGTATGTGCACCATGTGGTCCAGTATTTGCATGACATCTTGTAACGTCCTTGATGTTGAGCTTCCGATAGGTATCCATTACGATGTTCAACGATATGGCCCTATTGGAGGCGCCATGCTTGCTAGTAGAGATCCACACCACTGCCGATATGTGTCAGATGGCCTCAGCAAGAGTACAGAGGCCACAGGGGTGCACGTGAGGGGGTGTGAGGGGTGTGACACGACCCAAATTTTTAAATCCGGTCCCAATTACAGTTTTTGGTAATAAAGTTGGTCCCGATCCGGCTGTAGACTTGAATTTTTTTCAGAGATGTACCAGTTGTAAACGCTGCTGCTGCACTGTATAAAAACGAGGAAAAGTGTTTTAACAATGTCCTCGTCAAATTAAGCCAGTTCAGTAAAAGTCAATCTGGCAGTTCTGCCTCTGTGGAGGAGTTGAAGTAAGATATTTCACGTCACACAAGACTTCTTCTGAGAACTTTTCAATCCGGAAATCACACACACGATCTAGCAGTGAATAAGCCTAGATATCGTGGTACATGCGGAGGAGCTTCCAAATAATTTCATTTTCATACCATGACCTCGCCTCTGAAGAAATTAGTAACTTATTTTCCAGCTGGCCGCATCCAGAAGGTCATTTCCTCCATGCTCGTGTGGGATTTTCGAGTTAATTGTTTGCGCATGCGGATTGCAATTTCAAAACAGGGTGTCACAAATCTCAGGAATTTTACGAACCGTTTCCAGCATTTTTCTCTGCACTTTTGAAGATACCGCAGTCTCCTTCTTGTTGGGATCTTGTCTTCAGCGCTGAATATTTCTTCATCTCGGATTATCTTGATTCGCCTCTTATGTATCAGGTGATCTTGAGTCAATACCTCATCATCCAATTGATCAGATTGCTAGGTCAGTGGTCTGTTGTTTAAACAGAACTCAATGTCCAGCAAAACCTCTTGTAATTCGCTGACGGTAAGAATTTGCAAGGCTGAGGGTTTTCCTGAGGGTATTTTTCACCATCCCGACCATTCTTTCGAAAAAAACCCCCCACCAGGAGGATCTTGACAGATTGAACTTCCAGTTAATCTTCTGTTCTTACAATAAGCCTCGCATCCTTTCATTGTTTATTATTGCTTGAAGCCATCTTGCAGTCGCTTGAGACGTTTTGGCGTTGTCTGAGACGATTAACTGTTGTGTTCCTCTTCGTGCTATCAATGCCTTCAGGCTTTTCCTAAACGTTTTTGCTGATAGATCCTCCTCGAGTTCAATGTGTATTGCTCTCAAGGTAGCACAAGTGAAAAGAGTTATGTATGTCTTCTTCTGTCTTTTTCCTTCTTTGCAGTAGAAAGGACAGGCAAAGTCAACTCCTGTGGTTAAGAATGCATGGCCAGGTGTCACTCTGAAGTCAGGAACTGGTGCTGTTGTTGGCTGCTTGTAAGGCTTTACACTGTAGCGTTTACAATGGTTGCAAGAGCTGATGATCCTTTTCATTTCCTGTCGACCTTTAGGCACCCAGAATCTGCTTCTCAGCTCAGCCAGCGTAGTAGCCACCCCCATATGCAACACTCTTCGATGAGAATCGATAACCAGAAGGCTGGTAAGGTGATGCTGCTTTGTAACATATATTGGCTGTTGGTCTTCTTGCTGTTGGAACCTGCCAAAACATCTTAGTATGCAATTTCTGTCTTCCTTGAGTCCAAGCTGGTTTATTTGCTCGGCTGTCGGACGATGCTGTTGCTGAACATTCTTAACCAAAACTTCTTCTGCTTTTTTAATCTCTTCTACGGTTAGAATTTTAGGTCTCTCAAGAGATCTTCTTCTTGTGTTGTTGATAAAACGAAACACCCATGCTGTTACTGTGAACAGCATCCACAATTTCAGGGTCTTCATGCTTGTAATTCTCCATGTGGCGTCTGATAGTAGCTCCAAGTAGAAAATGACTGGGACCTGAACCAAAGATTACTCTTGTGAACCGCAATTCCTGTATTTCTGCGTTCTCTTTGGGTAGATCCGTAGGCCAGAGAAATCTAATCGCATCACGATCTTCTTTGTCGGCATTGGTATGCAATAATGCTTGTTGAATGTTTCCAAGTAGTGCCACTGGATACATCCACAACCGGATTATTATGTCGCATAAAAGGGGCTGCAGAGGTGGTCCAATATGGAGACAATCATTCATAGACTTGTTATACTTGCGCTCTTTGGCTGAACAATCATAAACAATTCTCAACTTAGTAGTCTCGGCTTCTCTACAAATCACTGCATTGTCTGGGAGATAGTGAACATGCTTGCCATCTGGTTGTTCTGGTACAGGCTCTACTATCCCATCTTTGATTTGCTGCTGAATGACGTCATCATATGTTCTCAAGTCTTCTGGTGATTTCTTCAACTTCTTCAATTGCCCCGCCAATCTTCCCTGGCACATCTGCTTATTGTTTGCCAGGAAGAAATTTCCCTTTTTCCAAGGGAGCTTCACGGAGTATCTACCATCCTTGTCTCTCGCCATGTTGTCTTTGAATTTTTCGAAAATTGCTGCCATCTTTAATACCAAGAAAATCCAGGTCATGGAGCTGTTTGAATTCTTCATTAACAGATTTCGGCTGTTCAATCGTCAGATTTGCTACTGTGTGTTGATCATTCGACTGCTGGTCTTGAATCGTTTCCATGAGCGTCCATCCTGAAATGGTTTCTTCAGCCATTGGCTTGTTGTTATTTCCCTTTATCGTGTGCCGAACCCTAAGTATGGCGTGAATCTCCAGGTTATCTTCTTGGGATACATCTGAAAACCATATTCCGTTTAGGTGGGCGAACATCTCTCTCTGCTTCTATGGATGAGCATTTGAAACCGATGTCAGCATGTAGAGATCCAACTCTGCAAATTCTGTCGAAAATTTGAATTTGAACTTCTTTCTCTCCATTTACTGTACCAATTATTCGCTTCTCTGTACCAACTAGTTTTTCTGCTATTTTTCTGCCATGTTCTCTTCTAATGTAGGACTTTCCACTTCCTCCATCCAATAAAATGCGACACCTTTGCCCTCCAACGTTTGCGATAACGGTCTGATAAGCTGCTGGGCCTCCTTGTATATGTCCGTTCTGATCTCGGATTGCTGTTTCATTACTTCTGGCTCATACTCTCTCAATTGAGGTTCCACTTGCTTCAGATCTGGTACATATCGAGGAATGGTGTTTTTCCTTGCAGTGATAACAAACATTCCGGCTTTTACATTCTCTAAGTGTCTTGTTGTTTCTTGTGCAGTTGAAGCATCGTCTCTGACTCTGAAGGATGGCTTTTCGATCTGTTACGTTGCTCACACTTGTGGATACTTGTGCATTTGAATGCTTCATGGCCTCTTTTCCAGTACACTCATTCTTGCATTCTTGTTGCTGTCGCATGTACCACTTGTCGTCTTGATGGTGATGATGATTCGAATCTTTATGTTTCTGTTTGCTCGATTTCTTCACAAGTTTTGAGTTAAATCCATAACTTCTCCAAGAATCTCGTGAAATCTCATTTCGTCCAGTATCTATCATCTTTCGTTAGTTCGTGTTGAATTGGGCGTGGCAGCTTCATCGTGGTTTCTTCTACCAGACACATTACATGTTCATTGGATCCCATCAAGCTCAGGGAAGTATTGTGTTCTTGTAAATAATCAAGAGCATGAATAATAAAAATGTGATTTATATTTTGTCATCAAAAGCTAAACTTATGCAATCTCAAAATCAAGGAAGCATGTGATATGTAGGCATAGAGATAGGGTATAAGATAATTTGGAGTGCTAACGGCCGATACTCCCCCTGCATATCGGGTGAAGCCAAATTTTTCAGCCAGCCAGCCACCCTCCAACAAAATGGCGGACAAAACTCTGCAGCTGGAGCTCCTACATTTTGAATAAAATATACTCTTCAATGCCAAACCTCTTCGATGTGTTCCGCAAATAGCTTGGCTGGTTGATGAATAATGTCTTGTTTACTCGATTTCTCTTTTATGAGCATTCCCAAAATAGAGTTTGCTTCCCCTTGATCCACCATTTCGAATCGTTTGCACAAGCTCTTCTTCTTCGAATTCAACATATGAATATAACTTGATATCTTTCAGGTGGACATCGACTTCTCTTCCCAGTGAGATTTCTGACTTCCTCTAAGAAACCACCTTCGTAGTTGACTTCCACTGGTTCAGTTCTTCGTTCTTTTTCAAACATACCATAAAGATCCACTTGTGTTGGATGAACCGGTGTTTCAGCAGAATCATCGAAATCTTCAGGGAACGTAAGTTTCTCTTTATCCTTAGATCCAAAGTTCTGAAATCTCTCCTCAAAGAATGACACATTGCGACTTCCAGTAAATCGGTTCGTTGATAAACAATACAACTTGTATCCCTTCGAGTCCTTCGGATATCCTACGGATACAACTTTCCTGGATTTTGCATCTAATTTTGCTCTCAGCTCACCAGGAACACGATAAAAATATATGCATCGAAATACTCTTAGATACCTCTGGCTTTCTTCCAAACCAGCACTCGAACGGAGTCTTGTTCTCTAATGCTGCTGTTGCACTACCATTGTGCAGATGTACAGCTTTACTTACAGCTTCTGACCCAAATCTCAAGGGCGTATCAGCGTGATAAGTCATTGATCTTGCTTTCCCTAACAGCGTGCGATTTAATCTCTCAGATACCCCCATTTTGCTTTGGACAGTGAGGTATTGTAAATTGATGAACAATTCCCTTTTCGTTGCAGAACTCTTTAAACTTGTTAGAAGTTTATTCACCACCAGTGTCATTTCTAATCGTCTTTGGACGATGATTATTCGCCGTGTTCTACATCAACGCGATGTACTCATTGAACTTTATTAGCACGTCAGCTTTGTTTTTCATGAAATACACTGCAACATATCTTGACCACTTTAGTGTAAATATTGGACACTGAGCAACCTGAAAATAAATATGCCAATTTTAGAGAAGAAAGAGCACAATTAAGACTATAGCACTAAAAGAAGAAAAAAAAGACTTTATTTGAGAAAGAGCAAATTGCAAACAATGTGACAAAGCAGAAATCACAAACCTCTTCAAATTGTAGACAATAATTAGCCTTTGATGATGCTTTAACTGCATTGTGGAACAGCATTCCCTTTATTGCTGATTGGCACTGGAGTACATTTGGATTGTTGTTTCATCCGTTTCGAGCTCACGGTCAAGAAAAAATAATTCAATGTGATTCTGCCAGAATCTGTAAGTGAGCAAATATAGCTCTGTGGATGTACATCTACGCAATATTTCTGTTGCAATTGATATTATTGATATTATGGAAGTAACAAAGCCAATGAGCCCTGTTTTCCTTTGTGGTTTTATTACATGTGTACCAGCAGGTGACTTTGCATGGAGTAATAGATTGCTGCGCTAATTAAGGCTTTTTCTTGCATGCAGAGAGAAGAGTTTTATAATGGGGCTTTGCAACCATTAGCTCTCGGCGTCCGTGAGTTGAGGATGTCAAATGCTCTGTGAATGCTCTTGATGAACAGAACAGTTGCCTCAGAACCTTGACAAGAAAAAGATTTCTTAATATATAAGATATTCCTACTCAAAAATGGAATTGGCTGTTATGGCCTGTTATTGCTATTTTATTACAATTATTATTAATTAACCTTTAAATTTTTCAATTTTAAGTCGTCACATAAAAAGCCAAGTGCATTAGCAATAGATGCACTGAATATCTGTGTGCTGCAAGCTTTACATTCATTTTATGTTGATGCCATTGAAGATGGTTGGAGTTTAGCTTATTCACAAGACTAAATCCTTCTTTTTCTTGAATTGCGTGGAGATCTTCGATATATCGCCATTGAACCTTGCTTTTTTTCATGTTCACTCAGTAGCAAATTTATTTGGATCTTCAGAAGGATTAAATAGCATACTGATGCTTCTAGTGTGTTTCTAAGTAATTTCAAAATGTGGCACATGTCGAATATTACACGTACTAAATAGCCACATGATGGGTTTGGGAACGCAGTGGCTAGCGACTCGTACGAAGAACCAAATCGGCATCCCAAACACCTAGCAGGCTTTTGCTACAATATTGCTTGGTGTAACATGTCGCTGCAATTCTCCTTACAATTTTCTATGCAATGTAATGCAGTTGTTCATTTTAGCACCACATCATACATATTACATTGTGGGCCTAAACTTGATTCGAAATCAAGAAACTTTTGGTTGTACAATTTTGTCCTCGTCTTGTCATATTTATTGTCAATGCCGACGATTAACTTAAGCAGAGCACGTATTTCTAATCTAAAAGCCCGCCGAGTTACACATGACTGAGAATATTGAATATTCAACAAGACAATGTTATTTTAATCTCCGAAAATTTATTCTTCTGTTGTGTGAACAACAAAAGAATAAATATAATCAGCTAGTAAATGCCATTGAAGATAAGAAATTTGCATGCTGTATTTTTTTTAGATCTCACAAAAGCCTTTGATACGATACGGTTAACCACAGTATCCTACTAGATAAATTGTGTAACGTATTCGGGTTCGGCAGAACAGAGACGAAGAGATAAATACAACAACCTTGCTTCTATCTCAAAATCACCAATCTGAATCTCAATTTACGATTACAACATACATATGTGTGTTAGAGTCACATGCCTCTGACTCATTGTCAGATGCACATGACTCTCAAGTTTTATACAATTGCACAATAATAGGAATAATAATGATAATTATAATATAAATAGATCGATTCATTACAATTATAATATTATGATGTTAGAGGTACCCCACTTCTCTGGTTCAAATCATTTTTGACTGAGAGGACACAAAAGGTTTCTATCAATGGTGTGTTAGCTGACTCTCGTAATATTACTGATGGAGTGCCTCAAGGAAGTGTACTTGGGCCTCTTTCGGCCTCTTGGCATCTGACCTCCTGAAAGTTCACTTATTTGCAGATGATACGAGTATTTTTACTCTCATGAAAATTTGAGCTATATTGAAAGCATAGTTAATAATAAACTTTGTAAAGTTTCTAATCGGTTAATTGCAAACAAATTAACTATAAATGTTGACAAATCTAACTTTTAATAATCTCGCCTCCTCAGAAAAACTACCGAATCCATTCAATCTTTCTATGAATGTTAAAACTATTGTGCAAAAAGATTGGATCAAGTACCTAGGAGTGATATTAGATAAAAATTTCAATTGGAAACAACATATTAAACATATAAATATTAAAATATCTAAAGGAATTAGTATTCTTGCAAAAATTAGACACTTTGTCTCAGCTGAAATGTTGCGCAACCTTTATTTTGTATTTATTGCTCCTCGTGTAATTATGCCCTTATTTAACTGGGGCTGCGCAGCTTCAACTGTAACTAAAACCATTCAGCGCAATCTCAATACAGCAATGAGAATAATGAAATTCGAAAAAAGTACAACTAGCGCCAAACCAATTTTCAAACAACTAAATATTCTTCATTTTGAAGAAAGTTTCAATGTAGAATGTGCCAGATATATATTTGATATTAACAATAATAAACAAAACTCCATCTCTGGCCAATTTTTGAGAAAACAGCCTCTCGACATGGTTATCGAGCCCGCCAGGATACTAACAAATGTTTTGCCACTCCAATGGTTAGAACTAATTACAAAAAAGATATATTGCACATAATGGAGTAAAAATTTGGAACAGTATACCTCTTGAAATAAGAGAAACTAAAATCAAAACTTTGTTTTGTAAACATCTACGAAATTGGTTACTGCAATAATTCCAGCAAGCTATTTGATTCGAAATATCACAAATTTGAGCAAAAAATATTATTTTCAATGACCTTCCCCTATTTCCCGTCTCTTTAATGATTTTTTTATTAAATTTTTTAACTCATTTTTTTGTTTTTGTTTGATTTTTTACATCTGATTGTTTTGTAAAAAAAATTCAAGTTCTCTACTCTTACTAAATTGTCAGTCAAACACGTACCTATTTTCTCGATTAAGCGGCCACCCTCGATTAAAGGCCCCCTCGAATAAATGTGGAGAACGGAACGAAGACAAACACATCGGATAAATATATACAAAACTGATATACCGAATACTAATGAAACGTGAATACAAAAGCGTAATGTTAGAATGAACGTAATAATAAAAGGTGAGATACATTATGATGAGAGCGATAAAATATAATTGGGCTTTGGTAACTAATCGAACTAATTTTAATCATACGAACTACTGTCAATCATGCATGTTCTACTTGACATACTGGGGCCCGGCCAAAAAGCTAATCATGCGACTGATCTATTAGCTGGGCGAAAATAATTTTGTTTCGAGCAGCGGCAGCTCCGGTCCGTTTCGGACGTGTTGTGACCGTAGAGTGTTCTGCATGTCCTTCAGACACGTTAGGTTCCTTGTGCGGTTTTCCAACATTCAGTTCTAATGGATAGAGCTTGATAACCGATCGCGTTGTGTGGCCGTTTGCTGTGCGTATACATGCGGCTCTACAAAGATGATCAGAGCCATACAACAACTTTATGACGACACCCAGTGGCCAGTGATGTCGCGGCGAATCTGTATTTGCAACGAGGACCACGTCGCCTTCTTGCAGAACATTTCTAGACGGATGTGCCTTGTTGTTGTTGTGAGCGTGTGTTTCACGAAGGAGTGATAAGTATTCAGTTTTAAAACGTTGAAGAAAATGGTGATACAAGATCGTGCAGTGATGTTGAGCGCGTGAAATCTCACTACTATCGCCGAAATTTGGGTCGTAGTCGACGGAATCGAGCGGAGGATGAGGTAACGAAGTAACGTTGAAGCCAAATAGAAGATGGTTTGGCGTAAGCGGCTGTAGATCATTAATGTCGGAATTGATTGTCGTAAGGGGACGATCGTTTAAAACAGCTTGAACTTTCTTGATGAGGGTGTAAAGCTCGGAGAGTGAAATGAGTGAACGACCAAGCACTTTTTTCAATACTGATTTTGTCAAGCCAATCAATCGCTCATATACACCGCCCCAGTGCGGACTACGTGCCGGTATATATAAGAAGCGAATACGTTTCTGTGCAAGAGCGTTCTTTAGTGTTGGTGAATCAAAGTGTGCAAGTAGAGTCTGTAGGTCTTGTTCAGCTCGTTTGAATGTTTGAGCGTTGTCAAATAGGATAAGCTGTGGGATCGAAAAGACACTACAATGACGTCGGAAGGCTTGAAGAAATGTCGATGTACTGAGGTCTTCGACGATTTCTAAATTAATGGCTCTTGTTGTAAGGCACGTGAATAGGCATAGATACCTTGATGTGATCGCCAGAACGACCTTTTACAGTGAGATGACCCGTAAAATCAATCCCGATGTTTGAAAATGGGCGTAACTATGTGTCGTAGCGAAACAGAGGCAACTCTGATGGCGTGGGTAATTGAACATGACGACCTGTAACTTTCTTGCACGTAACACATTTGGTGAGAAGGCGACGAGTTGCAGAGGGAGCCGATGGGACCCAAAAGCGATTACGAAGAGCGACAATTGTGCCGCCAACACCGACATGATGCATACGATGATGACACTCCAGATGCAAAGCGGCCTTTAGTGCGAACGAGACCATCGTTGTCGAGAAACAAATTTAATTGACGTACAATTGGTGGCGCAATCTTCCTGTCATGTGAATCGTGGGATGACAGGTACGAAACGACTTGTGGATAACAGCGTAACTGTTCAGATTTGAGCCATGCGCGCTCGATAGCTTCAGTTTCAGATGTAGCTGGGGGTCCGGTTGTGCCGGTCCGATGACAAAAGCGATAAACGTAGACAGACGTTGCTAATAGTCGCGAATAACTATTGAAGCGGTTAACGTCGATAACATTTCCGATACTGAATTCTTGTGCGTGCACATGTTGGTCAGTGACGGCGCTAAGAACGACGGTAGACGATGTCGAAGGTTTTGGCCAGGGTGGCCAGGATGGTGGATCGCAAAGCCATTTAGGCCCATGCTGCCACAAGGCTGAGGTTGTAAGCGATACAGTGGAACAACCACGTGAGGCAAGATCAGGAGGATTATCTGTTGTGGAAGTGTGTCCCCAGAATGACGACGGAAATTTGCTATTGATTGCATCGACTTTGTTTTGAACGAATTGCTTAAGCTTGCGCTTTGAGTTGAGCCAAAATAGCGCGATTTCTGAGTCCGTCCACAGATGGACAGAAACACTTTGGAAATCTTTCGTGAGGATGTTGAGAAGAGTGTCACAATATTGTGAGCCAAGGAACATAGCACTTAATTCTAACTGTGGAATTGTAAGGTTGATTTTGTTGCGAGCAACTAACTTGGACTTTGAACCAAGTAGAAAACTGCTGGCTCCCTGAGCGAGGTAAGCTGTGACGCCAAGGGCAGACTTACTGGCATCAGTAAAAACGTGTAGGGCTACTGGTTGGGCTTTGGCGAAACTGATCCAGCGTGGAAAGTGGACCTCTGAAGCAGCTTGTAGATCATTTTGGATTTTCTGCCATTTTGCGACTTGACTGGGGGGCAAAGGTTGATCCCAACCAAACTTTTTGTCCCATAAAGCGGCAATGTAAAGGTGAGCTATTAGTGTAACGGGGGACAACATGCCGAGAGGATCGTACAGTTTATCTACCAGATACTATCTACCAGATACTGCCTGCCTTCTAAAAAAGAAGATTCCGGCAGGGTATGTACTTTCTATGTACTTAATAGTTTGCTTGTCATGCTGAGGACCTTGCGTTTTGTGAGTGTGGTGCTGGCTGAAGCGAAGGTTAACGCTGGAAATGAGATATCATCGTTACGTGTGTTCCAGGAAAGTCCCAAAATAGAAACAATAAAGGACTTGGTACTTGTGCTGTGTTCTTTTGCAAGGTCACACAGTAATTTAGAATTTGAACACAATTGGCGAAGAACGAAATTGCCTTTGTTAAGTTAGGGTTCGACACGAGAAAGTACAACCATCTGCTAGCTTGCGAGTACGATATCTGATTGAATTGCATAGTGACTTGAGTTTCATACAAACATACTGTGTCTGACGACAGACAGCTTAGACATAAATTAAACACAATAACAATCAAACAATTATAACAAGACATTAATTAATACAATAATAATAACAATCATAACACCTTGTTGCATAAGATGACGTCCTTCGTGAATATATGATATCGTATCTGCCTCGTTATCAACGCCGGAAAGGAGGTTATCAACATAAAGCTTCTCTGAAATGTCAACAGCGACTGGAGTACGAAATTGTTCCAAATTATGTAATAGAACGGCTCCTAAGGACATAGGGCTACTGGTATGACCAAAGACAATGGTGGTATAAGTATATACACAAATGTCTTTAGTAGGATCATTGTCTTTATACCAAAGAAAACGAACAAAGGGACGATCTTCTTCACGCAGCTTTATGTGTACAAATGCGCGCTGGATATTATAGTGTCTCTGATATCGACTAATAATAGATCCCGGTACTTAATTACCTGCTGTGCTAAACTACGTATAATAATAATAATAATGATATAAATGCTAAACACTACATCCCTCCCTTACCAGGTGTAAAATAGTCTCGAGTTCATAGTCCAACAAAACATGATTAAAAACTAATAATTAAAATGAAGTTATGTCGGAAAAATATTGTTTTCATGTCTGTCAACAGGACGTCTTTCTCTTAATGGATATCTCTGCGGTATATGTTCTTCTTCTTGCCTTTGAATATTTCCATCATTTCCATCATAATCAAGATCCAAATCGCCATCATTATCATAATCATAATCCATGAAATACTGATTGTTTTCGGGTATTTTCTTAAAATAAACAACATTTCGAGTGATATAATGTCCATTTCGACATACTGTAACTCGTGCGCCTTTCCTTGAGGTTACTTTGTAAGGTTGAGGATTGAATTTCGGTGTGAGTTTATTTAGTTTTCTCTGACGTACCAATACAGTATCTCCAATACTCAATTCGGATGATACAGCTCTGAATTTGCGATCAGCATATTCTTTCATGTTCGATTTTGCTTTGGAATCTGTTTCTTTAAGATCGTTGTGATGATCGGCATCATTTGTTGGAATATCTGGTAATTTATTCTGAATGTTGCGATTGAATAATAACTCTGCCGGGGATTTTCCAGTTGTAAAGTGGGGTGTTGAACGGTAGTTCAATAAAAATTTATAGATAGATCTCTTCCAATCTTTCTTTTCTAAAACGGCAGTGCGTATAGCTTTTTGAAGTGGTTTCATGAAGCGTTCCACTTCTCCATTTCCTTGTGGTGATAACGGAATACTAGGTTTGTGTTTTGTTCCAAGTTCCTTCATAAATTTATAAAATTCATGACCAGAGAAAGGTGGGCCATTGGCACTTTTAATGATGGTTGGAAGTCCATGTGTAGCGAAAATTCTCTCTAATTTGGGTATAGTAACTTTAGCTGATGTAGAGCTGACTATGTCCACCTCTGGAAAACGAGAAAAAGCGTCGATGACGACTAATGCATATTCTCGAGTTGGAAACGGGCCACAAAAGTCTATATGGACTGTGTACCATGGTGAAGGGGGTAGTTCACTCATTGATAGTGGTTCAGGACGAACGTCAGGACCAGTGGCTTGGCAAGGAATACATCGGTCAATGATTTCTTGTACCATTTGATCAATGCGAGGGAGCCATATTTTCCTTCGAAGCAATTTCTTTGTTTTGACTAGGCCCTGGTGACCTTCGTGAGCAATTTCGATCGAAGCTTTTCGAAGCGAGGCTGGCATAACAATGCGTGTATCACGTAAAATAATGGTGGAAGTTTCGTTCACGGTCAATTCACTTCGAAGTTTGGAAAATAATTTCAATTCCTCTTTGTTTACGTTTTCATTTTCAATTTTGGAAATATCATTCCACTTGTTGGAACGGATTATCTCAGCAAGAGATTGCAATGTAGGATCTTGTTGAGTGGCTTCCTGAATTTGAGACAATGTCATCGCTTTAGGAACAGCGTGATCGGTCAAGAAATTGACGTAAGCATCAGCGACAGTTTCTAAAATTGGATTGTTGTTTACATTAGGCTCACTGACATGTCGCGAAAGAAAATCGGACGGGTTTTCATTTCCGTTGATGTGTTTCACGGTGAAATCAAAATCTTGTACTCGTAGATACCAACGCGCGATTCTAGCGGGCGGTTTTGAAATAGGATTGTGTAAGATCATCGCAATCGGCTTGCAATCTGTTAGTAAAGTGAAATGTCCTCCAGATAGATATAAATACAGTTTTTCCATAGCCCAGACAATTGCCAAGGCTTCTTTCTCCGTTTGGGAATAACGGCGTTCTACGTCGGATAACGCGCGGCTAACGTATTTTTCTGTCCGAGTTTCCAGGGGTATACTGTGATAGAAGAGCGGATAAGCCATGCGGTGAGGCGTCAGTAACAAGTTCAGTGTGTTTTGACTGATCAAAATAAGACATCACTTTTGAGCTTGTTAGGGCAGATTTGACTACGGCGAATGCTCGTTCATGCTGCGGTTGCCACTGAAACGGTACGTTTTTTCTAGTAAGTTCTCTTAGCGGTTGCGTAAGATCACTGAAGTTGGCTATAAATTTCGAACAGTATGTAGCCATTCCGAGGAAACTGCGTAAACCGGATTGTGTCGTTGGAGCGGGAGCGTTTTTTATCGCGTCAACTTTGACTGGATCGGGCGATATGCCGTTCGCAGAAAACACAAATCCAAAAAATGTGATTTTGTCTTTGTTGAAAGCACATTTTTCTCTGTTGAGGGTAAGACCTCTATCTGAAAATCGTTGAAAAACTCTTTCCAGAGCTTTATCGTGTTCGTCTTGACTTGTTCAAAATACAATTACGTCATTGCTAATATTTAACGCGTTAGGAATATCAACAAGTTCTTCTGCGATTGTGTGTTGAAATATTTCGCTTGCGGATGACGTTCCAAAGTTGAGTTTCTTGTAACGGTGAAGACCTTTATGTGTCTGAAACGTAGTGATATATCTACTGTTTTCGTCAAGCAAAAGTTGATGATAACCAGCGCGCAAATCAAGCTTGGAGAAATGTTTTGCTCCATTTAACCTGTGAATTAGATCGTCGACGGTAGGCGTCGGATGTCGTTCGCGGAGTATAGCTCTGTTAGCCATTCTCATATCCACACACAAACGTATGTATCCATCTTTCTTAGGAATGACCACTAACGGGGAAATCCAGGGTGTAAGTCCATTCGCTTTCTCTATGATGCCTTCTGATTCGAGTTTCTTCAATGCGTCTGAGACTTTCTGTCGCATGTGAAAGGGGATTTTCCGAACAGGCTGAGCTACAGGTGGAACTGTTTCATCAATATGTAGCTTTACAGTACAACCTTTTAGTTCTCCAATACCATCAAAAATTTTGGCATATTTTCCGATGAGCGCTTCGTGGTTGGTTTTGATTTGTCTCACAGCTTGAGGAGCAACTTTCACAAGGCCTAAAGCTGTGGCAGTGTTGTAACTTAACAAACAGCCATGATTGCCTGTAACAACATGTATTTTAGAGACAGTAAATTTAGCTGTGGATTCTAGCGTTGTTTCAAATGTTCCTTGAACATGGAGATCGGTTGTCGCACCATAGGCATAAATGCGGGTTTTTGCGGGTTGCAATTTGATGTTGACTGAATTTTGCAATTTCGTAAACGTAGGTGCATCGATGATATCGATAGAAGCTCCTGTGTCAATCACGAATTCGACTTCTATGTTATAGAGTTTGAGACGTGTTTTGGGGGTTTTACGCTTTGTGTTGGTGACTGTGAAGAGGTAGGCTTCGGTGTTAGAGTCACTTGAGTCTGGTGTAAATTCAACGTTGCGTACAGCGTGACGGTGTGATTTCGGTTTTGGTGCATTTTCTGAGGCTTTTGGTTTGCTTGTACTGCGACAAAAACGGGCAAAATGATTCAATTTTCCACATTTTCGGCAATCTTTTCCTCGTGCAGGACATGGTGCTGAATTGTGTGGCCATACTCCACCACAATTATGGCAAGTCTTTGAGTGGGCAACTTGTGCGCTTGAATTTCGTCGGCGGTTGGACGGAATCGCTTGGGGGCGTGTACGCGTAAAATTGATGTCTGCGGAATTTTCTGGTAAGGATGCACGTGCGTTTTCAATTCCACTGGCTTGGGAATCGCTGATTTCAAATGCACGACCTTTACTTAGGAGTTTGTCCAAAGTAAGTTCTGGTTCTAGAAGAGCAAATCTTCGTAATCGTTTAGATGTACAATGCTGAATAATGACAGATTTCACTTCACTGTCGAGATCTGTAAATTCACATGTGGAACCAAGCTTTCTCAGTCGCGTTGCGTATTGGTCAAGCGTTTCGTCAATAGCTTGTGCGGCGGTACGGAATTTGAAAATTTCGTTGTCTGTGTTTCTTTTAGGACTGAAATAAGCATCTAGCTTTGCCATTGCTCTAGTATAATTATCAGCATCACCATTATCTGGCAAGGTGTCGAAGATTTCTTGTGTTGCTTCTCCGGCCTGATACAAAAGAAGAGCACGTTTTTGGGCGGCATCCTTGATCCCAAGGGCTGCGACATAGGTTTCAAAACGTCTTTTCCAGGCTTTCCATCGTTGTCCCACAGAAGTTGGTTCTGTCAATGGGTCAAACTGACTCAGGGGATGAATATCGATACGTGCGTGTGCCATTTCGATAGGACGTGACTAGATTTTTGAAGTTTTCGTAGGTCGATTGATTTTCCTCGTCGCCATTATAGTGTCTCTGATATCGAATAATAATAGATCCCGGTACTTGATTACCTGCTGTGCTAAACTACGTATAATGATAATAATAATGATATAAATGCTAAACACTACAGATATCTGCTACGAAGGCGTATTGTGGAAAGCGAAATCTGAGAAGTAGTTATACGAGATTGTTCAAAAGACACGGTCCTGTGTATAAGCAATCGTTGAGACTCACTTTTCCGGAATTAGAAGCAAAAACAATACGCAGGGGGGTCGTTTCGGAATCTTTCAGCACAAAGAAGTGCGGCAAATAGTGACATCCCTCTTCAGGCCAGGGCTGGCTTAAATTCGAAAGTTCTTCAATGTACCCTTTAGCTAAATGTTCGTCCATTACTTTGCAGTATTGGTCCATAAGGCCTAGCTTATTTAAACGTGTGGTCACTTGAGTAAGACGGTTTTTACAAAGGCTGAGATTGGATGGCAACGGAGGGTGTTCATCTTTCCAGGGCAAAGGAGCGAAATATTGACCATCTCGAAATTCAACGCGTTGTTAGTAATCATGAATAAATGCGTTCGCTTTCTTTTTGTCGTTGTCGTAATTTAGAGATTGATGTTGCAGAATTTTTTCGAATTGAACAGAGAGCTCGGCATTGTCAACTAGATTTTCAAATGAAGGAGGGGAAGTAAACGACTTATCACTATTAACAACGACTTCATTGACAGATTTTGCGGCGTTTGTATGAATCGAAGTAATTTCCTCTGAAAGGGCGGGATTTCCCATTTCAAGAATTGGCTTTGGGAACGGCCCGGAGATAACAAGTCCAAATTTAGATTTCTGAATGAAAGGTTCTTGAAATTGAGTGTCAATTGCTCCGAGAAAACGATATGCGGTATCAGCACCGATAAAAGCTCATAAGACTCGGGGTTTAATCCCAACTGATTGGCAACTTCTGCGCGTATGTAACTGCGTTGAGAGCCTTCGTCCAAAAATATGTTTGCGTTTGACTTATTATTATTTAAGAATTATTTGTTGATTAACAGCTTCAGACGGGGCGTTAGTGCTCTGGGGAGGCTTGAGTTTAGCTGTACGATTGACGTAAGACGACTTATCGTTGATATGCAAAGACGGATCAGGAGGATTATCATCTAAGCAATCATTAATATCGATATTCAACAAAGGAGCGCAATTTGTCGTGATGGGCTGCGATGTTGACTTGGCGGTGGAAACGTTTTCCGGGGCGGACGAAGCAGTAGATGATTCATTCGTAATTATTGCAGCGTGAGTATTAGTACGAGACGGGGGCTGATTTTGCGTCTGCGCATTTCGTTGAAAGGTCGTATTGGTGGAATGAATACGGATGCCATGCATGCTAGTATGGTGCTTGCCTTTGCATTTTGCGCAGCGCCCTCTTGCGTTACAATTAGAAACACGATGTCCCGTGTTCAAACAATTAAGGCATAAGCTTTGTCGGATAACTGCGGCTGACTTCTCACTGGCGGGTATTGTGCAGTGGGACGTGGCGTGAGGACCTTTGCAAAGTTGGCAACGTGTGTTTACCGTTGTTGATAAAGTACTGGTACTAGAAACGTTATGTTCGTATGATTCGTAACGAGACGGGGGTGGCAGTGTAGCTTGGGAAAACCCTGTTTGTGTTTGCTCCCCTCGAGCGATGTAATCTCGAAAACTGTCAGTGAATTGTTTAAGGGGGAAATTGACACCCTGTCCAGAATCGCCAATTACACTGCGGACCTTTCCCGGCAATTTGTCTTCAAGTATTGGGATGATAAAGGGAGCGCAAGCCGAAACGTTGATCTTCAAAGCCTCTAGGGAACGAATGTCTCCCATAACTGCATTATAAAATTGCCTTAGACTAATGGCAGATTGTGTTGGCTTAATCATTTTGAGAATATTGTTCACGTGAGCGCGAACGATACGTCTGGGGTGGCCAAAATTCTCTTTTAATGTTTCTTCTAGAATTGCATAATTGTCTCCCGAAGGAATAATGCCTTGAACTGTTTTTAGAGCTTCTCCCCGTAACTGACCAATGAGATAAGTGAATTTTGAAGATGCTGGGAGATCGGATAGGCTGCCTACTTGGGTTTCGAATCTCTCCCAGAAGCCGTGCCAATCTGTGATTTTTCCGTCAAATGTGGGCAGTTGCAAATCGGGTAGCTTCGACCTTAACGTTAACGTAGATGGTGACGTTGGAGATTGAGAAACGAGGGTTGAAGCGTTTTTCTTTTCAAATTCCGAGATACAAAATGCAAGCTTACTTATCTTACCTCGGTTGTTGTTTGTTACCTCGGTGACTTCGTCAAAGAATGCATCCGATTCATCTTCATCTTCGATTTCATCTAGGGCGACGATACGTATTTCTTTGTCTAAATCGTATAAATATATACAAAACTGATATATCGAATACTAATGAAACGTGAATACAAAAGCGTAATGTTAGAATGAACGTAATAATAAAAGATGAGAGACATTATGATGAGAGCGATAAAATATAATTGGTGTTTGGTAACTAATCGAACTAATTTTAATCATGTGAACTACTGTCAATCATGCGTGTTCTACTTGACAATAAATGCCCCCTTATGCCAACAACTTTTGAAATAAACGCCCCCCACACAGCAACTTTTTTATGTTGGTGTAGTACATTGTGGTATGTAACAAAAGCCAACAGAGTAGCGAACTTTCCTTTGCAGAGTCACAAAAACTTCGAATAAAATTTGTAAATCGAACTTTTTTCTTGTTTTCAATTTTTTTTACAATAATGTCCATATGTTCGCACATTTCTTTTGTGCCCATCAGTTCCTTTTGCAACACCATGGCGATTTTCATTTTCTGCGTTGTTGTTCGATAAAGGCAAGGCACAACTAAACTTTTTCTGTACCCAATGACATGACAGAGGCTGCGATCTTGTTTGTCTTATCATTGTTCAAAAAAGATTTAAGTAGGAATGACAATTCCATTGGAATGTGTCCAACAAGGATAGTTTCTGAATTTGCACTTTCACTAAAATGATGACTTGATCGAGATCGAGTGAATTTTTTCATTGAACTCTTGGTAAAGTGAAATATGTTTGAGATTTTTTTTAAGTAGGCAAAATTAATAAACGTCCCGAGGTGTTTAATCTAAGAAATACGGTATCTAAATTATTGATTCGACGTTGCTAAAACACGGAACAAGTGGAACAACCCATTTAACTAGCGGAAAAAGCCAGTAACACGCTGATTAAGCCCGTAACAAGTAAAACAGCCCACGTAACGACGCGGAACAACCCGAAAAAAGGGCCTTTGCAGGACCTTGAACGGAAGTTGCAGACTTCAACTTCTACATCCTGAAAATAATTGCCAGATCCTAGACAGGGCAGGGTCTGATAATTATTTAAAGTAATGCCTCCTTAAGTATCATCAGACCATTAAAGACTGGCAAGCATTTTAGTAGGGTCTTATTTGAGTGTTACAATGCATCCTTTTTGTTTAGTAGGTTACATTTAGGTCAATTTAAAGAATACAGTCTGTAAGACTAGATGTAACCACCAAATGGACTTTTTCAGGGATGTAGAAAGTAGTAGAAAAGTAGAAAGTAGAATGTAGAAAGTTGTTTGAAATATGACTTGCCTTCGTTGCTGTGGATTACACACAGCACTTGTTCTGAGTCCAGGATCTTAGGGGTTTGCTTTGTAGTTATGCCTCCGTTAATCTGATATTGATTATCAATTGCTAAGAAAGTATCAGGGTAATTAAGCTAGTATTCAAACAATGTTTTGATCCTTTTTTCTATCATTTTTTATTGCAGTTTGGTAATTCAATGTCATTGACAATGCCATTCTCATTTTTGCCGAAGATGACCAAGGTTTTGTTAAATATGATATTTTTTAGAATTGTTACCGGTTTTTGGATCTATTAGATTAGCATCACTGTACCAGAAGTATGGTACATTAACTGGTTCACAGAGCTGTCCTTCTTGGCACTGTAAGATAAATATTAATATACATCTTGAACCGTTTCTTACTCTTGAACAGTTTTGTTAATAAGGGTGGGGTGGAAATATGGGGTGGATTTGGCGATTTGGCAAGGTGAGAGGACAGTTTGCAATAAAATTACCTCGCTCTGTAAAAAGGTGGGGGGGGTGTATATCTTGAATTTTGATAACTATACATTGGTGATATTTTCACATGATTTTAACTTGTTTCCATCAAACTTTTATTGATATTACTTCCGTTTTATAAATCTCTAATTCAAAAAACAAGTTTTATATTGTGACGTTTTGTGTATTATGGATGTTGGCCAAATCATCCAAATAAGTTGGCCAAACTGTCTTGACACATTGGCCAAATTGTCTTATGCATTAGATGGTCAAAATGCTATCTGCTATCTGCTAACCATAATATCAATTTTGACTCTTTTACCACTATAATACTGATGCTGATATATTGGTATTATAAAAGTAATTATTATACTTCTAGTTTATTATAGTATCATATTCTTAGGAAAATACCCACTATTACTTGATTTCTTATTCTTTTGATATTCTTTTTTTTAGAGTTTTGGCAGCTCTGAAAGGGATGTAGGTGTGTATAGATTTAAGTTTTTATTTTTTCAAGGCTATCTGGGCTATTTATTTTCCAGAATTTGACAACATTTCTACAGCTTGACAAAATGTTTTTCACATTTATTTGAAGGATATTATGTTGGGATAATTGCCTCTGCTTTGTACATTGGAAGAGTTTTGAGCAGGTGAGTAACTGATTTGGCTTATTATAGTGAGGAATGCAGTGTCAGTACCAGGGCCTAATTTAGTGTGGTTTTTCCCACATTTTGTGGTCTTCGAAATCCAAAATGTGGTCTTAGAAATTAAAAAGTGTGGATGGGGTTTGGGGGCTCGCCAGGATCGTGGCAGCAATGCCACATTCCGCAGACGTTGAACGCTTGATCAGTACTTGCAACAAATTTTTATCTAATACCATTCCCATGACTATTTTATATTACTGTGCAGATAGAGAATTTTCAGGATCCTAAGCCATTTTAAGACTTTAGAAATGGCAAAGTCTCATGAGCTGCCTGGGGCTCCGCCCCCTCTGGACCCCTGCCAAGGCGTTGCCGTAGATCCGATGGGGGGCTTAAAACAGCAACCCCAGACCTCCGGCTTTTGTGGGCAATGACCTAAAGTCATTACGTGTTTGTCTGTTGCACGCAAGTTACCCAGCGTATGGCTGCCGAAAATTTTTTCCAGGAAACCTGATAGCATTGAGGCAAGTGTAGTCTTGGAAACTTTTCATAAATTAGGGCCTGGTCAGTACCAGGTAATGTTGTAGCTGTCTATTTTGTTTGATAAATCTCTTTTTCATTTTAGTTACTTTTGGGGTTGGCTTTGTGATCGAATCGGCAGAAGAACATCATTGATTATTACTACCATCATGCTTTTGTTTACCACTTGTGCGTTTGGTGTAAGTAGGTCCATAGCATGGGCTTTTACAACCAGCTTTCTGCAAGGACTTGTTGGAGGTCAGTGAAACTAACAGGAAATCTGAATTGAGTCCTGAGCAAACTTAGAAATAGATTGTATGCCTTTATAATCTCAGGATTAGACATGGGTCAGTAAGATACACCAATTGCATCGTGTGCCCTCTAGAGGTCTTGGAACTAGTTTTGGGGTGAAAAATTATTTCACCCTCGGCATCTTCGACAGTATTGCTGAAAGTTTACTCTCATTTTGTTCGTATTTTCACGTTTATATCTTTGGCATAGTCTGTAATCTTTGAAACAGCTTTCTTAAAACCTCTTGTAAGTACTAAGTTTTTGCCAACTACGAAAACGATGGATTTTCAATTGCTTTCTGCGATGAAAGTAGAGTTAGTTGAAGGCCTAAGGCCTTCCTTCGCCTTCGGGGATTGAAAATGAGAGGTCGAAAGGAAGAACTGGTTGCCAGAGCTTTTGTGGCTATTGAAAACAAGGTTCAAATTATCCGAATAGCTGAAGAAGTTGAAGAAGCATTACAAGTACAAAAGAAAGTACAAAATTTCCCTTTTGTGCTTGCAACCAAATTGAGTTTTATTGGGATGGCCTAAAAGAGGACTTGCAACTCGATCAAGCTGTATAAAACTTGTTTGGATTGTTTAAACCTAATCGAGTTTAGTATCCCTAAGCTGTATTTCAGTTGTTATTTTGATTTAAGCTATTTCATGAGTATGATCAAACTCTATTGCAAGAAGCATGTGTTTGAAACAAGTTAACTTTTCTTTTCTTGTGTCTTGATAAGAGGGGGCTCTATATTAGCAATGGCAGCACAAGTCTTTATAATATCATCAGCATATGGAAGGATGGTGAGGGGGGAAGTGCCTTTCAATAATTGAAATGTTTTGATGCGATTCATTGCACATTACACATCAAAGATGCCGAGGGTGAAATAATTTTTCACCCAAAAACTAGTTCCCAGACTTCTAAAGGGCGCACGATGCAATTGGTGTATTGCTCATTAACTTGAAATGTGTTCATTTATCGACGTTACTAACACGAGGAATTAGCGAAATGACTACGGAACAATCACGGAACTAATACGCACATGTACCGTACTGACTGACTAAATACTGAATTGAATTATTTATTATCAATAATAAATAACTCAATTCATAATTAAGCTATATTTGATTGAATTATATAATTGCATTGTAATTGAATCTTAACTTTTTACATATACGAGCAGGCTGTTATATTCACATTCTGAAGTAAAAATGTTACTTGCTCTCCTTGCTCACTTTTCTCCGCGGGGTTCTCCCGAGTCCTGCTTCTCTCTGCTTTCGCCATGCTGTTGTATCATCTGTGATGTCTTCTGTAAAGTTGCACACATGCATGTCCCTCTTGATTTTTCCTTCCACCTGTGCTTCGGGCGTCCACGATTTCGCCTCCCTTCTATTTTCATCTCCCTTACTCGTTTGCTGTCATCATTTTCTCCCCTTCTCTTGACATGCCCGAACCACTCTAATCTTCTCTTCCGCATCAAATCTGTGATGGGTGTTACACCCGCCTCCTCCCTGATCTCTTCGTTTCTTCTCCGTTCGTCTAGGCTGATGTTCAGGCAACATCTCAACATCCTCATCTCACATACACAGAATTTTTTTGACCGGGACTCTGCGATGGACCACGTCTCATTTCCATAAAGTAACACCGGTCGTATTACTGTTTTGTATATCAGCACCTTCAGCCTTGGGGGGACTTTCCTGTCACACAACACACCTGGTAGCTCCCTCCACTTGTTCCCGCTCAATTTCTGCCTGGCTCTTACCTTCCTGGTGGGCCGTGGTTCCCCAGGTACTTGAATGCCGTACACTGTTGTAGGTCCACCATTTGGTCGGTTTCATACTCCTTCAATCTGATCTTCTCCATCGCTTCTGGTAGAGGCAGATGCTCCGTTTGGCTCGGCTCACTTTTAAGCCGACTTCCTCGAGCCTTTTCCTCCACTCGCACTCCTCCAATCTCTCTTCTAGCTCTTCAGTCTGATCACCACACAAAGCCAGGTCACCTGCGAATAACATGACCCAAGGCTTGCCTTCTTCCAGGTCTTCAGACAGAGATGACATCCATGATAATGATGAAGAGCAATGGACTCAGCGCAGATCTCTGGTGTAACCCTATGTCAATCCTTATCTGTTCGGATTCTCCTGCAGTTGTCACTACCTGAGTAGTGCGCCCGTCATACATATCCCTGATGATCTGAATGTATGCTTCTGGTACGTGTCTTTTCCTCAGGCAATACCATATCAACTCTCTTGGGATGGTATCGTAGGACTTTTCTAGATCTACGAAGACCATTTACAAATCCTTGTTGTATTCTCTATACTTCTCTTGCAGCATCCTCAGATAGAACATGGGCTCCGTTGTAGACTTTCCTTTCTGGAATCCGTATTGGTTATCGCCTATCTTCACCAACTCTCAATCGTGCCTCCACACCCTCTCAAAGATCTTCAAACAGTGGCAGAGCAGCTTGATTCCCCTGTAATTTCCACAGCTTAAAGGGTCCCCTCTTTTGTTTGTAGATAGGTACAGTTTTGCTCGTCCTCCATTTCTCTGGGATTACATTTCTGATGATGTCTTGGAAGCAATCAGTCATCCGGGTGGTTCCAGTGTACTGCAGCTTTCTCAACGGGCTCTACCGGGAGCTCCTCGTGTCCTCTTGCTTTTTTCAGCTTCATCTTCCCAATCTGCTTTGAGACCTCCTCCTCCGTGACCTTGAACCGCTTCTACTTCAGGGAGTGCTCACATATTGTTCTTGGTGTTGAGCAGTTTATTAAAGTACTGTCTCTACCTTTCCTTCACTTCCTGGTCATCTCCTAGGACTTCTCCTTCCTCGCTCCGTACAAAAGACAGCTTGCCAATGTCCCTTGCTCTCCTTTGTCGGGATGTTGCCAGTCTGTAGATCCTTGATCCTTTTCAGCCCATATACCTCAAAATCATTGTACAGTTCCTCGTACCCTTGCTCCTTAGCTATCGCATACTTCTCCTTGCTGATCGTGTTCAGTCTCACATATTCCTGTTTGTCTTCATCTGACCTTGACTTGCTCCACAGTCTAAAGGCCTGTTTCTTATTCCGTACTGCCTCCTGCACCTCTTCGTTCCACCACCAAGTTTCCTTTTCTAGATATTTTCCTGCCTTACTCTCTCCAAGGGTTTCTTTGGCTGCTTCCATTATCCTTCCATTATTTTAGGGTAGATGCCTCTCCAAGTAATCCTTACTTCGCCTTCTCTATTTAGGACTTCTGCTACTTTACAATTCAGGTCTTCTCCCGCTGTCTCCTTGAGTTTCCACCAGTTGATCCTTTTTGGTCTTTCCCTTCTTGTACGCCTCTTTTTTCTCTGCACCCACATGTCTATCACCAGCATTCGATGTTGTGGCGCTACCGGCTCTCCGGGTATAAAAATAAAAGAAGAACGGTTGCAAATAACAGAAATAGAATGCGGCGTACGATAAATAGAATTGAAAAGAGGTATGACGTAAGAAGAGTATGTTTAATAAATAGGCATAAAGTAAAGCGTCCATATCAATATATAATTATAGATAAGAAAACTGTTTGTTAAGTCCAGCTGGAAAGAGTGTGCCAAGGCCAAATATGATTCTTTTTTCCAAAGTTTTTCTTTTTAGACTGTCAGTTGGTGCGTAGATGAGGCCAAGTATTGTCATGTTATCAGTAGAATGGTTTGGAGAATTAAAATGTTTGGCGATGTTGGAGTCAGGATCATTTCGATGTGTTTCTTTCAGATGTACTTTGTTGCGAACGTTGCGGAGATGCTCACCAAAACGGTTGTTTATTTGTTTGGATATATTATATTTGGTTTGGTTGTTTATTTGTTTGGATATATTATATTTGGTTTGGTTGTTTGGTTGTTTTTTGATATATTTGGTTGTTTATTTATTTCTTCTTACGTCATACCTCTTTTCAATTCTATTTATCGTACGCCACATTCTATCTCCGGGTATAACCTTGCAGTTTCTGACCTTTCCCAGGTTCTCCCTGCGCACCATGATGTAATCAATTATGGTCAGGTTTGGCCTGCTTTCGTAGGTGTATATTTGTCTTTCACTCTTTGCTAAAAAATATTTACTAGTGCCAGGTCTCCTTTCCATGCGTAGTCCAGTATTGCTTCTCCTCCAGAATTTACTCTTCCTCTAGTCTTCCCCCTATGCCACATCTCAAAAGCTGCTGATCGTTCTCTTCCCACATGCCTATTTAGGTCCCCTGCCAAAATAAGTTCGTCGTTACTGCCAATGCCTCCTAGGACTCTGGCCAATTGGTTCCAAAATTCTTGTTTTTCCTCCTCATCACATCTCTCCTGCGGGGCATAGGCTGACACTATACTGTACGTCTTTTTTGGTGTCACCAAACGCATTGCCATAACACGGTGAAACTTCCTCTCCGTTTCCAGCACTTTCTCGTGCCACTCTTCCTTTAGGCATATTGCCGTTCATTTCTAGGATTTTCTCCTCCACTATAGTAGAGTCTATAGCCATCTCCCATATCTCTTGCTTTGCCACCAGACTTCCCCCTGTCAACTGTGCTTCTTGCAAGCATGGTATGTCAACCCCCTTCGCTTCATCACATCTGCTAGCTCTCTACTTTTTCCTGTTAGGGTACCGACATTCAGAGTAGCTACTCTGAGGCTTTTTGGCCTCGCTCGTCTACTTCTCGCAGCGTCAAGACCATAGTGCCGCTGCGCGTCGCTTATGGGGTATGCCCCAGCATCGTGCCTTTCTCTAATGTTTATCCGAGCTTGGGACTGGCTGTCGACTCCGCTTTCATGCGTAGTATCCAGGCCACACTAGCCTGGTGACAATAAATCGAAATTCATTACCGTGTTCTCCATGTCTTTGAGAATGGTCCTCGTGTTCTCCATGTCCCTCTGTATAGCGGGTGAGGAGGTGATGAAAAAAATTTCAAGCCAGCCACCCTTGCCGTGTTCGTATGCCGTAATGAAGCTCTGGATTTTGTGAAAGAAATGAAAGGAAAAACATTTTTTGTGTATTTATGTATATTTACTTGTTGTTCGTCTCATCTCATGAAAGAAATTGGTTGTAGCAAGAGAAAGAGCCTTAGACCCCACGGAATCAGTTTACAAACCTTTAAAGTATTATTTTATGCTTATTTTACTGCATAGTTATGATTGGCTTTACAACGTTACTACAAGTTCAAGAACTTAGTATCCTTCTGTTGTGCCAGTTGATAGGCCTAGACATCTCTCGAAGGGTGGAGGTCACAGGGTTTCGATGTATCAAGTTGGAAAAAAATGACAACCATTGGAGGGCAATGTTTGAGGGTGATTCCGCGCTCGTTCCCGCTCGTTCCTTTGTGTGGCTCCAACTGTTCCGCAGTTGCTCCGCTAGTTCAATGGTCGTTCCCTAGTCATTTCGCATGTTCCCCGGTGGTTCCGCTAGTTCCTCGTTTTAGTAACGACGGTTCATTTATCTGTTTTCCATATGGATTTATATTATTTTTAGGGGTCATTGTTGCATTGAAGGCTTGTGTTGTTGGATTATGTGATGAAACAAATAGTGTAAGTGGTAGACCGTATTTGGGGTTATTTTAAAAGCTAAGGTACCCCAATTGGGGCAGGTTTTGGGGTACCTAATACATATAAATTGCAGACCAGACGTTTTAGCCATAAAAATACAGACCAATGCATCGACTCTGAATTCAGTCAAAAATGGGTACCCCAAAACCTACCAACCCATTCGGGTACCCTACCTCAATTTGCGTAACCAAGTTTTTAAAACAATCCCTTTATTTGCCTTGTGCCTTTTAACACATGTTTACATGGTGTCGTGCTTGCACAACTTTATTACCTTTTGACAAAACAAGACTTTGTGTATTAAAGTTTCTTAAAACCAAACTGAGAATCTCATTCCCACATTTATTTCATGTTTTCTGCTCAAAGTTTGTTATTAGAATCTCAATCTCTATATACTATATGCATTTTGCAATTTCTCTTTTTAAGTCACTTGGAATGGCATTTTTGTTTGGTGGGTTTTCAGTGGGACTTATCACAGGACCGGCCCTTGGAGGTGAGGTGGATGCAAGCTTATTGTGTATGCAATGTCTTTCGCACTACAAATGTAACAAGTTTTTTATAATATGTTTTACTGCATTACAGGCTTTTTGGCATTTCCTACTGAAAAGTTTCCAGCTGTGTTTGCAAAAGGTAATTTTAAAGTTTGCCATTTGAGTCATTTTCAAAAAATTATTTCACTCTTCTCTTTCGATCTTTACTTTCAGGGAGATTTCCTGGAAGTTGGGCTCTTATTTTTTTTATTTGTCTCTGATGTTTCTCCAGTGTAGATCAGCTTAATGTAATGTTATGGATTTATCCAAGTAGAGATGAGTAGAAGGAAGAAAATAACATATTTTCTTGTCAGAAGCAAAACCTAACAATCAACTTATAATACTTTGTGTAAAACTCATAGAAATAATTTTTCCCGATAAACAGAACCTATTGCGTATGACGAATGTGAGATGTTCACCAGAATTAACTGTCATTTCTTATTCCTTTTAGGTTCTTTCTTTCACAAATATCCTGTCTTCCTGCCAGTTTTGGTGAACATTTCAATTCTTTGTATTGTTCTGATAATGATATTTTTCCACATTCCAGAATCACTAAAAAGGTAATTTAGTAGATTTAGTAGACACTTTTAAAGGGAATGTGCAAGGTTAAAAGGCGTGCTTTCGCAACTGCTAAAAATAGATTTGGTTTATTAACCAATCAGAGAAGCGCAAAGGGAAGATGTAATTTTTTCACGTGAACATTAGGCCTGTTGTTGTTGCCATTTTGAATTCCCTTCCTGTTCTCATCACTGATCTCAAAATGTTCATGTGATCAGTTTATGTGACGCTATACTGCGCATGTCTACATTGAAATGAGTTTCGATCTATTTCAGGTTTCGATCTATTTCAGGTTTCGATCTATTTCGATCTAAACCTGGACAGAGCCTTGTATCTTTCCACATTCCCTTTAATGCACTTTTAATGTATGTAAACGATAATCGAAATGCCAACGTCTTGTGGGCCCTTGGTCAAACCAGAAAGGTTTTGTTATACTTTTGCCACCATCAAGTCTTATTAAATGCCAATCATAAGGTCTAGCATTTTGCATGAGCAAATATTATTGTCAGTATGATATGCTGTTTTCGTGGAGATACCCATGCCCAAGTATGTTGAGAAACAAGAAGAAAGTCCGTCTGCGGCAGATCCACTCTGCAGATCGTGCAGGTCTGTAGGTCAGCAGGTCAAGTCTTCCCCCCTATTTTTTGATTTTACGTTTTCCTTGTTTGATAGTTGATGACGTCATTAAAATTTGTTTTAATCGATTTCTTTAAACACATTCTGATGACGTCAGGAGATATTTTTTATTCTGATATCTTAGAGATATCTTTCCGCAGCCTAAAATTAGTTCACAACTATTTCGAATACAGAAAATTAAATGCTGTCCTCTTCACTGAGTAAATGTCGTGGTTGGTCGTGGTCTTGGCGAGCTTGCGAGCATGCTTTGGATGGTATAAAAATAACTTGTAGTAATATTGTAAATTAGTGTTTCTGTAGATAATTGTAAGAAGTGTGTTTTCTTTGCTTCCCATCTCAAACCCTACAGCAGTAAAATGCCGTTTCGATTATCGTTTCCATTCTTTGACCACTAACCATTATTTGTCTTGACTTTCTTGAACTTAATTGCAATACATTGAAGCAATTTATTGTTTACCTAATTAAATGCAATACTTTTCATTTTCAAGAAATTTGTCTAATGAGAAATCCAATTTACTCAAAAAGTTGGGCACAACTGAAGGTTCGCAAAATGAAGAGGAAAGTATGATGACATCATCGTTATCTCTCGTTGGTGATGAATCTTTCCTATTGATATCAATTAAGAAACCTTGTCATGTTTGTTCAAGCAATGTACCAAGTGACGAAAATGCAATGGATTCTTACTTTAAAACTCCAACTGAAAGAAAAATGCCTTTCTGCTGTTGTTCTTTGTGCTGCAATGAACTGAAAGAATCTGCCTTTTCTAAGCTTATGAGAATGCATTCTGTGCTCCTTAGCCTGAGTTTGTTTGGTCTGCTATCATTTGTCAACACTGGATTTGATGAGCTGATGCCAATTTTTGCTGATTCGTCTTACAAATATGGTATGATTGTGTTTCTCTCTATTTGGTACAAAATTTTTCTGAAATGATTTTAGTCAATGACAGCTGGATATAATTGCGTAATCAAGTACATATATAAAGTCATAATTATTTCATACTTTAGCAGGCCTCAATTTTACAACAGATCAGATTGGAACAGCCATTCTCATTGCAGCTATTCCTGTTGCATTTGTTACATTTTTTATGGCGAGAGTATGTTGAGAGGGTTTCCCCATTTGACAGTTTATTTTGAAAATTCTCTTCATTCAAATGTGCAATCATAGATTTTAAGAATACAGATTTATTCTTTGCCTTGCAGCTAGAGAGAAAATTTGGGCCAAAAAATGTGAGCATGGTACACTGGTTTTTCTTTGGGTTGAATTGTTATCTGTTGCGTACTTTTATAGAACAATTTCTTCGTGCAATTAAAAAATTGGGTCTGTCTATATCATTCTGCCTATCCTGGCTGCATGATTATAGTTATAGTTATTTTCACTTTCAGTTATTGTTCTGTACTTCTCTTATATTGGTATTTATTTTGCCTTTGTTTCCTTATATTGGCGCCCTACAGTCAAGGTATGTAATTCTTCTATATACTAATGTTCACTTTTCACAGCCTCACTATTCTTTAAACATTAGTAGACTGCCACTAATATCCAAAAGAATAACGAGGATTAAATGGCTGAAACTTGCCAAAACGCAACAAAGATCTCGAAATCTAAGACGACTCTAGGAATAAAAGTGCAGCTTTTCTTATCACCACAGCATTAATAAGTATCTTTCCATTTTTTTCAGCCAATTTTGGTATGCACTAATTCCGTCTCTTATCTTGGTGCGATTACTTGTTGCAACTAGCTTCTTCGCTGTCAATGTTATTTTGAATACTTCAGTAGATTCAAAATATATTGGATCGGTTAATGGTCTTGGGATGATGGTGTCGTGTATCTTCAGGTGAGTGCAGGGACGAAAATAAATGGGGGTCGTGGAAGAATGATTTTGAGGGGTCGTGGAAGAATGAAGATTCCAAGTATACATCAGGAAATTTTCTGTTGGACTAATAAATCGACTGGACGTAAAAAATTCATGTTTGACAACGACTCTAAAATATTCGTTATATGAACCGCAGAAATCATATTGAAGACGAAACAGCCAATGGAGGGGCCGGCCTGTTATCGTGGGCACACCCACTTGTGAATTTATAAATTTTCCATTTGAAAATAAAATATTCTTAAAATATAACATTGATTACTTGCAACTTGAACGTAAAAACTTCCAAGTGTAATGTTAGGATTTCCAAGTGTAATAAACATTTTCAACTTTTCGTGGGGCGTGATGCCCACCATTGTTTACCTGCCTGGGTTAGTCAATACCAGACAGGTCTATCTCACCCATGGTCTCAGGTTATTCAATTCGAATTAATGACTAAATTTTGTTGGAACTCGCCTTAACAGCACTGCACTTGTAACACTGCGTCCTACTTTTCAAGAAAAGTCCAATTCAAGAAACGTGATGCTAGAGCTTTCTTTCAGAAATTTGTATGGCTGTTCCTCAAATTTTTGCATGTTTTAAGATTTGACCCCATTCGCTCAAAGCTACTGTAAACAGTAGCTGTGAACAAATAACAATGAAATAAAAATATTTAGTTTTGTTTTGATAAAATTCAGTTTTGTGGCAAATTGATTGGTTTTGCGTGACTCAAATGATTAATGATTTAAATCAATGTATTTGTATGTACCAGGAAGTAAAATTGAAATGGCAAGTCGTCAAAAATATATAACGTATACAGTTTTACAAAAGGTCAGCTTTTAGGCTTATGTTAACCTCTTCGCTTTCTGAGTAATAATACAGTGAAACTATGGCTATAAGGGCCTAGCTGTTCATATGAGACGAGCTGCCCACCGAGGTAAGATGGCTCGCTGAGGTGAGCCCATTTTCAGCTTACATTCACTTGGACATTGTTTTGAAACTGAGAACGAAGGCCTTATCACTTGTTGTCAAATTGGAAAATGATTATTTTTTATTGTATAATTTACTGCCTTGCTGGTCAGTCTTATCAGTAATATAAATCAAATTTATAGTCGCAAACATAGTAACACAGCTGCTGACTACATTCACGCTTGCGCACTATTGACGATTTTATTCCAACTCACTGGGTTGGCGCACTGAATCATGTTCATATGGGAGATTTTCATCCCACATTGATAAGATTCCCTTGGCACTGAAATGAGATCTCACCCAGGTGGGATAGCCGACCTCTCATGTGAACGCAAAAACATTTTTACGTACAAATCACTGTGTTGACTGGATCTCAATTTTGTGGGCTATCCCACCTCGGTGGGCCAGCTCACCTCATGTGAACAGATCCCAGGTTATTTGTCACAAATCACCCCGTTGCAGTTGCAACGAGAAACTGCAAAGATATGCAAATCCTAAAATTTAAAACTGCAATCATGAGGAAGAGATATCCGTAAAAGTTTAAAATGATATCCCTATTGATTTATTGATGGCAGATAGACTCTTTGTCTCAATAATGTGATAAAAATAATAATGATGATAATAATAAAAATAATAATAATAATAATAATAATAATAATAATCTCATTCTCCTTTTTAGTTTCCTCTGTAATAGGCAGGAAAGTCCCCTCTTTTGCTGTGAAAAATAAATTTGATATATCTTTTTTTTTCAGAGCAATGTCACCGACGTTATTAGGAAGTCTGTATTCTTCATCGTTAAAGTTGGAAGCCAAATTTGGATACCCTTTAAATCACTTTTTACCTTTTGTATTGAATGCATTTGTCACATTAATTATAGTATATTTGTGCTCACTTCTTCCAAATGATCTATCAGATTTGGAAGATTATGAACAAAAGGGGACCGTTTAGTCAATTTAACATGTTTCAGTCCAGAAAACGTATCCTCGATTCCAGATAACAATTACATGTACATGTCGCCTTGATATTACTCATTGCTTTTTGAAATTTGAAAATCCTCATAGTTTCCCAGCACTTTTGTTTGACGTTATTTTAATCTGGCCAAGCCAGCGACCAGTGTCAAGTGTGGCAGAAAATTTTCCTTCGTTCATACCGATTTTGATTATATGCGCATTGTACTAGCTACCGAATGGTCTATCCTCTTCGCCGTCAAGGAGAAGTGCTCATACCCCAAATCTTTAAGGAATGATCTCAACCACATGAGCTCTTGTGCAACAAAAGAGAGAGCTATATACTCGGCTTCAGTAGATGATGATGCAACTATTTCTTGCCGTTTACTGCGTCAGCTTATTGCACCTCCGCATACTTGGAATACATATCCCGAGGCTGACTTCCTTTCAACAATATTCCCTGCCCAGTCAGCATCCGTAAAACCAATCACATCAACAGTTGTCTGATTTGTAGCATCAAACTTCAACGCCACATTTAATGATCCTTTGACGTACCCTGGTACACGCTTTACAGCTTTCCAATGATTCTGACCTGGCCTTGACATGAAATTTGCTGAAAATGCCCACTGAAGTAGCTAAATCGGGTCTTGAAATTCATAGCATATGTAAGACATCCAATCACAGCTTGGTAATCTTCTAAATGAACGGATTGTTTGTTCATCTTTTTATGACCGCATGCAAAACCGACAAGATATAGCTGCAAAGGGTTTAAGATGGCTGGGATTATAGATTTCTCAGCAAAAGAGCGCCAGCATTAAGACCCATTCTTATAAAAGGGTTACTTTCAGTCACGGGAAACGTTCAGAAATATAGTTTCGTGTGAATTGAACTGTTATATCATCCTGTCTACTTTCTCGTGTGCGCGAAAATATGAAAAATTTGTGCGCAAATTTAAATTGCGCGAATTCAAGTAGTATCTCACGGGTTAGAGTACGTGTGGCCTAACCAAGTTTAATGGACAGGCACCCCACTGCTCCCTTTTGCGCCATGTAGCATACCTCCCCAGTGGGTGGTCAGTTGGCTTCGTATTACACTTGTGCTGCATGCTTGCCGAATTGCTGCTTGGTTTTATTGTTCCCCACCCTCCCTGGCCCCTAATATCTGTCTCTTTTTCCATCTCCATTGTTGCTACCTGCCTTTTAGTCTTTGTTTCTTCTGTTTTTCCACACTATCTATCCGATGTCCGTCGGACAAGGTGCATTGCCTGGAAATCTGTGCTTTCCCTAGCCAATCACCTGACAGTAAAGTGCAGTATTCTGCGGGCAAATCAGGGCAGTGCACAGATGCCCAATTTTCCCGCAAGTCGATCACCACTCGGGTTGTGGCTCGGTTGCGGTTGGACATTAACTAACACCAGTTATAATACTATGGGGCGCCATAGTGGACAAAAGTAGGTCAAGAACAAAATGTTGAGTCAAGAATTTGCAATCAGTAGTCAAGAATTTTCGATTGGTAGTCAAGAACTTGCTATCAGTAGTCAAGAATTTTCGATCAGTAGTCAAGAATTTGCAATCAATAGTCAAGAATTTGCAATCAGTAGTCAAGAATTTATAATCAACAGTCAAGATTTGCGATCAATAGTCAAGAATTCTTTATCAGTAGTCAAGAATTTGCAATCAACAGTTGAGCTCACAAAGTGAGGAAAACATGGTCAAGATGTTTTTTCTTACAAAGGCAGAGCCATTGCCATGACACGTGGCACCCGTCTGGTCCGCATTTTACCAGTGACGAGCAGCAACAACAAGAAATTTCTTAGATACAGTGTTCTATCTCATGAAAAAGGTTATCACGTGTACCAAAGTGTATGAAGACCTGTATAATTAATAAAACTTTAGAAGCTAAATAAAAGAAAAGACAACCAGAGAACAGAACCCAGCGGATAAATATGCCGTGGGTGTGCTCAAAGATGACAAAGTTTGGGGCACTTAGACAAAGGCAGTAATGGAAAAGATCCTACTTCAGTAAGGAACTCTACCAATTCTTCACAGTTGACACATGTAACTAGTACCAAGAAAACAATAAATAAAACAATAACAATTTTACAAATCGCCATTTTGAAGCTTTCGCAAAAAAAAGAACATGCAGCTTTGTGAATTAAATTGAATTAAAGTGGATTCTGCGATATTTTCAAGTTTCTGGCACAAAAAGTAAAATGTGCACCATGAGCACAAAAAGTGTATAATGCGGACCAGACGGGTGCCACGTGTCATGGCAATGGCTCTGCCTTTGTAAGAAAAAACATCTTGACCATGTTTTCCTTACTTTGTGAGCTCAACTGTTGATTGCAAATTCTTGACTACTGATTGCAAATTCTTGACTATTGATTGCAAATTCTTGACTACTGATCGAAAATTCTTGACTACTGATTGCAAATTCTTGACTACTGATCGAAAATTCTTGACTACTGATAGCAAGTTCTTGACTACTAATCGAAAATTCTTGACTACTGATTGCAAGTTCTTGGCCCAACATTTTGTTCTTGACCTACTTTTGTCCACTATGGCGCCCCATATTATACACCACGAAATTTAATACACCTAAGGTACCGTAAATCCTCGAACTGCCCCCTCCCTCGGAAAATCTCCCGCCCCAGGACTGCATGCAAATTGTTAATAAGCCCCCCTCTGAAAATGTCAAAAATATATAATTATTCTTGCGGACTTTGGACCTCAATACACACTGCAATTTTCAATATTTACCTTGTGGAGTTTTGTTCTTTCCTTTCCGCATCATCCAGATCGTATTCGAAGCCATGTTTACGACAAGGCCTACTGGGATTGTTTTTATTCCTCGTTCTTGCACATTTCTTGCAAGATCGTCGTCATGCAGAACATTAAATTCTTTTAACGATGGTAATCACAATGGCTTGGCAGAAGAGAGGAATAAATTTTCAAGGAATGTCACGACTATGGCCGCTGAAACTAGCAAAGCAAAACCATTTTCAGACATTCCTCTTCATGGAGGGCACTGGCTGAGGAGTATTTTTAACATATTTTTTCGCTTTGGTGGAGTGCACACATCATTCTTTAAAATTCACGAAAATATGCTAAGGTATATTATATGTATTTCATAACTTGTTTATTTATTTACAATTTTTTTAATTTATTTCATTTGTTTCTTTGTTAACCTTAACACTAAATTCGACCCCCACGAATTTTTCCTCATGTCGAATTTGGCTTCACCTCACCCCAATACAAGAGGTTGCTGATAAACCCTGCTTTCCTAGTTGACTTCAGTTATCACTAATTATTTTTTTGTGATATGCCTGTTTGTATTCATCTTTGTTATTTGTGGCAGTATCAGAATATTATTGCCCCCTCCCCCCTGCATAGCTGCCCTCGTATTTGCCTTTTGGAAAAAGAATCAGTTTTCATGAGTTAATCTCAGGACTCCTGGTATGCTAAATATTCTATTCCGAGATTCTGATCAATAACTGATGTAGAAAAGATAACCATATCTTCAATTGTCTCTAGAAAATATGGGTCAATTTCCAGACACAATGGGCCATTGGGGTGTGAAGTTTTTCTTGGAGACCCAGCTGGCGTTCGAACTGTGTTTTCAATGGAGCCAAAATACCCACACCGGTTCAAAGCAGTACTGTTTGATGCATTCTATGCCAGAGAGATAAAAGATCCAGGTGTTTTCTTTCTGAATGGTGAAAAATGGCACAAGCACAAGATGTTGCTGGCTAAGAAGATGCTACGGCCACCACAGATTAATTCTTACATTCCAAGAATAGATGCCATTGCTGCTGATGCTATTCAACTGATAAAGCGTGAACGTAATATGCATAACCATGCTCGTCCTTATGAGGTTGATGATATTAGTATGGAATTGTTCAAATGGTCATTTGAGACAGTTACTGATTTTATATTTGACCAACGCTTTCATTCTTTGAGTGAAAATCCTCCACCACAAAGCATTGATTTCATAAAAGCTATTGGTGAATTCCTTGACAATGCTTTGCAGGCTTCTCTTTTTCCTCTACGCATGTATGATTTCATTAAAACTCGACCCTACAAGTTATTTAACAAAAATTTCTTAAAGATGTACAATTTTACAGAGATGCTAATTGAAGAGAAGTTGCAGGATTTTTTCCAGAAAGAAAACCATTTAAACAGTAAAGAAAGTTCCCATGGGTTGATTCCGTTTCTGTTATCCTCAAAAGATTTTGCTGCAGATGAAATTGTTTCCAGTGTTGTAGATACACTGTTTGCTGGGGTAGATACAACTTCAAATACAATGCAATGGATGTTATATTTGCTTGCCAAAAATCCAGATGTTCAAGAGGAGCTCAAAGATGAGATAGCGAGAAAAGTGCCCGTTGGTACACCATTGGAAGAAGATATTTTGCATAGCATGCCACTAACACGATGTACTATCAAAGAAACTCTCAGATTGTACCCTGTGTTATTTGTTACTTCTCGGCTATTATCGGCTGATGCTGTTATATGCGGTTATGAAGTACCTGCTGGCACCCAAATAAACATCATGAATCATGCGATGGCAAGACGAGAAGATTTGTTTGAAAAGGCTGACTCATTTATACCACATCGATGGCTACGAGATGACAATGGTCTCAACCTGGATCCATATGGAAGCCTCCCATTTGGTTTTGGTGTGAGAATGTGCTTAGGACGTCGTCTGGCTGAGCTAGAAATGCAAATTCTTCTGGTTAAGATCTTGCAGAATTTCCATTTGAAAATTTCACCAGACCATGTTGTTACCAAATATTTGAGAGGTACGACCATACCAAATAAACCTATTCGAGTTCAGTTTCATAATGTCTGAACATTATTGACAGTTTGATTTTATTCTTTATCATTGACAGTCAATCAATCAATCAGGGATTGACAGTTTGATTTTATTCTTTATCATTGTTTAAATAGCTTGAGTTGCCGTAAAAGTCTATTGAGCTTTACTTTATATCAAGCTATGTGACTTTATATTGACCTGTTTTGAGATTTGTTACGAAATTGATTTATACGACATTTCTGACTTGATCGAAACGTCGTAAAAACAGGATTAACCCGTTATCGTGAACGGGTCAATTAATTATGGCGTGCTACTTTTTATAACTGGTTAATTATTATAGCGGGCTATTAATTGATAACAAGTCAAGGTCGAAACGTCTTAAAAATCATTTTCGTAACTATTCATTAAAAATTGCTTTATTGTTAACTATTATAGTTACACACGTAAGGAACATATATTGCACTGTGTTGAGATTGCATGTGAACGCAAAGCAAATTGAGCCAACCGGGTTGAAACTCAAACCGTTTTTAACTTATTGGGCCACAGAATTGAGAAAGATAAAGAAGCCGAAGAGTCCCCCTGCTCTGTGACTTGGTTTGCCAGTTGGCTGGAGCAGTCAGCTGGGAAAAGTTTTACGGACACGGCCAATTTCAACCAACTTTCCTCCTAACTTTGTGCATTAATGTTTTTGTGTAATTAAAATTTTGACATACTTTGTATACTAGTTTTTTATACTTTTTTCACTACACCCAACACTCAACTTGTCGGTGGATGGTCACTAACAAGCCCCTGGTCATTTGTTTTCCTATTATTTTACCATGCAGTTTATTTTTTATTTTGACTCCCTGTGCATAGATTATACATAGATGGAACAATTTTGTTAAATAATAGTTATCACTCAAAACGGACGTGTGTTTTCTTGCTTTCGATCTCAAGAGGTCGACACGCAATTCGTTGTCTTATAGCACTCACATTGTTACAAACAGCATTAGTGAAGTTAAAGTTCCCCTTTTCCCTTGTTATTCTTCATATCTGGAAAAATTGCAACGCTGATTTCAAATCTGAAAATATTTTTCAAATCTGACGCGTATTTTGCGAGTTATAACATGTAAAAGTGTCGATATTTCGTCACTTTCGCCATTTTTTTGAAACACGTTGGGGACTGGGATCTACCTACTATGACATCATAGTATAGTGGGGACCCCGCTTTTCCCGTAATGAAGCAAAAGCAACATGCTTGACATTGATTTTCTCCCAGAAAACGAATATTTTTATTCGTTTTTTTTACTCAAATAGTTAGACATTGGGCGTCGGTTACCCAGAATGGGATTTTTAAACAATTTTGATCTGTCAGTTGCTTTAAAATTAAAATGCAAAATTTCCATGTAGTGTGGCTGTCCAATCTGTTGGCACGGCGCGGCCACATGCTGCGTCCTGATAATAAAGTATTCAGGTTTAACCTAGACTCATTACATGGCGTCCCTGTGTTTAGCTCGACCCTCGCTACCCAACAGGGACTTATCACATTGCTATTGCGAAAACCGGACAAAAATGATTGGCCTCGATTTCATTAATTCTTAAATTTTTCATGACACGACCCCCTTACAAGCAAAGTCCAAGACTATGATCTGTAGGGATGCTAGTCTGTTTTGAAGGTTTGGTTGGCGGGATATTTGATATGAATTAAAAACCCACTTGCGTCAGTTTCAACCTGAGGGACACCTGTGGCATTGAATATTGAAAACAAACCAAATACAGCGGAGAATTTGAGGCAATAAATTGATTTTTATTGGGAAAACATGTTAGTGAAGCAATGAAAATAAACGTATCGAAATTAAAGCAGCAAGCTTTTTTGCGTAAATTGTAGAGTTGTAGCTACACGGCAAGGAGGACTTTTTAGATTTCTCGGGTTGAAGATACAGATCTCGTAAATTCAAATGGTTGATAAAAAGTAAAAGTTTTCGAAACATTAATTTTGCAAGTCCTGCTATGAACAAATAAATTGCTATGTCAATGCAAAGGAAAAGGTTTCACAAATAAACAAACCCTTAATGAGTGTAAAGCAAATTCTATCACAAATTTGGAGGAGTTTTTTGAGCTGCAAAATACCGGCCTATTCGCAAGTCCCTTTAAAAACCAAAAAGATTTCATGGAAAACGCCAAACAAAACATCTTTCCTGAACCAGTTGAAATTCATTACTGCCTTCACAACTTTTCTTATATAAAAGTCGCTGAAATTCTTTCTAAACAACTCCGTCTTTATCCATCACTGCTTTAAAAAATTCATACATTTGCCTTCGTTCTGGAGAAATTCATTTGTAACTTCATTTGAAAATGTTATAGTTTCATGCCATGCCAAGTTACACTTGAAAACCAGGGGGTAAGCATTTTTGACACAAACGCCGTTATTGGCCTCGATATCGATGAAAATATTTGAATAGGCCAATCAGAACGACGTATTTTGAAATCCTGCTCTGTGAATGGAGGAACAAAAATTTGTTCCCGAGTTCCGATTTTTGATACTCAAATGTGATAAGTCCCTGTTGGTGGAGCGAAGAGCAAAAACACAGGGACGCAATGTAATGAGTCTAGGTTTAACCTAAGAGTAAAAGTGAGTTTGTTTCTATGGAATTTACTTTAATTGAAAAGATGATAGTAGCAACTAAAGCAAAGTATCATATACCGCTATATTTTCTTGGAAGACCAATGCCGATAAACAGAAGTTGTTCCCAAGAGGAGTAGGCGATTGTGAGTGCTTGCAAACTATATAGACATACAGGGCCTAAATTATTGCGTTGAATTTCAATTTGCGTTTTAAATACAGGGCAGCTTATCGCCCAGTGTCGTCAAATCGCTTCGAAAGGTCTCTTTTTGCGTGGACTTTTCTCTAAAACTTTTTATTGAAAAATTGTTGGACTACACCAAAAAATGGGATCAAATCGGTCAACAACAAGCCGTTGCGGAGTTTATTTCATCGCCAAAGTCACTACAGCCAGCACACACAGTCGCATCCTCTCCTGAGGATGTTTGTATTTATCAGGATAATATAAGAATCACTATGCCTTATAACCACTGTCCAATAAAGACATTATAGCAACTATGACTTTCTTAAAAAAACGAGCTCCCTACTATGATGTCATAGTAGGTAGATTCCAGTCCTCAAAGTGTGTCACGAAAGTGTGAGGAATAACACCTTGTAGATCAAAATTACCCATGAGATCAAAAAAGTAAAACCAGATTCAGAATCAGCGAATTCGAATCTATAGTTTTAGCAAATAAAAAAAAGTAGAGTGGCACTTTAAGGGATCATGTCTAGAATGTGGAAAGGGGGTTACGATAGTGGACGTAGATGTAAAATTAAAACTCAGAAAGATAGTGTGAGTGTATGTAAAGTATGAACGAAAACGAATGAATGAATAAACTAGAGAATACAAAAGTAGTCTGGCATTGGAGAGGAATTGCTGCTGAACATTGCTTTCTGTGGTCATTGGCACTGGTGTACCGGCCGGAGAATTGCACGGCAAATCGGGATCACCGCCGTAAAAGATTTTTCCTGTTCGAATAATCCAGGTGAGTAGGCTAACCTTCCAAATTCTTGAGATAGCATTAATGTTAATAATTGTATAAAGTTTTATTGCAGTAAAAGTTTTGTTATTGCCATAAAATACCTTTTCTAACCCGTCAATTCATTCGTTTTGCAGCAATCTTGACTGAAACCCGCATCACTATAATTGTTATCTTGTATTTGACATGTAGTTGGTTGGTGCACCCGCTTGAAAGTGTGAAGGCAAGTAAGAGAGTAAAAAGGAAGTTAGAGTGAAAGTAAAAACAGTCAGTCAACCTCGGAGAGTTAAAGAGAAGACAAGTGGTACAGTGGCGGCCTTCGGGACAGCCGTACCACAAGACAAAAAGCTCGTTTTCTTTATTGGTGTGACCTTGGCCTTATTAGCACCGTTGCTTAGCGAGACATCGCCTACTGAACTTCTGACTACCGTCCCCAGCTCTGGGGTGTATTCTAATACAGAAACACCTCACGACAGTTACTTTATCGCCTGAGAAGTTTAATCTACCCTAATTAAGCGTGAAGCTTTTATCTGCAATCAGACTAAGGTAGGCAATTTAGAAACGAGGTAACCAGTTCTGTCTTCGCTTGAGAGCAGACGTCATACAATTTCCTTTTTCTTGACGGTAACATTCTAGTGGATAGCATTTTTGGTCTTTTAGTGGCATATTTTCCTGCCAATCAAAGGCATCGAAACCCCAAACGGAGGAATCAGCAATCCATTGTATGTGGGGTCGGAAGGGCATGACCGTTAGCGAATGCAGCGCGCCAACCAGTCAACGCATCTTGGTGATAGTTACTCAGGCGAGCGTAGCGAGCCAACCCATTGTACGAGGGGTAGGAAGGGGCATGAGTTTTAGGCCCCGTTTACACGGTACCGGTCAAGTTTTTAGCCGTTGAAGTTTTTGTACGGATAGGGGTTGCGTTTACACGAGATCGGCTATCCGTACAAATATTTGTACGGATAGCCGTGCAAAAACTTGTCCTGTTAGGAAGAGGACGAGTTGACAACTTGAGCGGTCAAATATTTGAACGGTACCGTGTAAACACTTCTAGCCGTGCAAATATTTGTACGGATTCATAAAGAGGTGAAAAAGTCAAGCAAACGAGGCAATTTAAAAATGTTGGATTTGGCGCTCAAAATTTAAAAGCAATTTTTTGTTATTTACGACGAAGCTTAACTTTCAGTAATAAAAACAAAGATCATAAATTTCATAAAAACCCAGAGAACAAATCATTTCACTCACCACACACAAAAAATAATTCGACTTGGCGCCAACGATTCATGAAAAAGCATACTGCGCATGACGATCAAAGAAAGCCGGCTAGCAAAATCCATCGTGTAAACGGGAGGCCTATCCGTACAAATATTTGACCGGTACACCTAGCCGTACAAAAACTTGAACGGCTAAAAACTTGACCGGTACCGTGTAAACGGGGCCTTAGCGAACGAAGCGTGCGAAGCGCGCCAACCAGCTAACGGATCTTGATGATAGATCATTAGCGATATAAGGAGCTTATCACATGAGCCCGGTTGACCGGGCTGGCCCGGTTTGCCGGGCTAGAATCAGCTCGCCATCACATGAAGCTTTTACAGCCCGGTTTAGCAGGCTGAAAGCAGCCACGTGAACTTTCTTGCATAAAATTTTTCCGCCTTTTCTTTCGAGACACGATTTTTAAAATAGGCGACTAATAGACGACAAAAAATTATCTGCTTTTACTGTTGTGGTTTCACTGTTGTCATCCGTACAAGTGGTATGCAATAGCATACAAAATATAATACAATTATGGAAGTCACAGCAGAGTAAATATCAGGCCGTTCTCAATGTTATGTTATCTTTGAAAAGGAAGAATCTCAGGAATAAAAAAATACTGCTGATCCAACGAAAATTATTTTATTTCGTTATTTTCAGCCCGCTTTCCCGAGCTGGAGCTATCACATGGGGAAAAATCAGCCCGTTCAACCGGGATCCCACTTGGTGAAAGTGAGATCTCGGTTAGCCGGGCCAGCCCGGCTCTCATGTGATAGGAAGACGTGTTTTATGTGTGTTTGTCATTGATAGTGAGATCTCGGCAAACCGGGCCAGCCCGGTCAACCGGGCTCATGTGATAAGGCCCTTAGTCGTTCTGGCAAACGTTGTTTAGTGGATCAACATGGCAGTCCATAATTTTCTTCGCTTTCCAAAAGTGGTACCAAATGTTTAACAATTTTTAATTCGCCTCTCTCTCGAGCAATTCCATCTTCCAAACATCTTGTTTTGGAGGTAATGTGTGGAGCAGAAAATAGCCACGTTCATGTCCTATGCTGAACTGAATTAGGTCAAGCAAGGAGACAGAACATTTTAAAATTATGAGAATTAGCTGCGGAGATGTTATGTTGTTACGTAAGTTTCTGTGTTCTTTTCCGACCATTTCACAATCGTTTGTGTGGAAAGAAAAAACATTTTTGTCTTCCACAGCAGTTTTATTTTCCAACATGTGATGCTGCAAGCGTGCATCATATTTATTTATGGACCGTAGCGTCATTTTCCTCGGCTTTGATTGGCCAAGCCATTCGCCAGGACAACAATCATCAAGCAGAAGCCATAGTGGAGTGGAGTGACCACAGCCACAAGCCATGCCAAGGCCAATCGACTTGACGTCAATTTAAGATTGAACGAAACTTTTTTGTTGTGGGTCTTTTCTCTTCGTGTATCTTCACGATTTTCTTTTCTTGCTTTGGTTTGTTTGCATTATCAACGAAATGGCAACTGCTGTTGAGCATAGTGATGTTCCAGGTAATATTTAATATTGCAATTTTTATTGATTTATTTATATTATAATGTGCAGACAACACTTGAAATGGTCTCCACTTGCATTTCTTCCGTCTGGAAAAACGAACAACTGCAGTTTGAGCCACCAACCTTACTTTGTGCTTTTTGGCCTGACCAAAAAGAACTCAGACCAAACTACAAGACTGGTGGATGAGGATACTTGTCATCATATGTTTTATTGATTGCAAAGATTGATTTAGTCGATACGATACGATACGATACGATACGATTCGATTATAGACTTCGAGCTAATACATCTATAGGCCGGGCTTTAGCCTTTTAACTGTGCTCATGTCATTACAGTGTCCAATCATTATCTTATCTGTTCTCGAATGAGTTGACGACAGAGGTGGCATCTAATCTATTACGTACTGAGGCAAGTCATTCCATTCCTGTCTGACATGTTTTAAAAAGGATGTTAAACCTTCCTTGTCAATACACCTGAAAGACCTTTTAATTCCTCTCAGCACCTCCATGGCTTTATTGGCTGCTTTCCTGCATTGATTGGCAGGTTTTAGTGTGTTTGAGATCCAAACTCCTAGATTTTTCTCTGTTTCAATCGCTTCTAACTCAGATCTGTAGTCTTCTTCCACCATAAAGTAGCTTGCTTTTGTATTCTTCCTTCCAATGTGCATTATCTTGCATTTTCCTGCATTAAACTTTAATAACCACCTTCTTGACCACTCTTCCAAGGAGTCTAGGTCTTGCTGTAATTTCACTGAATCGTCTACTGCTTTGACACTCTGCACACTTTTGTGTTATCTGCAAAAAACTTTATACTACTGCTGACAATCTCTGGTGTATCATTGACATACACAAGAAACAGGATTAGCCCTATTACTGATCCCTGAGGGACACCACTAGTAACCTCTGACCATTTTGAAACACTCTCGCATGCTTTTGTCTTCATTTTTCTATTTGTGAGGAAGTTCTTAATCCAGTGAAGTATTTTCGCTCTTATGCCATTAACTACTATGTTTACTAATGTGCCTCTCATGCTGTACAGTGTCAAAAGCTTTCTGGTAATCCAGAAAGACAGCATCAATTCCATGTCCCTGGTCCAGGGCTTCTGTCCAAGATTCTAACGTCTCTAAAATACTATTCACACCTTTCCATGGACTAAACATCCACCTTTTGAACGTAAAGTAATATTTTCTTCGAATTTAGTCATTTTAGGAAATGAAGAAACAGAAATAACAGTCACTTGTCAAACAGAATATCCACAATATGCTTACAATAAAGCTGAAGATATTTGGACACTTGTCACATTAAAAGCGCCTTGCCACGAAGATGAAACTCAACGAGCCCCTATTGATATTGTTGCAGTGATTGACAAATCTGGGTCGATGGCAGGCCAAAAACTTACGCTGGTCAAGAAGACTTTGGAGTTTTTCATAACACAATGTTAATATTCATAACTATCTTTATAATTCGTTTTCTTCCTTGGTTCTTATTTTTTTAACATTCTAATAGCAAGTACTACCTGTCTTTCACCATTTTTTATTGCAAGGAGAGCAATGAACTATTTTGACTTGCCATGCCAATTTTGGGCTCTTTTTTCTTGATATTCTAACCATTCTAATTTCCCCGGATATTCTCTCTGATAAACTGATAACTGTCTGTGACTGTTTTATGTTTTATTACAGTGAAAGAATGTGATCGGCTTGCTGTGATTACATATGATACACATGTTTATGTTGATTTTGGTTTGATGGCAATGAGCAAGGAGAACAAAGCACGATGCTCTGCAAAAATTCAGGACATCAGAGATGGGTCAAGCACAAACCTTAGTGGTGGTCTATTGAAAGGTCTTTGTCAAATAATTGACAGAGATGCTAATAAGAATGAAGTTGCATCTGTTCTGCTTTTCACTGACGGATTGGCAAACTCGGGTATGCTTTTTTAATGCTGTTTTGAGTTATCAACGGAATGACCAAAAAATATCAAGTGAAAGTCGTGGGAGATGAAACTTGCTCGTGATGATGAGGAATTTGAGAGTGATTCAACTTTTTACATCTTCAAATTGATCCCTTCTTGAATTTTCCCTGAAAATTCTCTAACTCATAGCAAAAGCAAGTTCCCATCCCTAGCTGAGTTATTACTGATTAGTTTTATTTTACGTATATTTTTTTATGTTCATAAAGGTATTGATGTTTTATTAAATAAGAATGTAGACTTAATGAAAAGACAAGTTCTCTGTTACTCCGAGTTTCATGCTTTCGCATTCATCAGGCAGAGTATACTTATGAAAAATATCTCATTTTACCACAGTATTTATTTACAAAAGGTGAGAAATATTTATACAAAAGGAAGCTATGCTTACAGCAGGCTTAATTAACCCCATTGTAAGCATAGTTACCATTAGATTTTTCATTAGTATTGTCTGTCTGATGAATGCGCAGCATGAAACTCAGAGTAGCAGAGAACTTGTTTTTTCATTGAATCTAAATTCTAATTTACTATTGCTCTGTTCTTATGTATATCGAGCACTATAATCAGAATAGGCACATTCCTCTAGAGTTATATGTAGCGGTTTTATTATGATCTCTAAAATGCAAGTTATTTGTGGCATGTTGTTCTTGTATAAACCTGTTTCAAAAGATAAAAATTTCACCAAGGTGGATAATTTAAGAATTGGTGGTATTGATCTCTTTTACAGGGATCACAAGCGCAGCAGGAATAGTTGCTGCAATGAAAGATCCAAAGAAATTTGACCATGTTCCTTCTGGGCCACAGCAGCCAGCTAGGCATCAGAGCTGGCTTCAAAAGATCACAGGCAAAACTCCTGAGAAGGTTATCTATTTTGCACATTTTAATTTGGCTTATTAAAAATAATTTGTTTTAGCTCTATGCCGGAAAGGTTTCATATAGTCTGAGAGCAACAAACCCAAAGGACACAAAGTCTGATTTTAATCCTATAAACAAACCCACTAGATAAAGTTTGTTTTCTTTTCTCTAGTTCGAATTTGCCTCTTAAATTGTGTCTTGAACAATCAGTTGATTGAATAGCTTGTGTGTGTGTGGGGTGTAGTGTTGTTGTTATTTTGCACTCGTTTTCTAGGCAGCAGTTGATAAGCCAACCGCAGCAACACCTGGACGACCGGCAGCTGCGTCTGTGTACACTTTTGGGTTTGGCAATGATCATGATCCAAGTATGCTAACAGCTATAAGTGACGCTGGCAATGGGATGTACTATTTCATTGAAAATCAAGACAAGGTATACATTTCTTTCTGCAGACCTCTTTCCCATTTTTCCTCATCCAATGTGACTCTATGCAATGGCTATGAATTTTGTGTGAATTTTATGCAACTGTGTTCTTACATTTATAGATTGCAGAGTCCTTCGGTCATTGTTTAGGTGGCTTACTAAGCACAGTTGGACAAAGTATCAATATGGATGTATCAATCAAAGATGGTGCATTAATCAAGGAAGTCCATGTGCATCGGCCATTTGAAATTTCTGAGGACAAGAAGAGGTATCTCATCTCTGCTATCTTTTTCTTAACATTATTATTATGTTTCATTTATTCAAACTGAATCTGGATTTGAAAATAGTCATAGCATATCGTGACATTTCCTTCATGTTTATATCTGATGTTTGCTTCCTTGTGTTCCCAGTGTTAAAGTAAACATGGGTGATTTACAGTCAGAAGAAGCACGTGACGTTGTTTTGAAATTGTCCATTGATGCTTTGCCGATTCCGAGAGAAGAAACGCCGCAGCCTTTATTTGACGTTGTTGCAAACTATTTCAACGTTGTAACCTCTGACGTAGCAACTGCCGTTGGGCACCTTGGAGTTGTCAGAACAAGTAAGCATGCAGGATTGCCATCTCTGTTGCATTTTGGTTTCACAAGCCTGGACCAATCAGTCCACATGTCCACATATCATTGTAAAAGGCTGTGATGTATGGGCCAACCCAAGCCAGTTTAACCTATTTTAATTGAGTTTTGTTGTCTTGTTCGTTCTATTAGCTGTTGCTGATCACGTCACAGACGAGCGAAATGTTGAAATCTACAGGCAGAAGTACAGGATTGAGGCATCAGCTGCTATTGCCCAAGCAACAGATTTAGCTGATAAGGGTGAGTTTAACTTCTCATGGACCGCAATTGCTAATAGGACGTTTGTAATCTTTATATGCTGTTTTCATAGTTCCTGCATTTTTTCGAATATTTAACATATTCGTCTTGTTTCTTTAAATACAGAAATGTACGATGAAGCACAGGTTTGTCTAAATCAGGTAATAGACAAGAGTGACAACGCTTCACAAGATCAGTATTTTCTTGGCGTGTGCGAGGACCTGCGTAAGTGCTCAAGTAATGTAACAAGTAAAGGGGCTTGGATGAAAGGGAAAAAGAGTAACATGAACATGTAAGTGACATTTAATTTTTGCTGTCGTTCACAATCGCACGATTTTGAGACACCTCTCTTCTACTGCGATGTTGGATTGAAATAGTTATCAGTAACTAATGTAACCAAAGAAAACTCTTTTAACAACATTGAAACATTTTGGGTTGCCTGAGCTGTTTTCTAGCTTTAGATAATTTGATTTTTTGTTTTTCTAGCCCTCCTTTATCTACTCTCTGCTCGCATTTGTTAATTGTAATATTTTTTGCTATTCCTTTTGTAAGGATGCAAATGCATCAACAGCAAAGAAGTTCTGCGCCAGCACCTATGTCTGAAGACTACGAATCTATGGATGCTCAAGATGTCCAGGTTACTAGTTATCATTCAAGGTCTAAAGCTGCCATGGCGTCTAAATTTAAAAAAGCAATAACGAAGTGAGAGTAAGATTTTTCTCTCAATTTATATTTCAATTTTAATTTGTTATAATAATATGCATGCTACGCCACTTTGATAATGCACATTAATTGCATTTATCCATGTAAAGTAAATAGTATTCAATTTATCATTTTGATTTCATTTTGCTTAATTTTAATTATTGAATATTCACCGATAATTGGACGTTTTCGGTGCCAGACTACGTTATTGATTTTCAAAGTGCTGCTGCGAAGAACATTCGAGAATGGCAAAATCTGGAACCTTTGAAGCCGTAGGGTTTCCAGAATATTCGACAAGGTTAATAGCGTTCGTTCAGTCTCAAAGACTGGACCAGAACACCGATCATTCAGTGACACGGGAAGAAACTATACCTGTAGATTGGATTCTCCACAGTGCACGGGAGGACGAGAATTAGCTTGATCCCAGGGGCTAAGAACAGCGCTATCTTAGATCAGAAAATTAAGATTACTGTTAAGGCAATGCTGCTGTGATTTTAAGTTTCTGATGCTATTTGAACTCAATTTCATAATCCAGTGCATTTAACTTGCGCTTCCTCGCCGTGATAATAAACACGACAGTCATTCCAACAAGAGTTAATTTTCGTGGTAAAACGCTTGACGTCATCCAACCATCGCGTTGAATTTCGCGAATGCGCACAGTCAATTTGATTTTACACAAGTTGCCAATTGAATATGTTTTCACTTCATTGTAATGTTTTCTGATTACCGTTACCAAACACTGCCTTCCTGGAACTCCGACCACTTGGTTTGCACTGCCAAACATCTCGGACAGTAAAACAGACTCAAGACCAATGTTTTTCTTTTTTTTTCTTGAACAAACACACAGCTCTATGGAAACATTTTTGTCCTTGCAAACATCAAATGACTGGTATATGCTCGTTCTTTGCCAGCCAACAAGCTTCAATTCGTCCCCTCCCTGTGCTTGGAGTACTTGCACATTTAAAACCTGAATTTTTTCATGACTAACCAGAATATCAAACACGTATCGTGACTTGGTTGGTTTCCGTTCGTGTATAACATCACGAAAGCTGATGCCTTGTAGCCATTTGCATGATCTGGGTCCAAGATAATCTCCATTGTTGGTGTTTAGCTCGTTAGTGAGGCGATTGTTCAGCTCGCCCATGGCAAACTCTGACATCCAGAGCACATCAAGATATGTTGTTTTGTTTTCAAGCTTGATTATATTGTATGTCCTACTGCATTTGCAGAGTGCATTTGGACGTATTGGCAGTTGATCGCATCCTGTTCTTGCCAAATGGTCCGTGAATATACCATTGTCTGTACTTTCACTGCGATTCCCTTTGCTACTTTCACTATGCTCTGCCTTCATTCCCTCGTGATGTTCTATGTAATGATCTTCATGGTTCTTGTCTTTGCTGTTGTTGTCTGTGTTTTCATCACTCCACTTATTCCAATCGGACAGAAATAGCATTCCTTTGTGCAGATCTTGCGCGGATAGTATGGCTTGTTGATTTCTAATGAGATTGTTGCTTCGGGCCATACCTAACCGTTCCAGGATAGTTTCCGGAATGGCTATAAATAGAAACGAGTCATATATCTCGAACTTCCCAGCTAGTGTTCTTCTGGCATAATTGGTAGTCTTAGCCCCGTGGTCCGACCACAGTATTGTAAGCGTATTTTTTAACAAAGACATTCGTCTGACAAATTTACTCAGATAACCATCTAATGTTTTCACACGTGTACCCGTCATTTCGTGTGCTATGTTCAGATGCGTGTATATGAACTGCGGTGTCCCACCGGGGGTCGACTCTTGTGCTGTTAATATTCGTGATGCGTAAGATAGAAAGTGAACACTCACTGGTCTTCCGTCAAAGCAGTAGTCGCCCGAGTTGAATAGATTTGTTTTACCGTACCGCTGAAGAGCAAAGCAAGTGAAATGAGATAGGCCGTCGCTATCTACAAATTGTCGCTTTCTTTCCTCGTTTATTGTATTCCATTCCTTTTTAAGCTTACCACCATATTTTAGTGTGTGCTCTCGTTTTCTATTACTCGTCAAGAGTGTGCCCCATTTGTCAAACCAGCACGCGTCTTCTTGTATCGTTGTTTTGTAGCCTTTGTCTTTGAATCTTTTGAGTAGTACCGAAAATTCAATTTTTCTTGTTTTTATGTCGATATAATCCTGCCTTCCTGCCATAAACGATTCTACATTTGGGAAAGTAAACGGTGCAAGGCTTTGAAACTTCTCAAAGTCCAAAATTCGCATTTTCGTTTTGTCGGCCATTTTGTTGACCCTTTGCATCTCCGCCACTGTCCTCGTCAGAACTCTGAGGAAATGACTTCGTGACAACGAATCCAAAACAACAATATTTATATTCGGTTTATTCTTCGGCGAGTATTTTTCATGACGATTTCCATTCACTCTTGAAGAATTTTGTTCTACTTTTCGTTCCTCCGTAGCCTCGTCTTCGTATCGAGATTTGCCGTTTACTCTCTCTTTTCCAATAGTGGGCGGTAAGAATAGCACGTTCTCGACAATAACTTCCTTTTTTACACCACTGTCTCTTTTTTTGCAATTAACAATAAAAAAATCAAACCCATTTTGGGAGCAATAGTCTGCTGCTTTGAGCACTCCTTCACGCAACTCCTCCGTGCTTTTGTAAACTTTCGCTTCTCCAAGAATACCGTATTGATGGTCAACTGTGTGCACAGAGACCGGATTACTATTGCATACATTCATGTTGCAGGAAGCTTTGAATTTGGAAGATAAACTGTTGGAATGTTCCAGTTTGCAAATTTCTGCTGACCTGTTTGACTTTCGACAACCATGCTTTTTCCTAGGTTTCCATTTTGTGTAATATTTGGCCGATGTGTTGCAAATGTCCACAATATTATAAAATGGAGTACATTTTTTAATTGAGTTCATTTCAAAACCTGTGTTGTATATCGACGGAAGACAAGTCGTTCCAGCGTATGTTTGCATGTTCGGTGGGTTTTCTGTATGGCGCGATTCCTTTTCGCGATTATCGTACAATCCATCATTCCATTTTGCAGCGACAGGGTTTTTGGCCATGCTTTTGATTGCCATTTTATTTACTGAGCTGTCATTTTTTCTATGTACAGTATGACCGCCTACAATTGTTACAGTGCTGTTTAAAGCTGTCCAATTTCCTTCTAAGCTATTCGACATGGGTATATTGTAATCGTTAATTGTTGTTTTATTTCCATATTGGTCACTGTTCTGAGTTTTATCTTCTTTGTTATCTGCATTATTTTTGTGAATCATTGAGCGAATGCGCGAATAAGAATGTCGTTCTAAATAATCAGGACCTAATGCAGTAAATGATTCATTCTTGCTTATGATCGCTGAACCGAGTTGAAGACTAGCAACAGCGTTGTCAGACGACGAGTCGGGGTGCTCTCGATCTGGACTTAAAGTTCTTTCTGTTTTGTTATGTGTATAGTTTGAATATTTTTCCAGGTCCTTTGAAATATTTGACAGCTCTTTTAAGTAGTACTCGCTTGTTAATTTCTTTGCTATAAATAGAGAAAGCAGAGAGACATTTTATGATGCGATAAAAACATTAAAACGCTTTGCTTTTAACAAAACGCATATCACAAAATATTGCTTCAAAACCATTAAGCTCTACAACTCCACCATCAGATCATTCTTTGGCATTCTTTTCTTCTTACTTACGGAAGTGTGTACCTTATGCTGACCTATACTTACTTCTTTTCGGTAGGCCACTTGTATATAGCATCGCTAGGCTGTTTTCATTTTGCTGCTTGATGGGTTGTGTATTCGGGTTTATGTTAGTTTTTAATACATATGCTACGTACAACAAGCATAGTAGTAGAGGGAATAGGAACAAAGTCTGCAAAAGAAAATCGAACAGTTCTTGTGAATTGTCAACAGTAGCTATCACTTTTTAAATGTGGCTCACTCAACTTGAGAAATATGAGCAAGCATATGGTTTCAAATGCAAATAATGCAAGAATGTATCACTGTAAACCTTTTCCAATCAAAGCCATGATTCGAAATTTATTCCTAGTTACGAAATCCAAATGCAAGTTGAACTATATTTAATAGGCCTACCTTTTGCCTGTGGTAAAATGCCATATTTTTTTCTGGTCATAGTTTCAAAATCGAATCGTTTATCTCCTTTTAGTCTACCATTTCTGAATCCGATGCAGAAATCCGATGCAGAAATTGCAAACATTTGTGCTCTTGAATATTCTGTAATAGTCCTCAGTCTGTTTTTATTTCATCGTTCATTTGCTAACCTCATATCATGTTGATCTACCTGTGATCTTTTTTTAGTAATCGTCAATTTGACCAGTAGAAATTGTATTGTCAATTTTTCCCAAGCTGGAACCTCGGTATATACCATCACTTCAAGAAGGTTGGATTTGGAATTCAACTGTAACTAGAATCCTTGTTTTATAATTTACAAAAGGGTGCCGAGTAGACGGGACTTGTGGGGCTCACCCCTTCTCCCCCGGCTGTCATCAGATATTTCAAAATTTTCAAAAATTACAAATCAAAGAACTAAACGGATGATGATACTGTATGCCTTGATATTTTTTCTGTTGCATTTTGAATTTTTGTGTTCTTTTGATTATATATGATAAATATATGTATTGTACGTAGTGCAAACTGACAGGGAAAATATTTACATATCTAATTTAACTATCAATTATAGTTTCAATGTCGAGCCCCCTGGGAAAATTGAAAGTGCGCGTCTGTGTTCGCATCATTCAATTTTAGTTTTTGGAGGAGAACAAAAGTTTTGGAGGTCTCCTGGGTATATTCATGCAGTATTTGTGGCATGAGAAGACATAAAATGACAGGCAAATAGAAATGGACTGTCTTTCAACTTTAAGCGAATGCGGAGTAAACGTCGTTGGCCTAGTACTTTGAAAGTTGTAAATCCACAAACATTGCTTTGTGTGTTAATTTGATTATTTACAAAGACTCGAGAAGGATTGAAACTGTAAGAGTTGAGAAGGGATGGAATTATTTTTATCTGAAGCTATAATGCTTGGTTGCAAATTCGAAAATGGCATATACCTTGGGTTCAATAGAATTCTGAGGTGTTGACATACAAGGGGCAAAGAAGGCATAATTTACAGCTGCATTGAAATGAGTAGGGTTGCCAAGTTATAATTCTTCATTTGAAACATTAGAAGCGAGCCAACTAATAAATTGTAAAAATACCATGCGTCTCTTCAAGGAAAGTCTGAAGGTAAGAGCACGTGTTGCTTATTTATTTTTTACAATCATTAATTGGGATTCAGCTTTGGCAGTGGTGCGTAAACAAACACGATACTTTACATCTCTGTACTTGTGCTTTCACTTCACAGTCTACTTTGAGGGAAAAAACTTTGCCAAGGCAAAAGTGTGAAGTTTCTTGAATTTCGGTTCCCATTTTATGTAAAATAACGTATTGCATGGGTAATAACTATTGCGCATTGTAAGAATTCATAAATAAAGACTGCATAAACATTCCTAGTTTTAGGTTATTTCGCAATTCAATGAAATACCGAATAAAATCCAAATTGTTTGCGTTCAGCACATCATTTCAAAATATACAGCAATAAATATAATGTTTAGGTAATTTAATATGTGCAAAAGAAGTAAATACATATACAACGTTTCGAGCTTTACTCGTCTTCAGCTGTATAAATAGCGAATAACCTGGCAGAAGCTTGGGGATATGGTACTGCCCAGCCCCCCAACGTTCATCGTGAATTTGCAATGTTCATCTGAGATTTCAAGCAAGACAACAGCCTTATTCTTTTCGACTTTATCTTGCTGCAAAAAATATGCAATTTTGGCCTCATCGTTTTCAAATATTTGAAACGGGCTTCGTTCAGTACCTACATTCCAAAAGACTTTTTTTTTCTGCTAACCTCAGGCAGAGAATTTGCTTAACTTGGACTATGACTTGGATATGCAGATGCACCATGAAGCCATGTTTGCAATTCACTACTGACAAATGCTCCGGAGAATGCACTCATTATCACTTAAACTGTCTTTGCTTATTCTTTTAGTAAAGCTTTTAAATCAGAAAAGCTTGTAAAAGTATGTCCAGCAAAAAGTATGTGTTTTATTTGCATCATGTCTTAAACAATTTGGAACAATTAATAGATTTTGGAATTATATTTAGCTGATGCAAATGTGAGGAAAGGGAAATTATCAAAGAGTATTGCATTATTCTGCAATTTAATTGAAAGAATGCTTCAATAGAACTTTATTTGGATCAAAAAATATGAAAAATGTGAAGAAAAAAAGTTATGGGTCTAATTAACAAGTTTGAAATGTAATGCATAAATTCTTTTCAACTTTTCAACAATTCATATTATTATATTAATCGAGCAATTTCGCAAACATAATTCCAATGCTTGTGACTAGTGCTCATGTATAGCACTGTCGTCGATAACCTTTGTTACGTATTTGCAAGAAAACTAATTTCTTCTCTAACTCATCAGCAGATTAACATGTCAAGGATAAATTACGGCTTTATTCATAACTGAATGCATGCTCATTGATAAAGTATATGTGAGTTTTGATGAGTTACGGATAAGATTCACAAATCTATTCGGAACTGTAAACGTTCATTGGGCCTCAATGAACGAGGTCAACTTTTGTATCTTCCTGTTCAATTGCATGAGTTATGCTCCTTGGGCAATGTTGTGTCGGCAAATCTAAGCACTGAGATCATCAAATTCATTGCCCTTATTACGCTTGTTTGGCCCATGCGCTGATTTTCAATAAACATGCGTACTCGTTTCCAATTCAACTTTACACCCTCGGTTAATTTCTCCATACATTCCAAAGTGTTCTTGATTTCCCGGGACTACACCAATGCAGCTAATTGCAACAAATAAGCTGCAGAGTAATGTGCTCTAGTGCTGTTCAACGTTGACAAGATTTTTTCTGGATGTGGCATGATCCCGTAGCCCCTTGCTAATAAACCCACCCAATTAGCCCCAGGCACATATGCCTTTCTCTTATTGCTTTCCTGTTAATGTTTTATCCTTTAGTCTTACGACTTTCGGATCTCTACCTTGTCAGGTATGTGTTTATGAACAATATAGCACCATACTGTGTTCTTGTGCGACGGGTTGCTATCAATAAGACCCCCGCACGGGAAAAACCCAACCTCAATTATTGATATGATAAATTTCTTTGCTCCCATTGACGGAGTCCTGATCAAAATCGGAAAAATTATTGTAGATTTGTTTATTAAGGCACATGTTGGACATTTTCATGTATAAAGCCACTATTTTTCTTTATAATTAGCCTTCATGCATTATTATATCGAGAATTTGTTTAACGTTACTGTGAACTGGCTATCATACGCTTCAATAATTGCCTGCTCTTCATGCATAATTGATGCTTGATCAGTGAGAAGCTTCCGACCATGCTCTTTGTCTATTATATTTGATTCTGGGCAAGCAACCAAGGTTCACTGTACTGTAAGTTTTTCTCTATGCTTTGATAGCCTTTCGTGAAACACGGCCGCTACCGTTTCACGATACTGCTGTCATCTAACATAACACCGTACATGTTACGATAACAAAAACCAATATACGTGCATAGCCATATCGGAGATTTGAGTTATTAATGGACTAATGCTGATTTGAAAGGAGGTGTAAAGAACGAGGTCGTATTTTGTTTACATCGATGAGTTGCTGTTGATTTTGAGCAAGGGAACCAGTGATTTGCTTTTCCTTTTGTGTGATTAATCACATTCTACCCTGGAATATCTTGCATAGCAGCCTGAGTTCTCGACAACTCCGTCAAGCCGTAAGTTATCCGCATACAGCTGTTGCAATAGTTTTCACACAAGTAGAGCTATCTTCAGTTAGTTGCATTGGTTATTATCATTAAATGATCATGTTTTAAACCTTCCAAGTGTAAACTAATCACTGGTCATCTCTTTCAGATATAAATGGCCACTTGGGTCGGTTCTTTGCCAAACACGAATCAGTTGTCTCTTAGTCCTGAAAGCAAGCCAAAAGTTGGCAATATTGACTGTGGTGTTTGCGGAGACAAATCGTCGGGTAAGCATTATGGAGTGTTCACTTGCGAAGGTTGCAAAAGTTTCTTCAAGCGAAGTATTCGCAGGAACCTTGCCTACACTTGTAGAGCGTTTCAAAATTGCCCAGTTGACATCAATCACAGAAACCAATGCCAGTATTGCCGATTGAAAAAATGCATTAAAGTTGGTATGCGAAAAGAAGGTTAGTGCTATAACGGCTTACGATTTACTTAGCTTGCTGCCCGTATCGCTTTGTAGCACTTTATTTCTTATGCACCTCGCTTCTGTTCGTGCAAAAAGGGTTTTTTATGGCAGACAATAGCATGCAAATATTGCAAGCGACATCTCACGTCTGCCAGCATCTAGCAAGCAACAACCAGTTTGCCTTCAAACGGGGAGCTACCCTGTGATAAAGACTTGATGTTTTTGTATGCTTTTTATTTCATCTCATCTGGCTAATTGTACTATTCGTGATTCTCGCAGCATTTTTAATCTTGCTGCAATCTTAAATGCTACAACTGGCCTTGCGAAAAATTGACAATCTTAGTTTTAGCGAGGTTTGGTTTCTGATTTTGAGCGAATAATGGGTAGCATTGCAAATTGTAGTTTTGAATTTTTCTTTGGATTTTGCATTGGTAGAATCTTCTCTCAGACTCTTAGAAGCATGCCCGGGCTCGCAGCTATGCAAGTGCAGATTTCGATTCAATGTTCACCCATGAATTAAGCACCTATTCAGTTGAGAAGGTAATTGTGCATTTGAGTGCACTTGGACTAATATTGCAGTTTATTGCGTCCAAAGGTTCATGTTTATTTATCTGCGCTTTATTTTAATTGTAATCAATATTTTGTGGAAATGATCAGGACTTTTAGAATGGAGAATAAAATGTAAAAAATGTTCTAAGATAACAGCGAAGATTGTTGCCAAGTTTGCCAACAAATTCACTTTTGAAGAATTCTACCATTTATCGCATATGCAATAATGCTTTATGTTTCTGCCATGAAGCTCTACTTAATGGCAAAAACATTAATTAACCCTGTTAATTAAATCTTGCCTTTCCCCATGAAATTGGCATTAGTGCATGGAAGTAACGAAGTCGTGCAAAGGTACTCATGCGTTTTCAAGCAACTTTTCAGCAAGGTCATATATCCAGCGAGCAGGGCTGGTCCAAGAATATGCTCTGCTATTATTGGAGATGAACTTCAGAGAGACCCAATACTATTCCACATCTTTTGATTTGAAGAAATGTTTGCACATGTCGCACAATATTTGGAAAAAGTGAGTCAGCACAATTTTGTACACATAACTTTTTGTGTGCAAAATGCGGGTTTAGTAGGATATAGTTAAAACATCCTATTAGTTACTTCTAAATGTTTTAAGCACGCAAACAGTAAATTATCCAAAGCTGAGTTTAAGAATTCATAGACAAAATTAAATGAAATTTGTCTAAATTTAACAAGGCTGTTTAAGCTAAAATGTGCCTCTTTTTCCTCTAAAATTCTGCTCGGTCATTGCAAAGCGTGATACCCATTGAGTGTTTATAAGCAGCATAAGAAGTGTTTATTGCGATATATCCAAATCATAAACATTTATTCATAGCCCAGTAAAAAGATGAATTTACCCAAATACCCGACATGCCAATTCCTTCACCCAATGCAATTCAGTTGTCATGCTATTTGTGAACAGTTCAAATGAAGCCATGCATGAGATCAAGCCAAAGTTTATTCCTTCATCACATTGCTACACAATTGTTTAATGAATTTGGGCATGTCTGCAAATATGTTTATCGGTGCTTTGTTAAGTAATATGCAGTACACATAGGATAGTACACCAGAACACAATGTAGTTCAATTATACCTGAGCAGTCGATGAACTTAAGATATAAACAAATAAGGTAAAGGCTGACCTCGGTTGCAAAGGTTAATTTTCACTTGTATTATCAGGAATGCTTTTTCTTTAAAGTACAACTTGCATATACCACTTTACCAGTTTGCACATCCGATGGTTTTCAACAAAACCAAATAAAGTCTATTAGGTTATTAATAAAATTATACATAATCACTTATTTATCGTCTGGAGTCTGGTTATTCAATAGTTCTTGTTCTAATTTGAAGCATATGGGAAAAATGTTCTCACGATACACATTTTGTTACAAGAAACTAATTTGCAAGAAAATAGAACCGGGATGGTCAAAAAACTAAGTACAGTTAGTACTAGGCTCGACAAAATTACAAAACTTTTCGCTCTTAAAAAGAGTCAATTGACTTATTTTGTCCTGTGAGATTAAGAAGCGTTTAGTAATAATCTCTGGTTCAAGTTTTTGTTTTAAAAAGTCGTGTAATCTACTAATTGTTATCATTTTGATGTTCAGCGGAATCTCTAGCAATGACACCTCTTGGTGAAGAATTGTGACCATCACAGTTTTTGGCCTTTTTAGTAGATAGCGAACAGTAATACTTGCCCAAATGTGCCCAAAATACGAATGTTTCATTTTTTGCCATTTCATCTCTTAATTCTTATTAGCTCTATCTGCAATGAATATATTTTATTTTGGCAAAAACTCGTCAAATTTTTGACATTTCCTTTATTTGAGTAAAAACGTATCCATGCAAAGCCCGTATATAAGGGTTTGAGATGTCATATGCTTTTCAGTTCAAGTTCATTTGTTCTTTTGCAAAGTAAGACATGTTTCGATTCCCAGCAACCTCGCTTTCTTCCCAACTCAGTTCGAGGCTATACTCGAGGATTTGATCAAGTGAACAAATTCTCTGTTTACATGAAACCCAGTAGAGACAATCACAAATAAGATCTTTTAAGTCTATGCTATTTAAGGTTTGCTAGCAATCAAGGTCGCGGCACTACTTAGTATGACTTTGTAACTTTTGTCACCTTGGATAGTTTTGCGAGACAATAGCGTGTGGCTGGTTTGTATTTTGTGAAAATATATCTTTGCAGCTGTCTACGATTTACAAAAAAATGGAGAAAATAATCAGGTATAATTAGCAATAAAATAAAATCTTTAAAAGTGCAGATGTATTGCAAATCAAATGTGGATTTATGTGGGATGGTTATCATATGGGCGCACTTCTCTACACTTTTCGGCAAATTCAGCGACATGTATCAGGCTCTGGGTCTGATTAATAATGTTCTGAACACTTAACACTCTGATAATGTTCTATGAGACTTGCCACAGCAATTAGCTACGCGTGACATTGAAGGAGATAACATATTCACAATCGGACACGTTGCCTACCAATAAGGGTGATACTAGATGTAAAAAGTTCCTTGTTTTTCGTTGTCAAGACTATTGATTGTTGCACTGCGCATGCATTTTCTGACTTAGGCGCTGATTGTGGAAGATAGATTTGAGAAAGCGTGACAGCAAATAGCATCTAGCCTTTGCGCAGTCGGTCCGGTATCTTTGTTGAACTGAAGTTTCGACTCTCGACAGCAAACAAAAATACGGCGCGCAGCCTATCATAAAAAAAACATTGAATAAATTCCGGGGACATGTCAAAACTCGATGTTTGAAAGGGGCTTACTCGAGAGAGGTTGTGTAACCAAATTATTACCGAAAATGATATTCACTATTGGCCTACTTGAGTTTTTGACGCCTATATAATATTATATTTAGTCCATTGTTCACTGCTGTATTCGAGTAGTTTTTATGACTCAGGTTGAAGTATATAAGTGTCTAAACGCCCATCGGCTATATAACTCAGTACAAGTAAGGAAGGCCCATAAATATTTCTTTTCTTAGGGCACCTATTTATTTAGTATAATAGCGGGCATTCATATGGCCTTGTCCAAACGTGGCTGACGCTCTAGAAGCATCTCACGCCCTAGAAGTCGGCAAATTTTGCATTTGAGCACAGGCATACAAGGGTTCCACCCTCCAAAAGATGTCTATCAACCCGCACCACTCCAAGTTACGGCAAATTTTGGAAATATTGGTAATATTGTAAAACCAGCCAAGAACTTCCCATTCAACGAACTTAAAAGGCCTATGGAGTCAAACTTGAATACTTTAATTTTTTTTACCGAAATAAGATCTTACCGTGTTTATGGCCATAGCGCAAGTAGAATTTGAAAATATTTTTAAGTACTTGTAGTTTTGGGGTCATTTATTACCAAAGTAGGCATTTTTATCAACAACTTTTTTGTAAAAATCATGACATTGCAGTGATGCGCTGTCCCGGGCGCTTATGGGAGCCACGATTCACGTACATCAAAGTCAGCAGGCAAAGAGGATAGGGAAAGCCCATTGGGGAAGCCCAGCCCAGCACAGTGAACAGCATTGCGAAATGGAGACGACATTTTGTATAACAAAATTAGATTTTTTGCTCCTTCGTGTGCACCGAATGGAATAGGAATAATAACAATTATTATAAGACATCTTTCTTCACAACCTGACGAAGCCAACAATACGTTTTATTGCGTAAATTTTAGACTCACACAAAGAATACCACTTCATTTTTTCAACCGTTCACGTGTTATGTAGAAATATTTCCTCAATCCAAAATTAAAATTTCATGTAGACTTGATATTTCTTATTTCTTTTTTAAACATATTTGAAAACTTAGTTGAGACCACTTCGAAAATCCTCGTGATTTCCCTACTGTATCGACTTTGTTTTGCTCGGACGGACCTGACCGGCCAATTACTTTGGGTCGTGCAAAAGGTTATCCTCCCCACAGATTTCGACTATATATAATGAAGCAATTTTTTCTCCGTCAATGGGGTTTCTTGTTTCATTGTCTGAGCTGAAACTTGTGTATTTAAATCGATATTTGAGATTTTGAAAAGAGTCACAAGTTTTAGCCAGTGGTGGTAAAATGAAAATTGTTTTCCGCTAACTCAAGTTATTCAAAAAAATTCGACTGAGGGTGGAAAAAATATGACCCCCAGTCGAATTATCCTGCACAGGTCCCATGGCAACCCGATTTTCGTATCATCACTGCGACGTCATCAGTTTCTGCTGACATCGGTGGGCTTGAGCTACAAAAAACATACGTATACTCGTCTGCAAATGCTTGAAATGGGTTCATAGAGCTTCTCAGATCTTTGTTCTACAAGTAAAAAAATGATACGTCATTTTGGCTGCATGAGCACTTTATCATGGTGGTTTAAAAATTTAATGTTTCTTTTTAGGACTTTTACTGAAATTATCCATGCATGTTAGATTCGAAATGTAAGAGCTCTAGCTGTGGTGCTATATCCGCTATTTTATTACTGGAGGTATCGGACCGGAAATTCTTTCCTTTATTATCTTATATCCTATCTCTATAGCCTAGAAAAACATAAGCACGATGTATGAAACAAGTTCGAAAGTTTCGAACCACCCATTCCGTACTTGGAATTTTCTGCAAACTTTGCGATTTGAAACGGGCCTAACAATATCGGTTGGCCGTTATTTTAATTACAACCCTCTTTATTTTAAAATTGAGCGTTTCTGAAAGAACTTCGTGTGGGTTTTTTAGTCGCGAATCAATCGTCCTATGTCCATTTGTTGTTGCAAAAGCATTTGGGCATTTTAATGTTGCAATGTTTCAACGATTTGGTGTGTTAATAATTAATAACACTTTATTTTACCATCCATTTGTTTTAACAACAATAGTAAGATGGAAGTTAATATCGATGAAAATGTTAGATTGCGTCCTAAGATTGTTTCCGAAAGTTGTCAGCGTTTGGTTCAGAGCAATTTCATAGCAACGCTATAATAGAATTTGTGAAACTCACGTCAATCATGGTATGCATCTGAGATTGTTTTCTAAAAATAAACATATGAAGATTCATAAAAGGACTGTAAGAGACATTTAAATGGCTCATTGCCCCTATTGCTCGAGCACCAATCATACTGCAGCATGATAATATATTAATCATGTATCAAACAGAGCATATTTACCCCTATGCTACCTTATTCTAGATGTTAGTGTTTTGGAACCGGCCAGTAGTGCCAGAAACAATCAATGGAATCTCTCTGCCACTGGTGACTTCTGATTAATGCTATTTTTGAATGACGAGCACGCAAAGGGCAATGCTGGTCGCAGGTGTTGCCAAGTGACCATTGCGATAGGAATTCTTGTTCATAGAAGGCATAAACAAGCCGCATATGACCTATCTGCCTAATGAAAACCTGTTGCAAGGTTAGCGATTAATGCCCGGCTGGTATTCAGACCCAGGGATCAATTGATTTGAATACAGATCAAGTTAAGGCTGACAATGTTCGATTCTCCGGGCACAAAGACCCGGATGGCTGGCGCAACTTAATCAAGTCTATACGAAAAGACCTCTTGAACCCTTACGCAAAACTGCCTATTCGCATCATTGCTTTTCGCCTTAGCTCTATTATCTGTGTCCTCAGCACGGTGGCTTGCATTCTTAGTCTATTGTGCTATCCGATATAGCTACGGTAAGAAAACCCATCGTCCATGGGTTTCTGATGGATGCAGAATTTTTTGATCTGTATATGAATATGCCTGGACTTTTGAGAGAAGATGATGATGACGATTTCGGTATGCTATATTGTTTATCTTTTTGCTGACTCTTGGCCGTAGCGCGCTGTTATCAGTACCAGCCTGCTAGCTACCAATATTCATCCAGTTACCACTAAGCCTCCGCAACGATAATATCTTTAAAAATGTTTTTAGGCAGGACAATTACGAGAAACCTGATTCAAGGATGTTATTTAGCGGGGCTATTGGCTAAATTTACTGTTGCTTGCATTTGCGGTGTTTTTGAAAAAAATTCCTTGCAATGGTAACTTTTGTTATCACACCATTCCATCGCAAGAGCTCAATGTTTGGAGCAGCAATTTTATCAGAATTAGATATTTGTAGTTTCCATCTACACCTCCTGTCTTTAAGATACCTTTGATAGCTATATTTTGCTATTGAACTATTTCTAGTCACAAAGCTATTAACGATTTGTTGTTGTACAACTATTGCCATCAAGTTGCATTGCAATATCTCGTGAGGAGGTCATTTTATTGCATAACATTGAATTAAGGTCAACAAAATTGCGAATATTTTATATGTATTTCTATTTTACACGAGATATATCTAGTTCAACAATATTTCAATCGTAATTTCCTGACAACACAAGGAGAATTTGAAATATATACCTGGTCAAACATTTTAAATATTTCTGGTGCGACCAAACTAGTGACCTTTCGTTTCGGTTCCCACTTTTTCGCTTTTTTCAACAATACTGATCGTCGCTTTACCTTCAGGATTTCCACTTATTCAATTAATTTGTAGTTTTGGAGTATTGTTTGCAGATTGTTAACTATTTAGACATTTACTCCCTATTTTTATTCAAATTCAGCTTATCACTCTTTGGGATTCTTTTTTGGTGGCTCTTTACCAGTGCAGTTACCAGCTGAACCAATCTTTGGCATATAATTTGAGTTGTGTTCGTGAACATAATAATAATCGTTAAAATAACAAGGCTGTCATCCTCCGCCTGGTACTCCCTTTTTTATTCCCCGGAACATAGCTAATAGAGTACCTTCATGTCTTACTTGGGTGTGTCCGTGTGGCATGGTCCGTTATTTGAGAGCCATATCAAAGTTACCATGCCGGCCCTATTGAAAGCTGTCATGTTCTAGTTTTTCTTTAATTCAGGCACTGGAAAAGACGCGTCGTTTACCTGATTTACTTGTATTTCGAATGTTGCCGAGAGTATTGTGCTGATAATGTGTCCATTTTTTGCAGCTGTTCAAAAAGGAAGAATACCCAAATCACCACTGGAAGGTTCTATGGTAGACCAGTTTGGAACATTCACGAACACATTCAATGGCCCCATGAATGGCATGCCAAGTCCACAGAACTTTATATCTGCATACACGAATTTGTTATTGAGGGCCGACTCGTTGGCCAGGTTCCAGCAGACGTCATCGAGCTATGGCATGTCGGGAACAGAGCATTTGTATGAAATGGCAGCACGTTTGCTATTCAACGCCGTAGACTGGGCACGAAACGTGCCCTTCTTTTCTGCCCTGGCAACTGGAGATCAGGTTGCACTGCTGAGAAATAGTTGGAGCGAGCTGTTCATTCTGAGCACTGCACAACATTGCAGTACATTTCAGTTTAATCCAAGGTCATTGGCCAACTTTGGTGGCGCTGATACTAGCGGCAATGCTGGAATGGTGAATGGAAAAAGGGTGTCAGATGACGTGGTCAACAGCAATAACCAAGAAAATTTGAAGATGTTTGAGGATCTCATTGAGAAATTCAAAACATTGCAAACTGACGCTGCTGAATTTTCATGCCTCAAGGCATTGGTATTATTTAATCCAGGTAAGTGGTTATAATTATTTACCGTTCATTTCTTATGATGGTCTTAACTTATTCCTTTGACTGTGTGAAACTTCGACCTGCCTAAAACGCGGAAACTCAAAGTTCCTTTTTTCGGTTTTTGCGTTTGTGCCTTGTTGTAACATTTCACCAGGTTGAAAATCACCTTTCAACATTCAGAATATGACTTACACAGCATAGGACCCTTGCAATCTAATCAAATTTTATCTCATGCGTGCTATTCATCTCTAATACTCTTTCAAAACAGTGTAAATGGTACAAAAATGTTTGACAAAGATCGTAATACTCGTGTTCCATCAAAATTATTAATATAAACCATCTTGTTAAAGAATAAACGGGTAATTTTTAACAGAAATCAAATACTAAACATCAACGCGTCACCTACGAGTAAAGTGAATGCGACATTCTTCAGCAATGCTAGTATAAAATGTAGAAACCCGCATTTTGCACAATTGGAAGTGCATTAAAATATGTTGAAAATACATTAGGATGCATTAGGTGATGAATTTGATTATAGCACAATTTGTACGCCAGCAGACTTGGTCCTTGATGATTTCTCAAAAACAATTTTCCTTTATAAAACGTCTATACCGCAACGACTCATCTTAGGCTGTTACCATATAGCCACACATATAAGCAATGCAGACGTGTTAATGATATTCGGAAATACTTTCCAGAGAATGTCAATGGTAAAATGAGTGATTTACGGGCATGGGGTTAGAGATAGAATGAAAAGAAAGCCTTCCGAATATGCCTTACAGATACGCCTAATATCAGCAATCCACACTTGATTGAGAATCTACAAGAGAAGGCCCAGGCGGCATTGGAGGAGTATCTTAGACAGCATCATCCTAATCAAGGCAGTCGATTTGGTAAGCTTCTGCTGCGTTTACCAGCATTGCGACTGATTCGCCCACCTGCAATTGAATGTTTGTTCTTCGCTCGAATGATTGGCAACTACAGTGTGGAAAATCTGCTCAGTGGTATGCTGTTATCGGGCAATACATTCAACAGCTCGTATTGCGGTGGTGCTGGCGGTGGTGCTGGCGGTACGACGAGTAACAGTGGTGTAATGGGTAACCTTGGTAACGGATGTGGTGCTATGACGCTGAATAACAACATCAACCCAATGCCGTGCACAATGCCTAATCAGATGAATGCGTTTGCAAATGTGCAGTTTAACAGTGGCAGTGTCAATGTGCCCAATGTGAATCATGTCAATGCTTTCAATGCTGGCAGCTGTGGTGGTAGCATCAATGGAATGGCAAATGGCTCAGTGAATGGACTGCCAAGCATGGTCAACAATACTTTGTCGATGCAATTCTCACCGAATTTGAACGGCATGGCCAATATGACATACAATTTCAGCGCTGGCAGCAGTGGCATGAATGGCATCGGACTTGTCGGCAATCCGGGATTGAATACAGGTGGTAGCGGCATTTCACGCAGTCCAAGCAGCACCGGATCAGATGGTGAGAATGGACATAACAGTCCTCCTCAAGGAAATATCAATTCAAAATTACACAATGGCACGCCGCCACGATGATACTGCTTGGCTAACATCCGTGTTGCTCAATGCTCGAATTGGTGAAAATTCAACCACATGAAGATGAATGTGTCTGCAGGTAAATGCATTTCATGGAAAGCGATTGTTTCTAAAGAAAAGTGAATGTGTTAGGATAACAATGATTTTTTAACAGGATGCAAAAGACATATGTAAACTGATTTGAGTTGACGGTGAATATTCTTTCGCGTATAAAATTTATCCAGACGAAAGCATCCTTTTTTATGATTCAGATTCATTGGATTATGAAAATTAATCAATTTTTAGCACGTTTCTAAAATATTTGCCACAAATGTGTCGGCTATATAACTGATGGATTTTCAATATTTTCGAATGTGTAAACGTAAACTATGGAAAATTTGATGGGTTTATGCTGGGCTATTCTGGCTCTGTTTTTGAATCTAAAACCTCGCAACTTTCTTTTCTTTCTAATGCTTGCATTGAACTTGATAATGTATTTTTGTTTTACAATAAGGTAACATTACAAAAGTATACTCTCAGTCCATCCATGCATAAATAATTTGCTATATTTTCATTCGTAAATGTTCTTAATAAGTAAACTGGATAGCAAATTTTATAATATAATGTATTTAATAAATTTGAAATAAATTTTACGAACCTCGTTTTTAATATGGCGATGCTAGAATTGAACGACAGTTCATCAGAAACATTTTATTATGTTTGTATTATAAGGGAATTTTTGAATTTTAATGAGGCTGGGATTATGCTTTAATAAAAATTCAATAAACATATTTATTTTCATATCAAGCAAAATAATTTCATATATCAAAATTATTGAAAATTCATGATTCTATTGAACTTTTTGGTGACATCTGAACTTTTGCATGGTTTAAACCTTCATGTGTGAAACATGCAGAAAACTTGCTAACTAAGCTACAAAAGATCGAATCATCGAAGATTCAACATTAAATTACACAATGTTTACAATGTTGAGTCCTTGTGTTCACTCTTTCGATGGTATTAGACTGGACTCGCTACTCTGTGTCCCTTTTACTTTTCGACACGCAAAATTAGCATTTTTTTAATGCGCTTTTAATGCCCGCCCATCTTTACCAATGGACTGTGTGAAGGTATTAATTAGCACCTGTGCTCAAACACAGGACTTCGAAATATCAGGTTGAAAAAATATGGCGGATTTCTGGAGGATTAGAAGTAGCCTTGCTACACAATGCCCAGATATTGCTGCTGTGCAGGATACCACGGCAGCCATTGCTCAGCCAGGCCCTTGTAAATTTTCATGTGAAAACTGGTCAGCGTCTGCAGAAAAGTGTAGTCTGTTTTCATTGGTCAGTTGCAATTTTCTGACAAAATTTCAAATCCGCGAAATAATTTCAAAAAGTCAGCTTTGGTGACAAGACGCCAGGCGGGCGTTTTCTATGTTTGAATTGGCTGAAGTAATTGAAAAGATAATGAACAAACAAACGTATTATTATCGAAAAAGATGGCATTAGGCCTAGCAAAAGGCAGTTTTAGCTACTTTCCCGTTTCAATACACTCCCTGAGCATAAGTTACCCACCACCGGATGAAAAATGGCGTCTAGAAGTGGCTCTAGGCCTGAGCAAGAGAATTTGCATAACAATATAAAACTACCAAACTGGTTTCACTAGCGAATTTCTTTAGCAAAAATATACTAGAATTTCATAAATTTTCAGATGAAAACATAATTTAAACTATATCATACTGTTATGTAATAATATTAAAAGAAAACTGCGAAGAGGCCTCTTCAAAATCTTCACAAAAATTTATCGAAGTGGAGTAATTAAAATGCCAATAAATATTATATTATATTCAATTCACATTTTTTATGTGAATTGAAAACTATGCAGCTAAATTTTCAAATGTTTGCCATCGAAAATTTAGTGGACTTCCTTTTAATGAGCAAATGATATGTATACATTGTTGCGCACGACGAAGGAGCGAGCTTACTAATGTACTGTATGTTCGAGTTTCCGGTTGCCTGCTAATCTGTCATGCGCACTTCTTTGATAAAATTGCCGCGGAAGTGTTTATTTACTTCCTTTGAAACGGGAACATGCACAAACAAGCGGAAATGGATGAAACTGAGGAAAACGAAATGGTGGTTGTCGTCCTCCTTTCAACTGAATTTAAAGTTTGCGGTTGTTGGACTCGGTTATTTACCCGAATATTTAAATTTTGTTTCAACGATGAAACTAGTACAATTATGAGACGTTTTTGGTTGAAATTCCAACACAACAAATGGAAGAAAAGTCAAGAGGGCTTTGCTAGGCCCAGCAAACTCAGGGCCTCCTACAAAGGGGTGGCCAAGGGGGGACCTTGGTTGGCCCCCTCACTTTTTTGCAAATGCCCTTTGTTATTGCAAAAAAGGCAAAGGACCAGTCATTGAGTGAAATACTGCAGGAGAGACTGCAGGTACTTTGTTTGGCCCCTGTCGATGTGGGTGGTTCAGGTGATGGTCTTTTTAAGGCAGTGTCCCACCAGCTTCATAGTGCACCAGACATGCACAAAAACCTTCGCCTAATAGCAATATCGCATGCGGCAAATCCTGCTCTCTGTGAGCAAACTGTTGCTGCAAGTGGTTTTGATTGGGAAACGTATTTGGAGCGTATGTCTATTGAGGGTATTTGGTGTGACAATATCATCATACAGGCAGTTGCTAACAGTCTGTCCTGTGTAGTCCACATAACCCATGCGTTTAGGTCATCAGAAGAACCTATTTTAGTTGTGCCTGTTAATGAATGCAGCTAATGCAGAGAAAATGTAGTTTTTTAGGCTTTATACCAGAAATCCATTATCTTTCTACAGTTTCTTACGTGACACCTCAATCTGGAATTTCTTGTGCGGAATAACACAACAAAATATCTTAAAGAAACATTTAGAAAAGTAGATGCTAATTTGATTGAAATGTTAAATGAAAACAATTTTCAGAGCTTTATTCCAAAAGAGGCTAAGTCAGTTACTTGCAAGCAAAATGCTTTACCTACTCCAATGGTAAAAAAGGCCACAACGAATAACCAGTCTAAGAGCAAAGAAAACTATTATTCAAATTTTGACCTGAATTTCAGCCAAAAGCTCGAAGAAGAGCAATGGGCCAGTTATTTTTCCATGTTAAACTTTATTGTTTTTAATAAAATTACAACTCGAACCTATAAATTACCTTTCTCTTCTCAGTATTTTTTTGCAAACAGAGTGGATGCACAGGACAAAAATAATTTCTCCTTTCTGCCAATTTGCTATAGTTTTTGAATTCTGATATCCTAAAGGATAGTACCTAATATTTTCTTAGCATTGGCAATAAACCCAATTACTCTTTTTCCTCTTATATTCGACTAATATTTGCTGATACAGATGCGATGCGCGCATGTATTAACTGTAAGTTACTCCTAGTTGGTATTAGTATTTGTATGATTCAACTTTAACTGCAGATGTTTAGTATTATTCTCATAATGAAATTGTGCTTTATTTTACACAAGTCACATAGTCAAATCGACATGAAAAAAGATGAGATGAGCTTGTAAATATAAAATTACCTGACTTTCTAACGCGACCTTCTCCCAGGACAACAATTTTATGAACGCTTGGTTTTCTTGCTTCCGAAGTGTTGTCTTTTTTGACACCACCGTGAATTTTCTTTGGACTGGCACTCATGACGCGAAAGTCGAGTTTATTAATCCAACTTAGAGTACTCGTTCCCAGGCCTCTCGGTCTCACACTCACACGCAAAGGAACAACTTATTACGTCTCTCTTTTGTTTTATTGATTCCAAAAAATTTCATGCCTACAATCGTAAACCATTTCGCCAAACGCTATTTGTTGGATTCACGCACAACTCCAAGCAAGTTTGTACCTATTTTAAGAATATTGCGAAATTTTGCATTTTTCTTGCAAGGTTACAGGGTGCTCAAATTAAAAAGCTTGGAAAAGTGCATGTTTATGTTGACTCTCTGACGTGCACAATATTATATCCACACTGAATAATTTCAGGAATATTGAAAAAGGGGGGAGGGAACAAATGACGAAATTATTTTATTTTCCTGCGGTTTTATCTGAAATTATGTTGCTCTGTTCCTATCTGCCATGCTCTCTTTCCGGCATTGCGAGTAATTTCATGAATAAAAGATTAAAATAGTTTTATATCATTGTTGATTTGTTGTTGTTATGTTCCAGAGAGCACAGACAACTTGAAATTGCTAATTAAAACTTAATCATGTTTGTTGCTAAATCTAAAATCAATTATTAAGTTCATTAATTATATGAACAACTAGGCTACACAGCAATTATAGTATTTCATTTTTGCTTTGGAAAATGAAAGTTTTTTAACCTTGATGAAACAAGATCGAAAATTGAAGTCAAAGTGTTTTCTTGAGTGGTCTCAAAACAAATGTTTTTTGAATTTGCTGCGTTCAATCCTGAAAATTAGGCTCCCAAAGTTTGACTTTAATTTGATATTATTTTGTTCACTTTCTGGATAATACCGTGAAATGAAAGCCATCTGTCGCGACTCACCTCAAGGTTCCTTTGATTTTATACAATGATTTCATCTGCATGGCATTGTTTAGCCTTAATTGGATGGAAACGTTTATACGATATGGACCACGGAAAAGCTTCTCTGGCAAAACAAGACGTCGCCATCAATGAGAACTCTGCAAAGAGTAACTGTTTCACTTCAAACAGCCAAAAAATGAAATAACTTCTACCAAATACAGGGGCGTCGTGGCCGGGGGGGATGCAGGGAAAGAGCCCACCCTGTGAAAGCAAAATTGCTGGATTTTTCAGAAATTTAACCCTAAAATTCAGGTCCAACGAGGCCCTTAACCAAATCCCATTCTTCTTCTTTCAACCCCAGGGTAACAAAAATTAATTTTGGAGCCGTATTTCATGCATTATTTTAACACCCCAATTGACATATTATCTCCCGATAATTTCCGACAGAGCCCCATAGCACCCCTGGGACAGACAGAAAAACTCGCGCCCAATTAGTGTTCAATCGCGCCCAATTAGTGTTCAATCACTGCAGCTACAAAGACTTTCAAAATCCTAACCTCTTTCCCGCCACCGGTTACGAGGCTGTTGCTCTCTGGGTTGAATTCTGCAGCTGCATCACAAACCCAAGTTGTTTTCTTTGGCAGTCATTCTACTAAGCCACCCACTCCATTAAACCAACCTCTTCGTTACACCATCTACTAAACCACCCTCTTTGTCAAACCATAATCTAGCAAACCACCCTCTTTGTCAGACCATACTCTAGCAAACCACCCTCTTCGTCAAACCATACTCTAGCAAGCCACTCTCTTGTCAAAACATACTCTAGCAAGCCACCCTCTTGTCAAACCATACTCTAGCAAACCACCCTCTTTGTCAAACCATACTCTAGCAAACCACCCTCTTTGTCAAACCATACTCTAGCAAACCACCCTCTTCGTCAAACCATACTCTAGCAAACCACCCTCTTTGTCGAACAATACTCTAACAAACCACCCTCTTTGTCAAACTATTCTCTAGCAAACCACCCTCTTTGTCAGACCATACTCTAGCAAACCACCCTCTTTGTCAAACCATACTCTAGTAAACCACCCTCTTTGTCAAACCATTCTCTAGCAAATCACCCTCTTTGTCAAACCATACTCTAGCAAACCACCCTCTTTGTCAAACCATACTCTAGCAAACCACCCTCTTTGTCAAACCATACTCTAGCAAACCACCCTCTTTGTCAAACCATACTCTAGCAAACCACCCTCTTTGTCATTGTTATTGAATTGGTATCAAACCACCCACTGTACTAAACCATCATTTCTACTAAGCCACCCACTCCATTAAAACACCCTCTTCGCTACACCATCTACTAAAGCACCACAGGTATTATTGCTAGAGTATGGTTTGACTCTAGCAAGGGCTCAGGCCACCGGCTCCTCCACCGACGACGACAAACTTATAATTCAGGCCTAGATTATTTGTAGTTGCAAAACTCCTCATCGTGTGGCTACCTGCCAGGTAACGCAGGCAACCCTACTCTATGGTTTGACAAAGAGGGTTGTTTGCTAGAGTATGGTTTGACAAAGAGGGTGGTTTGCTAGAGTAGTATTAAAAGGAATGTGCAAAGATAAAAGGTTCTGTTTAAAAATAGATCGATGAGAACCGGAAGAGAATGCAAAATGGCAGCAACAACAGGCCTAATCTTCTCTTTGCGCTTCTCTGATTGGTTAATAACCAAATCTATTTTTAGCATTTGCACAGGCAAGCATTTTAACCTTGCACATTACCTGAAAATGCAAGGTTAGAATGCTTGCCATGACTCTCTAAACAATAAATACAACAAGTTCGTGTTATAAGTTCCATTGTTTGGAGAGTCATCAGGAAGTCTAAAGCGTTCCCTCCAGAATCAGGTCGTTGTGCACTCTGTGATTGTGAAGCTGAGAAATTTGAAATCATTAATTTCCCTGGAAGCAACCTGTTGAATAAGCGATCCGAAATAATGGGCAAGTGTCGACATCAGCGAAAATTCGAACTTGAGCTTTGTTCATACGAACAGAACTGACGTCGATTTCGAAAACGAAATCACTGGAACGTTTTTAGATTGTAATGTAACGTATCTTTTTAGTTGCCTGAGGATTGTCTTAAAGTAAGACATGAAACTGCCAGTAGCAGAATAAAAGAGTGTTTTCTTTGTTTATTTACAATTTACAAAGCTGAAATACGAAGTGGATCTCGATTGGATAATTTTGATTTTGATTATGGATAATGAAATCAAGGTTATTCATCGTCCGATTATTGCAAGATGGCAAAGCTATTTCATCGTGCATCAAACCTACGTTACCTGGCAGGTAGCCACACGATGAGGAGTTTTGCAACTACAAATAATCTAGGCCTGAATTTTATTCGTCGTCGTGGGTGGAGGGGCTGGTGCAGACCTGCCAACTCTCACGGTTTTGCCGTGTGTCTCACGGTTTTGGCCCCAATCTCACGTTCACACGAATTTTGTTCATTTCACACGGTTTTTCAAAAACTTATTTTCAATTTACCAATGCAGCGATTTTCAAGATGTTTAGATTTTATTCAGCTTTTCCCCTGCAAATTTTATGCATGATTTTATGTACAACTTCCCTCTTCTGTGTTATCGTTCTTGAATCACATCACAGCGCTGCTGACATCGCTGGTTGGCATGGAATAACTCCCTCGGCCCCCTGTCCCGCTTATCGATCCTCGCTCCTATGTTTGCATGCAAACGAGATTCATATCATTTCTATGAAAATGATATGAATTATCTTGCTATTTTTGGTAAAAAAGTTCGCGACGCAAAATCTTCAGGTTTTTAGCAAAATCTCCAGGTTTTAATAAAGAAAAATTTTAAATATCCAGGTTTTTAAGCTTGGGAGGTTGGCAGGTCTGCTGGTGGCCTGAGCGTGGCCTCACGTCTTGCTCGAAAATTTCCAAATGAAGTCGCCATTGTTGAGAAATCAGACCCGTTTGGTATTTATATATTGCTATGTAAATTTTCTTGCTCTGGACTTTTTTAAGAAAATTCAGGGCCACTTTTACACGCCATTTTTCATCCGGTGGTGCGTAACTATGCTCCTCAGGGAGTGTAATGGACAAGCCGGGCAGTGAAAAGAGTTTCAATTTTGCTTACCGGTTGTCCGCAGTGCCTACTAGGCCCGACCAATACCAAGATGAACTTGTTTGATTACTGGACGGATTTTGTGGCAAGTAAGTTTGAGTTTTGAAGATTTGAGAGACAATAATAAATATCAAAGCTTCATGTAAATCTGACTTTTATCCTAAATTGAGAAAATATTTTACGGCCAGGTCACAATTCCAAGCAAAATTGAAGTTTTTATATCATCAATGCATTTTTTGCACTAGCTACCGAATGCAGTTTTTACAAGGATAGCGTTCACTTTCTCGCACTTTCTCGCCGCGCAACCATTATCCGGAGGACGTGTTCTCTACACCAAACAAACGTCCCTCAAGGGCTCGTACTAACATCTTCACATCATCCTCTATGGACAATAGGATAACTATCTGAACTATCTCCTCGTATTCAAATCCCTTGCTAAAATAATATTTTATCATTTCACTATCGTGTTAACAAACAAGTCACAGATGAGGTTTAGCACGAAATTTGCCCAGTCTAACGATTTTATTGGTCAAAATTGATTCTACTTTCGTAAAATTAAGTACCAAACATTTTCGATAAAATACTTGCAATAAGCTTCAAATTTGTTTTTTATGTGATTTGAAAATTTTTAGATTTGAAACTATTTTGCGGAATCCGGAATATTCAACAAAGAAAAAGGGAAATTTGACCACTTTTTGAAAAGGCACATCAGGGATGCCGGAAGCACACTGGGGCACAGGGGGTCAAACGTCTTTAAAGGGCACTTTTGGGCGTGGCATTGAAAAACAATGCCACGCCTGTTAATGCGAACTTTCATTGTTTTAGAACACCGGACTTTAGGCCGTGTAGTTGTTGTTTGTGCGCCCTGTACGGATTCGTACACGTGGTCGTGCTTTTGTTTTCTTTGTATTGTTGGGTCATTATAATAGCTTGTATTGTAGCTATTCTGGAATCGTAAGAATTCCTTTGTTGTTAAGCATACAGGCAAGCCTCGTGTTAGATACCTTAGGGACTAGATTGTAGGTATATATACGCGTGTACTTTAGTTGCAATTCATTCGGAGCCTGAGAGGCCCAAGGCAGGCCAATGTGATCTGCTGTGGCAGTAGGATACAGTTGTTAATCGAATCTACGGATATCGCATTAAAAACTCCGTGTATTCTCTGCGTCGTGCCTCAAAGCAATCACAACGCCCAAAAGTGCCCTTCCTAGAGTATAAAAGTTTCTTAGCTTTTTCAATTTTGGTAGGGCTGTTTCTTAGCTTTGGAAAAATTGAGCCTACCGTTTCTTATAGAGTTTTTCTTATAAAAAAAATGAGTGTATTGTTGTGCTATGCTGTATCTAATCTGCTGTTTCAGTTAAATACTAATGGCAATCGTTGATCACAATACGTCTTCTTGTGAAGCAAAAAAGCCATAATAATTCAAAAAGGGCACTTCTCACCCCCCTGCACCCCCTCATGAAAGGGCAAGGGGGCAGCCGCCCCCCTTGCCCCCCCTGTTCCGGCATCGATGGGCACATCAACAAGTCGTATTATAGCCAGTGGTTGTTGTTGTGAGCTATTTTATATGACTTTTTAGCAATTCTTGGTGAAAGGCGTCTGGAGGGTAAGCCTCGTTTGCACTCTAGATTATTTTATATCCTCTCTCTATGGTCACAACTGATTCCCTAATCTCACTACATCGAATCCCTGTGTTTGGCTTTATTTTTTGTTTAATTGCAAATTTTGTAGCCACATGGAACAGAGCCAGCTCTCTTTCCACAGATTTTTACTCTAACATTTCTGGGCCAGCAAGTAAATATGAAAATGAAGCCATGTTAAATGTTTCCAATAATATTTTGCTTATTTATACGCAATTTAGCTACTTTTACCTTTAAGATAAATATACTTCTTTAACTTAATGCTTTGAAATATAGATAATATCAATAAGAAGCGAAATACCAAGTTACAAATGAAAGTCGTGAGTTTTTTAAATTATAAAATCTTGAAATAAATATTCTTCATGTAAATATTGGAAGATTTAATACATTTTAATACAAAGTAGTTAAAAAACAAGAAACGAGTCTATTCTACTCTTTTGCGCGAAATAAGCCAGATATAAAACCAAAACATTAAAAAAGAAAATTGAATTAAATTAATAAGTTAGAAAATCAATAATAAAGCAAACAAAAGCTGTGATAAAACTTAAATTCTAGTTACTTTTAGGAAAGGACCTACGCGCTGAAGAATGCTTCAATCACTTGAGATATAAGAACCCGCATATAGAACCGAGATATAATCAGTAAAACCAGCATATAAGAACCTAGGTCTTTACAAAGAGTCTATATTGGTTCTTAGCAATAAAACGCAATCCCAAAAATTTATCTCGGGATAGATGTTGATGTTCTAACGTTGCATTAATGTAAATTTTAGCAATTGGTAAGCTTTCTGGATGATTTTTAATTGAAACAGAACATTGACTTGAATTTTGCCATGAAAAAATACCTAGAAAAACTGAGATTTTAGGCTCTAGGATCTTAAAGGTGGGTGGTTCTTATATATGGGTTTTTACTGTATACGACAATTGTCCTTCAACCTTAGTTAATTCCATATATTGTTAAAAACTACGATAGTTAAAGAGTGTAATTCTTCAATATAAGGGATACATAGACGATATTTGATGTAATTGTGCTGTTTTGTCACGGCTGGGGTTGGGTGAAGGATAATTTGTCTTGAGCTATAACTAGACTATCCAAATGAATGGAAAACCCCAATGTCATCATCAACACCATCCGTATCAGCCATTGTTGTATCATAACTACCGCCACTGCCACCACCGCCATCTTGAATTTTGAACTTGAATTTTGAATTTGGATCTTCACATTTACAAACGACGTTCTTCATCTTTGAGACTATACAGCAATTGCCATGGTCGAGGTTGCAATATGCGTTATTATTATCATTGTTACTACAGTCGCAGTATTCATTGGGAACATAATTTTTGTCACAAAATGGAAGACATTGCAATGTTTTGGGATCCGGAAACCATCTCAAATCAGGCAGACAAACAATTTTCTTCACATTTGCTAACACTCCTTTTGCCTATAAAAGAACAAAAGCCTAAACAAAGTTGCAGCATTTTCATCCTGGGTGAGGGAAATCACAATTTCATGCGATGACAAAGTGATTATTTAAGGGAGGGCTATTTCTGAAGAAAAACTCCACGGGATTGATATGACCGTGGTTTCTCATGGGTCCAGTTTTAACAAATCAGTTCTGCTGTTTTGTTGACAAAAGTTCCAGAACCTACCCTTGCGATGACGTCATGATCTTTAATCTTGCATTCAGGCTTGCAGACACTAGTCACTGTGTTTTTGCACGAACCAAAGAAGATCTGTTTCGTGTTGATAAAGTCACACTTGCCTTTGTATTTACAATACTCAAAGCTAGATGACCATGTTCCATCTTTTTGACAACGCACTTCGTGAAGAACCTAAAGTAAATTCAAACAATGTTCATATCAATATAGCAAGACTACACAGGACCTTGTTTTTGTGCATGTCTACATTTTGTATGCAGACACACACATGGTCTGAGTAGCTGAGTAAAGTGTCAGTATGTATTAAACTAAGCAACATACTAAATGAGTGAATATTGACCAGAATGCCAAACTAATTTCAAATGGAAATGATGCACGAAATTTCAGTCATACAATCATGCTCACCTTATTCCGAGGACAAACAGTTATGCATACACTTTCGTAAGAATTTTCATTTGAGCAATTGTACACTTGTTTGTGAAATAAAGAAAGTTGCGGACAAGTGATTTGTTTGCAGTACGCATCTTGCTTCCATTGACCATCTTCTGTACACGTGAGTTTCACGTGCTTCCCAACTGCGGCCGATGACTTACTAAACACAGTGAAACCAGGTGGGCATTCGAACCTGAATCGGAAAGATTGGAAGAAATTACGTAGTACATCTAGACACTCGATATGACCATAGGCCTATGAGAACAGAAGAAGAAATTGAATGTTAGAAGCAAAGTGGGGTAGCAGATTCAGAGAAGCAGAAAAGAACCGTTTGGAAAACGCATCAAGAGTTGGTAAAAAGAACCAATCAGCAAGAAAAGTATAACAGTTGACTGAGTGACAGAGATATAAAAAGACTATTTAGTTCAAGAAATATTGTGCAAACAGAATCATCAAGATATCAAGGTGCCGTATTGTGGTTTAATCATCTACAATCTGAGCCTCTTTACCGACAAACTGTCCCCATCTCATTTCTTCTACGTGCTTTCATGTGATTAGCATCGCATTCTTCATTCAACGGAATGCCATTTTCTATTTGCGGCGGTGCTGTGCACTGCATCTGACATGAAGCTTTCCTTGCAGACCATAGTCCATCTTTTAGGCATTTGACCTGGTTACTGTTGCCAACCAATCGAGCTGGACTGATGCAGTGAAAAAAACATATGTTTCCGTATGTCGTGCCTTCTTTGCATTCTACAAAAAGACCGGTCCTAGGTTAGAGTATTGTACACTGGATGTGACAAAGCGCGGGACTTGGGTGCGCAACAAAAAAGAGTGTTTTGATGGATTAAAAATCATCGCCTTAGCTATAAGGTGAAACGAATAAAAAATTGGGACGCTTATGGGATAATTGGAGTATCATATAAAGCGTGTACTGAAGACCTTCTTTTAAAGAAAGTTACTTAAAAATTTATAAGGGGGAAATGGTAATTACTTTTGGCATCAACTGGAATGTAAAATGGTTATTTTGTAGATATAAACTTTTTGAGTTGCTTAAGGTCCTAACGCTGGTCTATTACACAGCAGAATTCTCAGAAAGCAATTCAAACGAGGCGTGAATGCTTACCGACTATTGCTCTTGTCACGTTCAATTTTCCGCAATTGGTTGGAACGCAAGACTTGAGTGGCTTTGTCCATTTTCCGAGAATGCACTTAGTCGTTATTGTCTTAGCAGGTATATACCCTTCATGGCATTTCATTTCACAAGTGTCGCCATCATTATGTCCTGTTGTTGCAAGAAACAAAGCGCGTTAACATTTTTCATGTATGCAATCAATCTACTTTTGCTGCATTTTATTCGGTTCAATAGCATTATTCTGAGCTCTTTGTGAAATGGCGCTGATGCCATATTATATGCGTAGGAAAGACGTCATGCCTGTGTGTTAGTCAAATTTAGTTTACAAGTGTACCCGGCCAGCCCGACTACCGAGACCTCGCCATCACACTGCCGGTATCCCACTTATCCGAAGCGAAAATATCTCACGTAAACTCAAGTTGCCGGACTGGCCCTGCATCAGTAGCAAAATCACAAGAGATGATTTGAAGCAGTGTGGCCAGCCCGGGTGTTGAAAACCCATGTAAAGCCGGGTTGGAAATTGTTTCAACTAGTCAGACCAGCTCGGTTGTCCGGGCCAGCCCGGCTCACACAAGCAGGTTCTAAGTTGCACCCGGGATTATTCACTTGTATTTTTGTGCTTTGGGGGAGCAATCCTACGTTGCAAGATATTGTGCCTAAACGTAGCAATGCTTACGAAGAGGATACAACGCACAGAAATGCATCCTCGGTTTGAAATTTAAGAAGATATCAGAAGAATGGGTGCATTTATCTTATGGAATAATTTTTGCAATTCAATTGCTTGATACCATGGAAGCTGAAATTATTTAAAAACCTGCAGGATGTATACAAACCTGTACAAGTGAGTTGAGCATGCTTCACCACAAACGGTTTGCACACTGGGCGACTGCATTGATACGAATAACAGCTGTGAGTCTTCGGATTATAATATTCCTGCTTGTTCAAATTACAATCACTCACGACTGCTGGATTCACTATTGTCGATGACCTCAGGGCGACAGCCGAAACAGAGGCTGACCCAGAATTTTTGGAAAATTGCATGCGAACTCTTTTTGTCTTGAAGTACGGTTTGGTCATGTCGTGGTATACTGGGATTACCAAAGGATGTCGTTTGCAGTCGATTTTAATATCATTGTGGCCAATGTTGTGTTTATTTCCAAAAGTGTCGATCAGTTCAACGTTCACATATCGCTGGACCGTGAAACTGGTGAATTGTTTACCATCTGACGCAATGTAGATGATAACGGCCGAGGCCACTGCCGCGTTTTCAAATCCAACTTCAATCCAAAAGTCTCCTAGGTAATTGTTTTCTTCACAGGGCTGCCAAGATTTCTTTTCTTTCGTTTTCGAGTGAGAGCATTTCTAGGGTGAGAAAACGTGAAATTTTCAAATAAATCAACTATTTCTAAAATTTTGTCTGTCAACATTTATCATTGGTCTCTGGAGAATCTGTCATTGCTTGAAAATACTCAATGATAATTTCGTACCATTGAATTGAATAAGACAATCAGCTAGCTACGCCAACCTGTTCACAGAATTTCCATAAATTGTGACAAAATACTCCTTCCACACAATATAATTACTGCTTTGCAAAGACAAACGCGATAAGGCGCATAGAATAAGAATAGAGGACAGCACAATACGTTTCACGAACATATAGTATTGGATAAAAGATGTTTAATAAAGATTCACAGACATGGAAACATTAAAATCTTTGAAAAAAGATTTCTTACCAAGTCGAGTGGTGGTGGCCCAGTTAACACGCTGATGGGATTCGATTTTGACTTGCACAGATATTTGGGATTGGTTTCTGTACTTATGGCCCATTGGTCTTCAAATCCATCCGGAACATAAATCCCACAATCCACCATGCTTATTTCCTTTTCAAAGTCTTCACAAGTACCATCACCTTCGTATTTATAGCAAATGCTCGGCTGGCCTTTGCATTTAAACACGTCTTCTTTTCGGCATTGAATACTGCAGCCGTCTCCGTCCCGTAAATTGCCATCATCACAATCTTCATTGTTCTCTTCTTGAATTACACCGTCACCGCAAAAGCCCCTGATGGCCGAAAATGTCAGAGGCGAAGAAGGCGGACCAACCAGATTGCCGACTATTGCCCGGATGCGGTATGTGTACGAAATGTCCTTTCTGACTTTGCTGCAAATTCAAAATACAAACACAGAAGTGTCAACAAACATTTAATTCCTTCCCAGAAAACAGTGGAATTCTGTAATGACTTTAAAAAGGATTCAAAGAACACAACATGATGTTAATGTCAAGAGTCAGGACCGCTTTGTAATTTATGGAACAATATGCCGGACCGGAAAAAATTTCGTTGAACATTTGGAGTATGCGCATGTTGTTATGATGCAGTCTAGCCTTGTTACACAAGGTTCTTGACGTCTGCAGAGGAGGGCATGGCAGGCAACCCGCGCAACCACCTTAACCACCTTAATGGTGCACTTACTGCATTGCGTCCCTGTTCTTCACTCGAATTTCGCTCATTTCAGGGACGTATCGCATTGCTATTTCAAATAATAACTTCCGAATAATCACGAAAGTATCTTTAAAAATTTTAAAGGAATGTTAAGTGTTGAAGTGCAAAATACATTTGCCTGTTTGAGAATCCGCTTATAAAAAAAGCCCAAGTCATAAATTAAGTCTGTTAAATGCGAAAATATATTTTGTTCGTTATCAAATCATGGTTTGTTATGCTGAAATTTTAATAAGTCAAACAAAATCGTTTTTGATAACAAGCTGAAGACGTTTATTGAAAACAAGATAGCAATAAATTCCACTTACGTATCATAAAATTGTGTACCCGCAACTATTTTTGTTCCTCCAGTTTGAAAACGAGGCATTCTTTCAATAGCGTATTCAACACGTGGGCATTTCATGCAATTCGGATGTTTCTCTTGAGAAATTAGCTGCACGGCATCAATGGCAACATATGTATTGTTGATCCTTAGCCTGACTTTATCAACCAGTCCTTTTGCTGTTATTCGTTTTGTAAACGGAGTGTCGCATTGAACATTAGCTTGTCCTAGAAGCAAACATAACAAATGCAAACATCTCAAATGCATGGAAATCGTATCGTATATACTATAAAGAAAGCACAATCAAAACACCTGAAGCATTGAGAGAATCTGAAGTCTTATCTGCTGCTTTGAAGGTTGACAATGAATACTTGAGAGATATCCGAGAAAGACAACTAAGTGACACTTTCCTAACAATGTCCGTAGATGAGCGAAGGCTCATATGGAAGAAGAAATCAATCAAAACACTTTTTGTCCACACTCTTTGCCGTGGTTATATGACCAAAGATAGACACCCAGAAGAAAAGATGTGACGTTAACAAAGCTTACCGAGTGACGTCATAGTGCCATCAACATGCAGCAGTTCAATGTCAATTTGACTATTCGAAGGAATGGACCTCACCCAGACTTTAATTTCACTTGGAATTACAGCTTGCTGAAAACCAAGTTCGATGAAACATGTTTTCAGTGTACACGTCTTCTCCCGGTATTGCACCCAAGCATTCTTTGAATGAGAACATTTTTCGGCATCTGGTGGCCCTGTTGCTTGTTCGGGCGCCCATATTCTAGACTCTCCGGGCTTGACGGGGGAGAACGCCGTCAGTGCATATTGGCACAGTTTCATGTCTTTGAAATCACAAGAATTACAATTTTTGCGTGTGAATTCTGTCCCCATAGCGATCGGCCTGAGCCATTCCATCTGCAATGTGCCATCATTGTAGGATAGGATTTTTGGCGGCACAGCAATTGCGGACGGTCCACTGCTTACAATCCAAGTCTGATACATCATGTCGACATAACAATGCATCCGGGCAACTTGATCTTTCGTGAATTCACTCAAGCACGGCCCCGTACCATAGCCCATGTAATTTCGGAACGGCGTGTCCGTGTACACTTTCTTTCCGCATTTGCCCGTTACCACATCGGTGCACTTGCTGTTGACCGGAGTCGGATTTGTGTCCGCACAAAGGTCACCGAGTTCCATGGAAGGATGCGTTTCAAAACAAGCGTGGTCGCAACCTAACTCAAAGCCCCGATGTACGTGCCATAAGCCAAGAATATGGCCTAGCTCGTGTATCATATCATTGACCCCGTCCAGTTTTCCAAATCTGTCCGCACTCAGCAGCGTACCCCCTTGAATACCTAGAGCGGATTTCTCCCATGGCAATGTTGCGAGACCGTACACTGTCTTAGAATTCCATTTCACAATAAAAACATTCAAGGATTGCCGATTGTTTAGACTCACGAGTTGTTTGAATTCTTTCACAGTCAAAGTCTGGACATTCTTCTTTTTCCTCTTATGCCCGTAGCGTAGCGGGTCGTGGTAGAATTTCTTTGAACCGGCATTCGTGATACCATTGACCAAATCTCTCTTCTCAAGCACGCTTTCGCTAACTGGCACGTTCATATTTTTATGACCGTGTTCTTCTGCATCTCCACTAGTGATAAGTGCGTGTCTAAGCGAGCTGTTCTTAATTAGATGCTCAGTTTTTTTCCACGTTATATTATATCGAGAGAAAGCTTCGTTCAACTTGCCGTGTTGTATCTCGATCTGTGCCCTTGTTACTAATGGGTTTCTGCCATCATCATCGGCCACGTTTATCAGTCTGTAATGAAGAATCTTTCTTCTTCGCAATAACTCGTTCTTTTTATATCCACGCACGACATCTTGGTTGTCACAAACTGTTATTCCGCATAGCGGCTTTTTAACCTCGATCTGATGCAAATCTTTTGGTTTTGGCAAACGGATTAATTCTGGAGGATTTAATGTTACCGGAACATAAGAAGGCCCGGAGCGACCGTTGTTGTGTACGGCTTCGAATTCTTCACTCACTGCCAAAATATTCCCAGGGATCGATTTGAATTTGTTATTTTTCAAATCGTCGATTATGCTCCGATGTGATTTGGCGATGTTCCACACTCGAAGGTCGTCTACGGAACCCCGAAAAAATGCTGAATTCCTTGAATCACCTCCTAATTCCAATACTTTGCACTTTGTGTACGAGCTTTCAGAGGCAGGACTCAGTTGTTTGTGACTAACAGCAACTTGTGCTTGGTTCACAAACAATCCCAGTGCCGTTCCGTTGAATACAGCTGCCACGTGCATCCATGAACCCACTCTATAACCCACATGTGCACTAATGACATGTGGTTCATGCACGCGTTGTGTTTGCAAAGAAAAGTAAACGCGCTGATCTTGATGTTCTAAGTTCTCACGCAATCCCAGCTTCCATATGCTAGCCTCTTTATCATTTACACACTGGTCAAAGTAGCTCACTATTGGTACAACAGGTAGCTGGCCTCCTTCTGGTTTTATCCACAGCTCAACAGTGAATTTTATGTTTGAAATCTTCGTCGCTTGAAACTGAATAATTTCTGAGCCTGAGAAGTAGGCCGATCTGCCTGGGTTACTTTCTGCGTAACTGTTTTGCGAACTTGTTGAATCAAGAACTGATAAATCGTCTCTTCGAGAACGTCTTGACGAGAAGGTGCGAAATTCAGTTTCCCCGAAGCGCCCATCTTCTTCTGTCGTTTTTGAAATAAACAATGACAGCAGTAAAAGCAGTTTACTCATTTTCAAGGCCTTAGACATCAAGAAGAAGCTTAATTACCAAAGTGAAAATATCGCGTGATAAACTAACGTCGATCTTGACCAGCAGTTGATATTGAGTGGAATTATTTTGTTGTTTTTAAAGAGAACACTATTGTATGCTTTCTTTCAAAGTCGAAACAACAGCTATTCGTCCGGCTATTTCCTTCATTTATTGAAAATTACTGGCTAGCAGTGACGTCAATGGTGATTACTTTGTAAATAATTGCACGTCGAGTTAAAACAACGGCAAGACATTGTAGCTATTAACTTCATAGCGCAGAGTCTTGTAAAACTGGTCTTCTTCAAGCCCATGAAGCCTCTCTTCTTACCAATGTCTTGATTATGTTTAATTTTGAATTCCAAAACTTTCAAAGCCTGGAAGGAAACCCAAAAACGATACTTGATAAAGATAAAAATAAAACAGTAAGTTCGGCTTGTTAAAACATTCCATATATATCACACACTATAACTTCATATTGGCAAGAAAAGTGTTCATATTCTTACAATTACAACTTGATAGAAGATTATACATCTAATGACTTAAAGCCAGTAGCGTCGTGGCCGGGGGCCATAACCACACTACCAAAGCAAACTCGCCGGACTTATCGGAAGTTTTTAACTGACTTTTGCGGAAAATTTCAAGTCTGAAATCTATTGTTTTCAAATTTATCGGAAATATTTCGTATTCGTTCCTGGTTTAAGCTGAGGTCTCGCGATGCCACTGTTTAGAGCTCCAAAAACTTTCGAAATTTAATGATGATAATCAGAGTGCTTTTTGGCTTTTAATTAAAGAGCTCACAATGGCTAAATTATTGTTCTAGGCAGCTATTCCAACTTTTCAAAGAGTTACTATGGAGACGATGGGCAATAGAGATAAGATCAATGACAGTTTATTTGGTCTCGATCCATTTACTCATTCAAATACATACGAATTTTGAATTTTTGCCCTAAAATTCAACCTCTTTATCAAATGCTCATGCTCTCAAGTTTGGCAAGCGTTGTAAACTATATGTACTTTCGTTGTCTCTACTAAGGTAAATTTGGGAACTTTCTGTTCAAACTGCCCGTCGGCTAGTATTGGCTTGTATTCATTACCATGGAAGACCCGAACCGAACACCACATGTGCACAATACTTCAAGGGCCTACACAACAGAATATGCGTTGGTATGAATGAATGTAATGGACATACACACGAATAATGTTGGAAAAATCAATTGCACACTTACTCATCCAACTTTCTTATTGTGTACTGTATTGGTCGAGTGACTTGTTGCAAGCAAGACAATGTGTACCGTGTTGCTGAAAAACTCGGCAAGATCGTTTAATTTTCTTATTATCCCAGGCGTGAGTGAGAGAGAAAAAGTCTTTACTTCGCGCACGTTGGATGCGGCCAGTGTGATTGTTATATCCTCTCTTTTCTTATTTTCTGTCAAAAATTGGATTTTCAATATGCGGAAAAGAATGTCACGAAGAACACATGTGGTGATTTTTGTGCTGGTATTGCTGCGGTCTTGTTTTCCCAATCCGTGCTTTGCACAATATGACGTGATTCTGAAGAATTGCTGCTTAACATAACATTAATAACAATTGGGTTGTGTAGATAATAAAGAGGAAACACCTCTAAACAGCTTTCTTGTTTATTTCTGTCTGTGGCTTTCCTTTTCCCTGGTCAGGCGGCGGCACGATGGCGCATAGAAATAGATTTCTGCACTGCATTCACGGGCAAGTCTTTGATCAATTCATCGTATAGATTATGCCTTTTAAAGGGTGATATTTTCCCCGCTCTTATCTAAGCCCAATCGTCTTGTGTCATTCTGTATTTCTTAACTGCTCACAAATGCCAGTCTCCGATGACTTTAAGCTCTGCAGAAAGCAAATACATCCATATATAATATACAAATTTTCCATCAGAGAAAGGAGGGATTTTCAACAAGCACTCAAAATCTCTCTTTTCATGTTGCGCTGTTGTCATTGTTCTTTGTTGGTATTGTTTTTCAGCGTCTAATTAAAAACATTGTTAGCATTAGTCGTACGATGACCTCGTTAGATTGAATCTAACTGGTCAATGATTAGCCTCCCTGTTGGCCACTCATTTTTATGCCATAATTAAATATCTCTTTTATTGTATTTATATCTCATATCTCCTTCATTGTATTCAGATCTACGATACTTACGTGTATTATAATTTGCTACTTATCTTTCATTATTTATTGCATTAATTTCACTTTTCTCAAGCCAGAAAGAATTTTAAAAAGTTTTTAAGAAATTGAATGATGAAGACATTTTTAGAACAGAATCTCGGTTCTATTAGTTATGTATGTTCATGAAAGTCTCACCACTACACATTTATAAAGATAAATTGTTTTTTATTTTATGAGAAGGTATTTTATAAGAAAATTGTGCTTGGTTCTTCAAAAAATTAAGAAAGTTCAGGGCTGGAATTTGATTCGAACTTTCAAAGGAAATTGCCATTCAACATTTGTAGTTATTGTCATATAAATATCATGGTTATGTATGTATTTTGAGCTAAGCTGTTGTCTTGTTGTCTTCACAGAGTTTATGACGATGAGGGTTTTTGAAAAATATAGCGTATTTATGGCATTTCATTTTTTTAATCACTGCCTGCGTATGCTTAGTAACGTAAAACTTTCCAATTTTATGCTAAACAATAATAATAATAATAATAATAATATGCCAGAGTGCACTAGTGCTGAAATTAGGAAAAAGCTAAAGAAGTCTAAAGGCTGGACTGAAAAAAACTTTCCTGTAAAAAATTCGTGTACTGGCAATGGTATTTATTTCATTAAATATATTCATAAGATTTTTCGTGAGTATATAGGAATGATAGTGATACTTCTTCTTGACGTAATATCATTCCGCAGTAGTTACTATTAACTGGGTAGTTGAATTCAAAAGTTCAATCACATAGTTCAATACAAAAACCTAAACAATATCAATGAGAGATGAATTTTCTTTTTGATTTAATAACTAAAGGCCGGATGCTGTCAAAAATTTGTGGGTATTGATCAAATACTTCTATTGGAAACTTCAACATTTTCAAGCAAATAATTTCAAGTTAGTTTATTTTAAAGAATTTTTCAAAAACGAAATCAGACGAAGGGTAAACAATGTTACCTGATCAAATGTTTAAAATGTACGAAAGTGAATGGAGTAAGTTTAGAAGTATAACATTGTCTCTTTGTGGGATTTTATTATCGCGAAGATTCTTGAATTGAGTTGGTGCTATTTGTGCTCCATCACACATAAGCCCCCTTTTCTTATTTATGTTGTACGCAATTTGTGACACAGCTATCTAGGTCTTCAAATCATTTTAATTACCTGGCACTGGTCTCGTTACAAAAAATATGGGTACTAATGATCAAAATTATATGAAAAATAATGGAGGTTGTGGAAAATCGAAAATAGCAGTGGAAAATGTCAGGTATCTTGATAGAAATGTGTATATTTAAGTACAATCTCAAGAGTTCAAGGAAAACTCAAAACTCCCAATCTCACTTTTTTCTTCTGTTTTCTCCGGGTAGTTCTAATCGCTGGACCCCACGACTCGGGGACTCTCGGACGCACGACTATAGGACCTAGGGAAATACGACCCATGTCTTTAAAACTGCCAAATTTGCATTATTTTCACTGTAATTATTGTAGCGAAGTCAAAGGCACTGTTTTGAAGTATGAAACGCAGTTTGGTGAGCATAGGAACAGAAATAAATGCTTTTCGAGCAAGCAATTTTGTCGCAAAAAGCACGCTGTCGTTGCAAATCACTGAGGTTTTCATATCGTAAGCAAGGAAACTGTGGTGGCAGTAATCGAAATCCTGTGGAGCCACGACATTGACATTTGCACCGTAATCAAAATTCCACCCTTTTCAGAAGCGTTGCGCAATCTGAAACCACCGGTAGTAAGAGAGAACAATTTTAAAGCATTTCATATAAATGCAGAAAGACTATTCTGCTATTGTAACGTCTGTGTTTGTTATCATCCATCAAATATAGCAACAAAATGTGAATATATCACAACATAACAACAGCTAAAGCAACGAAGCATGGAAACCTTATCAACGTCATCATGCTCGTCATTATAATCGCTATCATCATTTTTATTATTATTGTGCACCCTGCACTGCGCAGGTATATTGAATTTTTGACCGCTAGAAAACACTTGTAAAGTTTTCTATGGGATGCAAAAGGGCCTTAGTTACCCGAGGTTCGAGTTACTCCTGGCCCGACGTATCATGATTTTGCTGTTTTTATGAATATTATTTCTTTTGGAGTTTATTTCATTTGTCTTTATCAAGAAAGAGCACATTCTACCAAAATATTCACAATACACAACTACTCAAATCATGTCATTGTAACACAATTTCTGTTTGGCATAAACAGAGTTATAAATTTTTTGATAGATTCTTGAGAAGAGTCATGGATAGGATAGATCTATTTTGTCTCAAAGATGGAATGCATCTGATGTTGGTTAATATATAAAATATATTAACTTGAATTAATTATGCACGGAAGTTTTTCATCGCATGATCTGCTTTGACGCTCATCAACAAGGAAAGTTGATATATTCCCTCCCTTTGGTATGTTAATGACTTGCGAAAGGCAGGCTATCTTAATCTGGCGTATCAGGTTTTACGCAGTCACCATCAGTATCATCATCATCATCATTCCTGTAATTGCCGTTCCCCCTTTTAGAAAGGACCACTGCCAGCATGCTTGACATTCCATCGTGGCGTGCTTAACACGAAAAAGAGACAGATTGAGAACGAGATGGTGACTTTGAATGGAAGTAAGGGAGTGACTCGAATGATCTATTTGACCCAGACATTGTTTAGTTTTCAGTTAGAAATATTTACATTTTAGAAACCATTGCAGATTAGAAGGTTAACTATTTGTAACTCTTTATATAACTTGCAGCTTCCAGTTCTAGTTATACTTCTCTTGTTCATGTTGCCGATATAGTTTGTATTCAGAATAAAACGTGCTTGGATTTCGTATGTCTGCATTTATCAAGAAGTAAATCTGAGTAGTTGTGTATTGTGAATATTTTGGTGGAATGTGTTCTTACTTGATAAAGATAAATGAAGTAAACTCCAAAAAATATTCATAAAAACAGCAAAATCATGATAAGTCGGGCCAGGAGTAACTCGAACCTCGGGTAACTAAGGCCCTTTTGCATCCCAGAGAAAACTTTGCAAGTGTTTTCTGGCGGTAAAAAACTCAATATACCTGCGCAGTGCAGGGTGCAGGGTGCAATAATAATAAAAATGATCATGATCATAATGATGAGCATGATGACGTTGATAAGGTTTCCATGTTTCGTTGCTTTAGCTGTTATTATGTTGTGATATATTCACATTTTGTTGCTATATTTGATGGATTTGTTGCTATATTTGATGGATGATAACAAACACCGACGTTACAATAGCAGAATAGTCTCTCTGCATTTATATGAAATGCTTTAAAATTGTTCTCTCTTACTACCGGTGGTTTCAGATTGCGCAACGCTTCTGAAAAGGGTGGAATTTTGATTACGGTGCAAATGTCAATGTCGTGGCTCCACAGGATTTCGATTACTGCCACCACAGTTTCCTTGCTTACGATATGAAAACCTCAGTGATTTGCAACGACAGCATGCTTTTTGCGACAAAATTGCTTGCTCGAAAAGCATTTATTTCTGTTCCTATGCTCACCGAACTGCGTTTCATACTTCAAAACAGTGCCTTTGACTTCGCTACAATAATTACAGTGAAAATAATGCAAATTTGGCAGTTTTAAAGACATGGGTCGTATTTCCCTAGGTCCTATAGTCGTGCGTCCGAGAGTCCCCGAGTCGTGGGGTCCAGCGATTAGAACTACCCCTTCAAAACAGTGCCTTTGACTTTGCTACAATAATTACAGTGAAAATAATGCAAATTTAGCAGTTTTAAAGACATGGGTCGTATTTCCCTAGGTCGTATAGTCATTCGTCCGAGAGTCCCCGAGTCGTGGGGTCAAGCGATTAGAAATACCCATAAGGAAAATACTGCTAAATAATATAATGGCTTGCGTATTGGATCTAACCACTTTACGTAAATATTGGGGAATTATTAAATCTGGATTATTTTCATGAAATTCGCTCCTTTGTTTTCTCTGTGCTTTTGTTTATGCTTCACGCTTTTTTATTGTGTGGTTGCAAATCAAGTGCTCAATATGCGAAACATTATAAATATTGCTAGCAGACTTTGTGTCCATAAACAAGTCGAAAATGCTTTGAAATGCTTTTCTACTTTCGATGACGTAAGAACGAAAGTAGAATTGAAAGAGAGAATTGACGTAAGATCTTCAAAGAGAGGTTGATTTTGATCGACCATCTGGACAGTTGTCTGTGTGTGTTTACACAAAGTACCTTCTTACATTCGTCTCGTCGTTCGTGAGGGTAGATGATTTTTAGGATGCATCGAAACCGATCTGCTCGTACACCAAGTTCTCGTCGTATGACGATTATCCAACCGAACGGTGCGACGAACAAAGAGTATCGTTTTCGTCGGAGTTGACTTTGCATGGCAGCAGATATGAATGGCGGAGAGAAATTGATTCTTGCTGAGTAAATTGACATGCCAGTAGATTTTCATGATAATGCTAGCATTATTGATGTTTCCTGCAGATGTTATATTCTGCATACAATGTGCTGCGTACAATCTTAGAATATAACATCTGCGTAGCGTACAGATGTTATATTCTGCATACAATCTGCATACAATCTTTTGGGCGATTACAAAGATATTGTGTCACTTTACATATATCTGCATACCGTCGGTAAACTGGAAGTTGACTTGATATTCAATACACAATCACAATACCTTTGACAGAAAATAAAGGAGAATTTAGAATGATTTATTCTATTCTGATTTTGTGCATAAAAATATTTAATGACTAAATCTCATCTGTATTGAGTTTCTGTTAATTCATATGATTGATGATGTCACAGAAAAATCGATAGCATCAACAAAACTCAAAGCTGACACTTGTGTGGAGTCAAGTCAACCAACACCAAACTTGTCAAAATAACATCATAAAAGTCAAACTTCCGGTTTAGATTTCAATTTTGGTGACAGCAGAATTCACAATCTGCATGCCGTAAATCCTTGAATTAGCCCCCTGGGGGCTTATTTATTTTTGGAGGGAGCTTATTGCAGGGGGTGGGGCAATTCGACGAATGGGGTGCCATATTGGCTTTTTTAAGCCAAATTCCAGAAATTTGGCTTTTTTGAAAAGTGCTTGACTTAGAAAATTTTATTTGGCTTAGAGCTGAAATTTGGCTTAATTTGGCTTTTTCCAGAAATTTGGTTTGGTAATTTGAATTTTCAAAGCCGCTGTGATGAGGATTTCCAGTAACGGAAAGGATATTTCGGGTTGTTCAATGCAGAAAAAATGCACACGGAGGGCTCAAATCATGGGTGAAACCGTGTGCATTCTTTGAATTCTGAACAATCATATGATACTTCTTTTATTCTCTTGTATTTTGCTGACATCACTACAGCCTCGTTTTCAGGCTCTATTGTTTTGGCCAATGTTGGTTTGTTTTGGCTCACTTTACTTTGGCCATCCATCCATTTGGCTTAGCGGGCCATATAGACTTTTGTGGACCATTCTAAATTTTCCTTGAACTTTGTTTTAAGTTTTATTAATTGCTCCGCACGATTTTTGTTCTTGTCTTTATTTTTGGAATAGTGAAAAATAAAACAGACAAACTTATGCTCGAATGTTCAGGACCCCCTGATCTTTGTTGACTCTGGACATAAAGTATCTGAGTCTAAAGTATTAGGTATGCACATAAGTAAAAGACACCATATCTAAAACAAATCAATTTGTTGGACCTATGGGCTGTTGTATTTTGGATATTTAATGCAAGGGATACAAATGAAGTTAGGCCGAAAGCATTTCCAAAATGATCACAAACACATCACAGCTCAAAGCATTCTCGTCGCTTTATTCGTGAAGATCGATTCTCGGTATTCGCTCGGTGGTCTACTTCGTCGTTAAACGAAAAAGTTGTGTACGAGCAGATCGGTTTCGATGCATCCTAAAAATCATCTACCGTTCGTGAGCGTGACCTCCCATCAGGAGTTTCTTGGATTGTAATTATGTAAACGGCCCGCAGTGAACACGGCTTTCATATCCAATTTAAGATGATATGCTGACCGTACATTGCACCAGCATAGGCTATTTTTTTCAAAATATACAGCTGTACAACAAGAAAGCGCCGGAGGATCGGGATATCAAGCTTTGCCTTCACTTAGGCCCATCCGAGACATAAGATCAATCAAACCCATCCTTCACCAAGAACATGCGTTTGCACCAAGTGTTAACCGGAGCTGCCAATGTATTTGACAACAGTGTTGCTGTAGCTATTGGCACTATAGATGGTCGCCCATTTACGGTAAGAATAATAGGAGAACAAATATTTATTTTCTGCATTATTATCAATGCAATCTGCATGTTGTATGGAGCGGGGGCCAGGCCATCAAGTCCAGGGAGGAGAGGGGCTTACCAATAATGAACTAGAAGAAACGAATAGAAAACAAGAAATTGCAATATTTTTACTTATGGGAACTGCATCCAAAACTTTCTTTTAACATTTGACAATTCAATGGAAAGTTAAAATAAAAAATGTTGTTATCATTTTACCCTCGAGCGACATGAAAAATTTGTCATCAAATGTTGCATTTCTTTTGGCACTTTCACCTATGAATGATTGCTTTCTTCCTAGGCATATGGATCAGGCTATGATGTGGCTGTTTTGGATGGGGATTTCAGACGTGTGCAGATTCTTTCCGATTATACTTCAAACAGTGATTACATTGTGAAATGCATTACATGTAGTGATGGTAATGGAAAGGTATGCAAACATGAACATCTATTATTTTCAATCAGCAAATGCCTGGATCTCCAGGGCTCTTCTATTAGTATCTGTTGTAGAATACTTTGTTACTGCTCACTGACTAGCATATGCACTAAGTTATGCTATGCTTATTAATAAGGTAGTGTACCCTATCTGCCTTAAGATATACGGTACGGTAAGAGTACTAGAGGATCCCAAACATGGCAGGATTTGCATTTTCCTCATAAATTGTGTATTAGGCTTTATCATTGGCCTAATTTAGCAACTATATTGATTGGGTACAAAATCGACTTTGTCATGTATTCATGTCTTCTTGCATAAACTCTTTTTTTCCTGAAATGATTTACTATTCTGAATTGCACAAAACCTCTTATAAGGGAAAATCTTGCTCCTAGGAATTTTTTTTATCATCAACTATTTCTATATTCTATGCCACTTTATGCCAAAATAATATTTGTTCCTCTGAAAGTTCAAAATAATTAAGGAGGTTGCAACTCTAGCCTTGTGGTTAATTTTTAGATCTATCTATCCACAAGCAGCTCTAAAATTTGCTGATATTAATTACTTTGTTAATGAACTAAGATTTAGTAGTTTTCTGTTTGGTAGAGAGAAGCCAATGGACTGTATAAATTATTCTTAAAATGGTATAGATGGTGTAAGTCTATAAAATCAATTAAAGGGATAAATATAATGCAAGATCATTATTTTCACTTACTTTTAAGTGGCCTTTTAGTCTGTGTTACAGTTTCTTCTTAATTAGATGTCCTCTGTGTGAAGTTATGAGTTACTTTTATTCATTATTAGCAATAGTTTCATGCTACATGCATCCGCATGGTAAGTTTTTATAGTCTGCCAGACAGAATTACCTGTCTTACATCTTTGGGTGTGAATTATGATTGGTGTTTAGGAAGGAAACCTACTTTTCATTGAATGAAGTTGTCTTTGACTCATAATTAACTCATATTTGTCACAGGCTGACACTTTAAATATTTCGACATCTACTTTGGAACGCACGTGATCACTTTAGAAATCAATGACGAAATCACGAAGTGCGCACGTGAAAACGCTTTATTTGTATCCGCAGATGGCTGCTTCTCTGTGTTGTCCGTATGCTATTGTTTTGAAATATTTTTGGGAATGGTTAAGATGCAAAAGAAGTTGAATTTCCGATCAGGAAGATATACAGACGGAAAACCTTGCCCTGAAATTACTTCCTCTATAAAATTGCCACTCTGTTGCGTGCAATGAGAACGAACACTCTTCTTGTAAGTTGTACTAAACCAACCTGCGCGCCAAGTCTCATTTAAATTGATATCAAGAACAGAACTCGGCGAATATCAAGAGTTCTTTTAATTTTTGTTCGTGGCTTTTTACGATCTGGGTTTATGTCCATCCAAAAATGCTCCAAATTAAAACAATAAGGTAATTTTATGTCCCCAAATTACGAAACTAAGTTAAAAATCTTAGTACCAAGCGCCAAAATGTTTATTCTAAATTAAGAAACCTTTTGTACCAAGTGCTGATGCAAATTTTTTCGATATAAATGCGTGTATATCAGCTTAAATTCTTATGTAATTATTATATAATATATATATTGTTATATAAAGACTTGTATGTAAACGTGTTTCACAATGCATACTTCAAGGTAAAACTTTGAATACTGGAAACCTGGGTTTATTTCGAGCAGTTTGCCTTTCCCTGAGTATGCGGAAAACATTTTATTTCGTCTTTTTTTTTAAACTAAACACAAGACTTTTTCACTACTTGCAATTGTCTGCTATTTGAATGATAATTGATGGATTCTTCCTTTCTCAGATTGCTGCATCGTTTGGTGATCGTGTGTTCATTTTCGAGCCACAACCACTGAATCGCAAAGGGGATGATCAAAGCAAGGTATTATCAACAATTATCAACATTCTCCACTCTTTTTCATTATATTGTTTTGCGCAGTTTAATCCGCACAGCGGTTTCATTGACTTGCGCATTAATCATGCGTGCATAACAGTAACTCTTGCATTAATTACTAATTTGGAAAGTTTGCTCATGGACATACGAGAGTGTGAACTTGAACAATAGCAAATACTTGATCAATCGAGAATCCATTGAAGTAGTTAGTTAGATAACAAATTTGGCTATAATTTTGAACAATGGCTTGTATGTACATACACGTTTTTTTTATAAGAAACCTGGCTCAAGGCCTAGTAGTAAAAGTTTCTTAATTTTTAGCCACATTTTAGTTCTAAAAGTTTCTTAAAAGTTTCTTAATTTAATGAAAAAAGTTGCAGTGAAAAGGAAGAAAAAAACATGGATGTTAGTATTAACATAGAAAAGTCGTCAATGCGAAAAATCGTCATGTGGAGCCGACAATGTTATGCTTAGCAGATAAAACACACTTACTGTAGTTGGTATTTGTTGAATTCGTAAAGGAAAAACATGTTTCCGAAATTTCTAATGTTTCTTAAATATTTCCTTGTAGTTCTAAAAGTTTCTTAAATTTAAGGGCGTCTAGATCTAGGTTTCTTATAAACCGGTTTCTTATTAAAAAAAACGTGTATTATGAAATTCAAGTAGCTACCACTGTTGTTAATACTGTCGGCAACGGGCCACGAATAATTGGCCGCATGAACGAGGTCTTTTTATTAGAGAGTGTGGTTGGTTGCCTGGTAAAAAACTGACCGTAATAACAATTTGGGGCTCTACGTAACGTGGTCTATGCTGTTATTGTTCGAAAAAGCATCAGAAGGATATTTGTATCAAAATTTCCAGGTCTTAAGTGGGGCGTTTATTTGAAAGGGCGTTTATTTGTACCATTACAGTATTTGAGGAATATTATATTATCAAATTATTTGCATCGGGGTTGCCTAATCATTGTCATTTGAAAACAATATGGTTTAGAAACATGTTGTTTGCAATATCCCTGTCAACTGGGCCTATGTACCGAAGAAATCTATGCCACCATGTGGATTTGTTATTCTAGCCAGTTTAAAACAAAATAAAACAATAATGTATGAGACAAAGGTTATTTGACAAATTTGAAAACTAAAGCTGCAAATGAAGTAGTGAAGAAAAAATCCAAGTCTTACCTGTTATTAAAAGCACTGCAATTAATTTGTATTTGTCGCCATTAAGTCCTAACTGGTTACAGTTGCGAATGTTTTCGAAGTTTCCAACCAAAAAAACAGGTTCTTACCTGTGTGGCTTTTACCTTCATTTCTGCTGGCAATTTTATCTGAATACAAAAACAAAACTGAATCTATTTAGTTATTGAATTCAGATATAAAAGATTTATCTTATTTGTTCTTTGTATTCCGACAGTCTATTATAACTTTCCAAAATGTCCTGAACCATTAAGGTCGCGATAACTGCATAAATAATAAAAAAGTCCGCCCATGTTTTTTATTTTTTTGACATGTTTTAATAATAAGGAAATAGACATTTGTTTGAAAATTTTATTGCGAGCTTTCTTCTATAAGTGACTTTAAATAATTGAGCCATTGCAATTTCAATGATTCTACCAGCAATCTTGTTACTTTGCGATGTGAGTGAGCAAAACTTTCAAATTTCTCATCTCTTTCCAGCGTTGCATAGAATACTAAATCTGTCTCTTTGTGTATTACGTCACCAGAATTAGCAAAGTTTGGCGCCGTGTTTTTTGTTTTTGATGTCATTGTTAATTGTATATATTGAATCGCATATGATTTTGTTTACAGAAACTACCATATCATTGGAAACATACGTTTACTGTTTCAGTTGATAGTGAGATCTATACTCTTTGCTTTGACAAAGATGGTGAGTGTCGAGTTTTCATATCACAAGTCAAAAGCATCGTAGCCAAGAATCATAACATAAAGTTGAACCAACATTGTCTTTTCATTATTTATTAATATATGCAAAATATGAAGCAGTTTTAACAGCCGATGAAATGGATGAACACAACTTTCTACGTTTTGCCCTCTGTACGAAATGTTCGGAAATAGATCGAAGCGAAACTTTAGAGACTTATAATCAAAGTCCCTAAAGGATAGTTTGAGATATACGTAACGCATAAATAATCTAAGATTACTAAATGACCGATGAAAATCGTATTTGATATCAATTATTATATTGCTCGGACAGACAAGCCATCATTTAAATATTAAAATTCTTTGAATGAGCCTCCACAAATGAAGCTTTCTTCTCAACAAACAAGATATTTAGTCCCATGAGCTGCCACTATAATTTATCTGCAATTTATCCTGCCCTCCCTCTGACAGAAAGAAGTAATTTTGGTTCAATACCGGTTCGTTGTAGCAGATCTTGGCTGTAGTTATTTTAGAAAGGGCTAGCAGCAAACTAATTACCAAACTCATTACCAACTTGACTAACGTCGAGTTTTATTATTGTTTTTCAGGCAAACGTTTATTGGTCGGGAGCCAATCATTGAACATGTGGAAATACATGCAGACCAATGGCGCAGCAGGTGACGTCATTCACACGTGGTACAATGTATGGTCGCGAAGGTATCTATCAGAATTTTCAATATATTTCCTCGAGTATTATATGTTGCAAATAAATGCATTTGAATCTCGAGACTTTTAATCGCAAGATGAAAATACAAATGATCTAGAGGTAATTATTGGTCTTGATTTATCGAGCATCGGGCATTTTATAGTAGAAGTTTATGGTAGACAGAAAGGCTTGCAGAATTGAATAATGGAAATCAAAGCGTATTAATTCATGCACGTAATTACCAACACTATTACCACGACAAGATATTGATCAAGATTCAATTGATCAATTTTCCAAGCAATAAATGAGAAGGTGGTTATTGTTTTTGTTTTCTTTTAGAATGGCAACTCCTGTCCGATACCTGGAATTCTCGCCAGATTGTCATTACTTTGCTTCTGCAGGAATGGTAAGAAAGAAAAAGACTCTTTAGTTAACTAGATAACGTTAGTGAATTATACGAAATAAGGGCCTATTCGGGATCCTGCGGGTAGAAGAAGTCGTACATTCATTAATTTCAGTGTTAGTTTCATAGGAAGAGCAGAAATTTACTAAAAGGTTTGGATGCTTCATTCAGAGTGAGGCCCTGGTGCAATTGCAATCCCTACCCCGCTTCTCTCCGCAGTACTGCATATAGTTGATAATTTGCTAGCTCTACTGAAAGCCTTGTCTTTAAGACTTTACTGTTTGCTCGGAGTGATCCTGACCAATTCTCTCGTATGTTTGTGCTGTGATTCATCTTAAGTGAAATTTTAATGTTTCAGTGCAGCTTGAATATTATCCTAAGTGGTGTTTGAATGTTTCAGTGCAGCTCGAATATTATCCTAAGTGAGAATGTTTCAGCGTAGCTCGAATATTATCCTAAGTGAGAATGTTTCAGTGCAGCTCGAATATTATCCTAAGTGAGAATGTTTCAGCGCAGCTCGAATATTATCCTAAGTGAGAATGTTTCAGGGCAGCTCGAATATTATCCTAAGTAGTGTTTGAATGTTTCAGTGCATTCCGGCACATTTGCACATTCATTCCTATTCACTTTATATGATGTAATTATCTACGACCTGTTGCAGGGAGATCGAATGATAAAAATTTGGTTTCAACAAAGCAAAGGTGCGTTGTCGTTTTGTTACTATTGTAAACAAGAAATGCTTCCTTCAGCTCATGCAAGTTATCAAATACAATTAATGTTTTCTTTTTAGCGAATAATAATCACAGTAAAAACCACCAGGACGATGAAGTGTATAATTTCATTTACATTTTGCATCCCAAATCAATAACTGGCTTATCGTGGAGACAGAAAAGCAAGAAAATGCCACAGTAAGTCGTGTTTCATATATTTTGCCATTTATTGTTAATATAATGCCTCAATAATGTTACGCCTCAATACAGTGAACCAACATGAAGCCATTGGTTGCTGTTTTATAACGAACTCAGCATCTGTATTGAACGGCGTCGTGGTGCAATACATCCTTCTGTGGAGAACTCATGATCTGCTATGCTATTTATTTGTTTTCTTGATGGGTTGTTTTATTTGCGTAGCTAATGAATCTGAAATAGCTCAGATGCACAGCTGAATTTCTCAGCATCAACTCTGCTAGAGTCTTACACTTAAGCAGATAAATATAACCTAAATAACGGTTGGTTGTATGGTACGAACAACATAATTTCAATCATCGTCTTTATTCCATAGGACATGTGTTTTGAACGTACTTCTCACATCTTGTACGGATAACATCTGTCGTGTTTGGGCTGAAACCGTAAAACACCGTCCGGCACATTTGCACAATACAACAAAGCATGCAACCAACGGACAGAAATCACCTCAAAGCTTGACACCGATGGAATCTGTTAAAGATCTACTTCCTGGAGCCAGCACTGCTTCTCTTGACGCCGTAGACGGATACCAAGACAACAGAATGGTCGGTAGTTTCAATAGGTATGCACGTGGTCAAGTTAATTAAGCCCTGCAAATAATGAGCAAACGTATTAGAGCTGATCCCTTGTTAGCTAGCCTTTTTGTATGCCCGTTCTTAATTGTCTTTTCCAACTGAACAGATACCACTTAATATCGATGTATCATTTCCATTTGGCTGCCGTGATCAACCCAACAACAGACATTGCGTTGCTATCGACCATCCCAACCGGCTCTGTGTTTGGTAGAAGTTTCCAACTGCAATGGCTGAACAACAAGGAAGTGCAATTCACGACATCATACGAGCTGCTCACAAGCGGTCTACTGTCGAGCCAAGACAAACAAGATGATAAGAGTAACAGCCTGTTGAATCAGAGTGACGAATACGCCGTTCTTGATAATATGGAGCTGGATGGCGACATGGAAGTGAATGAAGACACGATGATTGAAGAGAAGTACGACAGTAGCACGTTTGAAGGTAATTGCGACATTACCTGGTGGTGAAATTTCTATTGTATTGCTTCGAATACGCGCCCTTGTTTATTTTTACCCCGCTAGTTTATACGCCTCCCCTTCCCTTCTTCTGCCGAAACTGGCTGCCCGATTAAGAAATTAAGTTTGAATGCAAGAAACACATCTAGAACAATGCGAAATCGAGAGTTAGTTCATCGATTTCGCATTGTTTTAGGTGTTTCTTGCATGATTTTTAGTAAGTCAAAACAATTACAGTTGACTCTTCTGCTATCAAACTTTAATTTTTCACTACTTTTGTGCAAAGTCAAAGAAAGCCATTGTGTTATGCGTTGCATCATAATAATCACAATCATCATTATCATAATTTACAAACCATTGCCACTTAATGGTACGCGAATGCTTAAATCATATGAACCGTGAGTTAACGAAAGACGAGCCTAAATTGAAGGCGGTATAGGAAACGCATTTACAAAGTGCGAGACAGGGCAGGGCACGCGGTCCCTGACTCGGAATTTAACGGAGCACGCAGTCTCCGTTTTGTTTAATTTTGTGATAGGGAAATACGGCCCCTGGCAATTCATAGGTGCGCGGACGTTGTAAATAATTCTTGTACGGGGTACGCGAGGCCCCGATTCGACACCTTAACGAGTTGCGCGAGGCCTCGTTAAGCTTAATGCTTTACTGATCTGTATCAGTATATGTCGTTTATGCCGCGCATTTACCGTCAAAAATCAGTCATTGAGATTGTTGTTATATAGGCCAGTTTTCACAAGTTTCCTCACTTTTAAACCATGCCTCAGTTGTAACAACGCTTCAGTCAATGTTCAATGTCAACATTTCAATTTAAGCATCAGCCTCGTTTTCAGAAAACATCTTAATTTAAGCATCAGTCTCGTTTTCATGAAACATCTTAGTTTTAGCATCAGCCTCGTTTTCATGAAACATCTTAGTTTGAGCATCAGCCTCGTTTTCAGAAAACAGCTTAGTTTTAGCATCGGTTTCGTTTTCACAAAACTTGTGCCTGGTTGCTGCGTTCTGGCATAAGGTTGGAAAAGCCTGCGAAAATTTCCCAGTGCTTTAGAGGCTGAGCCTGAGCTGACATTCATAGAGCTCTCAGTCCTGGGCCTATTTTATCAACAACGCAATTATAAGAAACAAGTTTGATTGCAGTAGAAGTCGCTGGTTGATTCTCCCCATTTTCAACAAACTTCACTTTTGACGCGTCCAAAATCAAATCATTTGTTGCAAGAATCGCAAGTATCGCAGTAGGCTCTTGCGATCAAATGGAAATCGGTTTGTCGCAAGGATTGCAAAAATGGCAACGATCGATAATGAGGAAACCAGGCTTAATTGACGCTGAGTTTTGAAGTTTTGTTGTGTTGTTTTTTACTTTGGAAACGATATTACCTTTTTATTTATTTTATGCAGACGAAGAGCGTGATAGTGGCATTGAAACTCCCGCCAAGAATAGCGATCCGCGATTATCAGCCTCGACTCCATCCTTGTCATCTTCCAGCAGCATGACCTCGACACCGAGCAGCCTCACCGAGAAATCCCCTGGAATCGAAGACCAAACAAAGAAGAAGGGCATTCCCTTGACTCTCAATTCACAGGTAGGCCAGTTTTATTTCGCGATTTTAGGTGTGGCGTGTTGGTGAAGGGGGCTGAATGAATCCTTTGCACAACAACAAAGAGAGTCAATCAATTTAACAAATGATTTTTTATTGGAATTACAGATAAATGAACTGCTGCACGAATGGTGTTCTTCTGGCGATACGCTGTTTTGCATCCATCCTGCCGACGGGTCGCTTCTCATCTGGTTGATAGACTATCTTGATGATTTCTCCAACGCTTTCTACCGCCAGCCGCAAGTCAGTTTTGCATCGCGAATACCGGCTGCATTCTCGAAGGCCGACGCGAACAGTCTGAACTGGACAGGCGCGTTCTACTACAAGAATCCATCGCGTCTGTTGAATTCGGAACAGCCGCATCGATTTCACAAGGGATTAAACTTGAGCCGCACACCGAGGATGTCGTCGATTGCCGGACGGCCGAAGAGCTCACAACAGAAGAACATCAGCACGGAGTTGGCGTTGACTAATCTTCTCAGCTTCATGGTGTCTGCGCATGCGGACGGAACATTGAATCTGTGGCAGCTGACGTTTTCTGACGTTTCGAATTTTACCGGCGTTGCGAGCGTCACGCATTTCAGGCGAAACTGCGGGCCCAGGTTCGATACGTCGTTGCTGGTAACGCATCCAATACTGCCGCTAGTCATCAGTACGTCGAGACACCGGCATTTTGGAGCTAAGAATCACAGCTTGAAGGCTGGCACTGGTGACGCGCAGGCAAAAGACGAACACCGTCTTTGCGTTGACGAATGCAAGAGTGAACTGATGCTGTGGAGATCTGATCTTGTAGGACCGCTGTCCCACCAGGGTGGTGTGACAGAAACAGCACGTATCTCGTCAAGTAACGTTACGAATTTCAAAAATGTCGCTTGGTTTCCGTACTTGTTCGAGCACTCCCTCGTTTCCGTGCAGAGGCCAGATGGAACCGAGGTCCTTCCGTGTACTCCGTGTGCGTGTTTCGTGACGTCATCGGATAAAGGTTTGAATTTGCATCAAGTGATTCTTGATTCGAAAACTCTCCTATCAGCGCTGACGCCTAAAAAGAAATCTTCGACACATTTGAGTGCAGAAGATATTTCTGAGCTGATAGAAAGCGAGCAAAGTGGCTCTGAATCGGCGTGTATAATGCCTGTGTGCACAATCACTGATTCGGAAAACATCGCAAAAGTTCGCTTTTTGCACGTGTTTGTCGAACGAGATCCAAAGAAGCAAGAGGCCGTTCTTGGTAAGAGATCTGAAGAAAGTAACAGCACCCCGAGCGAAAGTTCTCATCAATCTAAATGGGGACCTTTTTATATCGTTGCTGTCGTGATTAACACCGAAGGAAAGCACGAAATTCAAGCTTGGGTTGCAACGCCATTATCATCAGAAGCCGGGACTGAATTCTCGCCTCTTACGCCACTGTCCACAGATAGCAGTTCTTCACAGTTTGTTCTGAGCCCGCACGGTGTCTCATCGAGGAAATTTCACGACCTCGTAACCACATGCGGCGTCAAAACACGACGTATTTGCACGCAAGAATTACCTCTTCCAGCCGGCGTAACGGCATTGAAGTTCACCGCGGCCGTCGACATACCGAGCTCTTCGTGCCAAAACAATACCTGTCCCGCACCGTTCTTACTCAGCGTCGCCTGTTCGGACAGTTGTTTAAGATTCTTTGGCATGCACAGCGGTACATTGGACAGCGCTCTGCGCGCTACGCAATTTGAAGAAGTCACGGATCAGTTGAATATGAATATTGCTACCTGCTCGCAGCACAAGGTCCTTGCGGTGGCGCACGCCAACCCGTTAAGACTTGCCTGGATTTGCTTAGGCCGCACGTCGGTTGCCAGTCATGATAATACTGCGAAAATAGCCGTAACCGTGGCCGAGGCTGAAAGCTCGGGTGGCAAGACATGGAAAGTAGAAGACGAAGTCTGCATTCCTTATCAATTGCCTGTTAGTTCTGACGATTCCGTCTACTTGGATAAACTGCAAATTGGCCTAAATTGGATGTCACTTGAGAACGGCTCATTTCTCTTATCCGCCGCGATTGGAAGCTCGATTTACATCTTTTGTCAAGTGCGCACTGCTAAGCAACCCGAGATCGTATCATCATCTTCTTCAGTCGTCTCAGTTGTTAAGTGGAGTTTGCTGAATGTGATTGAATTGGATGGGAAATCGACGAACTCTTTGGCATGGGCACGAGATGGCGTGTTACTTGTGGGCGTGAAAAACGAACTGCGCGTGTACTCTCAATGGGAAATGGTGAAGATGCGGTCGGTTGACATTGCTGGCGATGTACTCGAAACAAAAGAGGTAAGGGTTTGATTAAGTTTCACCATTTCTTTTGGACGAACCAACTGTGCTTGACAACTAAGTAGAAACAGAAGCCATTTTGATTTAATCTACACGACAAACGAATTCAAAGGAATCTTGAATCTCAGGGTAAAGATGTTTAAAATTAAAATTAAAAATGAAGGGGCATTGTTGTTTAGTGCGGGAACTTCTATACACTACTGAAGCTATCCCACCACAGTACTCGAGCTATCCTCAACAGTTCTTACCGTAAATTCTCGAATAAGCCCCGTAGGGCTTATTTGCAAAAACGAAATTCTTGTCTGATTATTGTCCAATATTAAGCAAAATAAAAGCTATACGATGCAGCCAATCAATAAAGTTATTGGTTAAACTAAACAACTTCAATGTCTGGAAACTTGGGCAAATGATTATCAGGATGGGGGCTTATTCGAGGGGAGGGCTTATTCGAAGGTGGGGGCTTATTCGAGGATTTACGGTATGTCATTCCACTACCGCACTCAGAAGGTGTATTCCATTGTGAAAACGCAGATCTACAACATGAGATTTTTTGCAAACTAGACAACTGTCAATTTAAACGTAGCTAGACACTAATAGTAGACATTCTACAAGATTCTATGGAAAGTTGGGCAATGTTCACCTTCATAGAACCTGGATATAACCAGGCTTTATGTTAATTTTCATGATATAAGGTTTTTCTCTATTTATAAGTGATTCTGTATTCATAATCACCTATTTATAAGTATACGATTTGAATATCTTTAGTTGAGCATGTTGTACAGAAGGCTTTGCAACCAAAATTATGTTCTCGAGGGAATTGTTTCAAGACAATAGGATGTTGTTTTGTCCATTGTTTTCTTAATCACCTTTTTCTCTTTTGTAGAATGTCAACTGTACCTAACAATACTCTATCATCTATATTTTCAGGCCGACAAGAACATATTGTTCAGTGACAACATTTTGTACAGAGCTGCCAGATCAACTGCCGCCCTTCCTCAATATCACCCGAAGCATCTCATAGAACTCATGAACATGGGTAAGATGCGACGTGTCAGAGCCATCCTTTGTCATCTGGTAAGTATCAGTAATTAATCAGAAGCACAGAGATAGGATATAAGATAATAATCTAGAGTGCGAACGAGGCTCACCCTCCAATGGCGGCCATTTTTTCCCCACTTGATACATCAAAACCCTGTGTTTGAGCACAGGGATACAAAAATCCCACCCTCCAAGAGATATCTGGGCCTAGAAATTCGTACAACTGCAAAGTACATTGAAGTTTGTAAATTGTAATATTATCGTAAAAGCAATCATGAACTTTCAGTATAATGAACATAACATAATTTTTTAAAGATGTGGATGTTTCTTTGAGGCTTTTAATTGAAATTATCAATTTACTTTGACTTCAAAATGTGAAGTTCTAGCTGTGAAGTTTTGTCCGCCATTTGTTGGAAGATGGTTGGCTAGAAATTTTTGTGTTGCTAAGCGAGCTTCTTCGGCCTCTATTCACGAAATCGTGTACGATATTCGAAGCATCGCTTTTTGGACGGGTTATTCTTTCCCTTGGATAACGTTTAAATAAACTGAATGCAGATGGTTGTGAACGCATGCGCACTTCTTTCATTTTTGCAGGTGCGCTGCGTTGCCGGTCGCCAAGCAGCCGATGAGGCCGCCGAGGCAGGTGACGTCATCAGAACCAGATCCCGTTCCATGTCACGAAGTATGAGCAGTTCACTGTCTGCCAGTCAGATGGATGCTAACGTGATAATGGCGGATCCGGCCGAAGAAAGTGAGCCTGAAATCGACACGATACCACCATTACCGTTGCACACTCTTTTTGCTGCCGACACAGATGAAAGTGGAGCTTTGCAAACCGAGGAAGGTGCGTGCGGTTTTGTTACATTTCATGCAAACAATATCATGCTTTATTCAGTCTTGCGAAAGGTCAGTTGTTTATGCTCTGATGCGAACTTTGCCCAAAGAGCCAAACATTTTGTTTCTTAGATTGTTTTATTGTACAATTGAACTCATGCTTGGCGAATTATTGTTATATTTCATTATTCTCTTGATTATTTTTTTTGGCCCAAGTTATCAAATGAATGTTTTCGAAAGTAAAATTTTGTGCGAATAGATTGATTCAGGCATAATGCTCGATATAATAAATTCAGTGATCAGAAGCAAAAAATAACCACGGGTGCATGAAGACCCTTTTCGTCTTTCGATTTACCATTTGTTTTCTGTCACAATTCTTGCATGATTGTTTGTTTGTTTCTTACAGCACTCGATTCAACGAACGAGGACATCAATCTTGAACCAGCATCTGTAGACTACAGTGTTCTGTTCGATTCGAAGCCAACCATGTTTGGTAGCATACCAAACGATGGTTCGGCAATGACTGCCAAGGGCACTGGTATGTCAAAAAGTGCCGTTTATTACGGCCTGGCACAAGCCAAGCTGTTGGCTCAAGTGCTGACGCGAAGACAACTGCCCGGCCTAAGCAGTATGGACCAGCTTTATTTACTCGCGTTGTCCGACACCGTTGCGTCTACGAATATGGATCTGGAAAGTGACGATGCGCAGGAAAGAGGCCTCCGTTTTGCCAAAAGAGAGACAAGAACAGGTAAGATTTACGCTAGCTCTTTTTGCTATTTGCTATGTGCAGCTGGGGTGTTCATATAGCAGTACCGCGTTTCCATACTGTTCTGTATGCACATAGACAGTGGGCTGTATGGAGCAGTCAATTAATGCAATCTGTTTGTAATGCTGTGGTTTTTTCCAGATGAAAAGCTGTCGCATTGGGTGGGAGGTGGTGGATACGCGACGACTGGAGCCATTGGCGCCAGCGCTGGAAGTGGAGGCGACGTAGTAGATGACTGTGGACTGAAATTTCTGTTGGCCATGCGACATCACACAACGCTCATCAGGTCACTGCCACTTGGTCAGAGGGCCAGTCTCCACGCTAAGGTAACAATTCTTTTTCATTACATCATTTCGTTGTTTGACTTGGATGGAATGGTGACACAACGAACATTGGAGGGGGTTGAGCAAACATAGTATTATTGTTACTATTATTATTATTGTTATATAACAATAATATTAGTAATAAATATAACAACAACAATAATAATAGTAATAATAATATTACTAGGCCTCTCGATAACACAGAACGTTATGTATTGTGGATTGATCGCAAAAAGAATACCTTCATAGATATTGAAATAGCGGCTATTTAGTTGATTTTTAACCACCATCTTAAACCTTTCAGTATGCATGTATACCAAATATTGGACACCGAGGCCAAACTTCCCAAGGCATTTCTCATAGGAGGCTGTGCTTAATTTTTAGTATGAAATTCCTTTCAAAGAACTCTGATAATTTGTTAGTCAGAGAGAACTGCACATTCACCATATTCTTTTTTAGGGACTTGCGTCTGCTAATATAGCATGGGCCTTTCATTCCGATTGCCAAGAGGAATTGCTTGCAATGGTGCCTGGGATGCTACGCGGGGAGCCTACCTGGCAAGAACTGAAAGCACACGGCGTTGGATGGTGGGTGAAGAGCAGTGACACGCTCAAAAGGCTCATTGAAAAGGTTTCAAATAAACGCTTTTGTTCTTTAAACGTCTTTTTATAATTGCTTCTTTTGGCCAAACATTCGATAAATGTATTCGAGGGGAGGACTTGTTTGAGGATTAGTGGTAAAGTCTTTCGGTGTAATCCACCTTGGCGTTGAACATGGAAATATGTAATCACCTGAACGATAACTCTATTTATGTACGATCGCGCGGCAAGTTTTACTGCCTTTCACACATTGCCACGTTCAACTTACTTCGCAATTTAACCGTGCATATGCGTGCGAAATGTCCACGCATCTCAGAGACGAACAGGAGTGGAGCTGTTCAGTCTTTCTTGTGTTTATATTGTTCATTGGTACTGTACCCAACTCAACACTCTATTCAAAACATGAGTCGGTCAGTGTCTATATATCAAGCAATTCATCAAGAAAAACAACAGATAAGAAAACGTATTTTACATATTCTTTTCACAGCTCGCCAAGGCACACTTCCAAGTGAACCAGGATCCTCTGGATTGCGCAATATTCTATCTGGCTTCAAAGAAAAAGACATTACTCTGTGCTCTCTACAGGTGTGTTGCGCAATTGCTGGTATTAACATTGACCCTTAAAACTTAATTCAAAGCAGGCTTTACGCAAGTGCACTGCGGGGTAACTTCTAAACTTGGGCATTTTGCTCCACAGGTCTTTGAGAGACACGAAAATGTCGACGTTTTTCAGCCACGATTTCACCCAGGAAAGGTGGAGAAAGGCAGCTCTGAAGAATGCCTATTCACTGCTTGGCAAACAGAGGTTCGAGCATGCCGCTGCCTTTTTTCTGCTTGCAGATGCCCTATGGGATGCTATACAGGTATTCATCATGTCAAACGGTTTTTAAATCTTGTATAATGCGGCGGTGATTGCTGTTGTGAAAAGTGGTGTTGAATATTGCTACAGTTGAAGGCATCTGCAACCATCGATTGTTACATTAATAAAATCGTGATTTGTTTCAAAACAGATTTGCATCGGCCGATTAAATGATATCCAACTGGCACTGGTTATATCCAGGCTCTATGAAGGTGAACATGGCCCATTTTTCCATAGGATCTTGTCAGAATACATTCTTGGAGAAGGTTCTGAGCAACCGCATTCAGGTATGCGCAGTGCTATTCAGAAAGTGTTACGAAATCGTATTATAGTATGCAATGTGCTTGGGTTATTATATTGTTTTCTTCGTTACTTTTCACCTGTCCATGTAGGGCCCCAGAGTAAGTTCTGATGTATGCATGTAGTGTACCGCATAATATCTTCTGCAACATCTCATGCTACATGCTATAAAGTATCATATAGTCCTTGTAATGTTCCACATAAGATAAATATAGTTTGTCATTGTACCTTCCAATTTTGGATTTACGTGGCAGTGTTATCATATATTCGGTGTTTCAAAGTATGTGTTGAAATAGAATTGGTTAGAAACTGGTTAGTACTGGTTAGAAATTGGATTTTGTTTTTGCAAGCAATTCGGTGTATATTTGTAATGTTTGAATTTCAGATCCTTTCCTGCGAAGCATGACACATTGGCTATGCAGAAGTTACAACCGTGCACTGGAGACCTTATTACTTGATCCAACTAGCACGGACATGAATGGCATTAAATACAACGAGCTTGCATTAATGGGTCACCCAGACATTTTCAATTTATATTTCTATTTGCGATCTCATCCTTACGTACGTCGTTGCCATTTGTCGCAGCATTCTTCATCACAGCTTTCCAAACCTACTGCTGGCATTGCAACGAGAAACATGGATAATTATAGCATAACTCAGCCGCACAAATCAAACACAGTAACAGCAACAGCAGAGGTGTCCTCACACGTCACCCCGTTGTTAAGGGAATTAATATTCCGTACGGCTAACATGCATCTGAATTCAGGGATGCCAACTTTGGCATTGGAAGTTTTGCTACTACTTCCCAAGGATACCGACAAAGCAAAGTCTGATGAAATGAAAGAGATTTCAGACGCCGTGACACACGAATTCAATGCTACTGATTCTAGTCAAAATGAAGATATGATTATCACGGGAACTTTCTCTGGGGATACTGTCTTTGGGGAGCAGTCTTTGAACCGAAGTAAACCGGTTAGTTCGAAAGCGGAAAACGTTGACTGGAGCAAACCGGTTAGCTCGAAAGCGGAAGATATTGACTGGAGTAAGCCTGTTAGTTCGAAAGCGGAGGATTTTGACTGGAGTAAACCGGTTAGTTCGAAAGCGGAGGATTTTGACTGGAGTAAACCGGTTAGCTTGAAAGCAGAAGATTTTGACTGGAGTAAACCGGTTAGCTCGAAAGCGGAGGATTTTGACTGGAGTAAACCGGTTAGTTCGAAAGCGGAGAATTTTGACTGGAGTAAACCGGTTAGTTCAAAAGCGGAGGATTTTGACTGGAGTAAACCGGTTAGCTCGAAAGCAGAAGATTTTGACTGGAGCAAGCCGATTAGTGATGGTATCTCTAACGAATCAAACATTGACGAAGATATGAACGAAGTACCCAGGGATAATACTAGCATTCGAAATTTGAGCCTCGAGAAAGAGCAAGTGGATGCTAAGTCGATTGACCAGCGGGATATTTCAGCTTTACAATTGAAATATGTGACTATATTCAAATGTTTGATTGAAGAATTGCGCAGTCTACCATCGACATGTACAATTGAAGGAGTCAAACTGCGACCAACTGTGGCTCATTTGCTTGAAAGAGAACTCGAGGTCTTGCATTCACTGACTGATTTCGAGAAAGACGAGCAAATGACCAAGGAAAGATTTTTTGAAAACGAGGCATTATATGACGTTGTTCCAAGGAAGGACAGTGATTGTAAGTGTTTCAACTATTGTTATCAACTTCACACTTTGTAAGTTCAAGCTTTATCTGTTCGACTTTATTCTTTTGGCTTAAAAATTCAAACATTCCTGTTTATTTTATTTTGTAGTGTCTCAGTTTTCTGATGACCTGGTAGTTGAGGGTGGGAGTGAGAAGAGAAATCTGTCGAAGAAAGCCGAACTGTTGACCATGAAAATCAACTGGCTGCGTGAAAACGAGAACGTTCTAACTGCTTTGTACAACTGCTGTGCACTGCAAGGTGTTGGCGGAGAAAATTTGCCAGGTTCGTAGTTATTGATTTGCGCTCTGTGCACATGAAAAACCATCATAATTTGAAAGCATATAGAAATCTTCTACACACACACACACTGCAATGTTATTCGCAACATGTTTCATGTTTTGATTGTGATGGGGGGGGGGGGCTCTACTCCCACCGTGCGAGAATATTCAGAAACTTTTCAATGTGCTCCACATGGATGGAAATAGAACGCAAGGTTGATTCTGCCATTGCCTATTATCCTGTACCGATTTTTGTTATATTTCAGCCGAATTATTCTTAGCAGTTGTCACAGTATGATCCAGTCTTGAAGGGAAGCGATTTTATTTATTCCATGTTTGATATGGCATTTGTGTGTTGATAGTGAGTTTTTCTGATTTTTAGCAATATGCCTCGAATTGCTATTTCTTCTTCATGAATTGGAACACTATCACTCCCTCGCAGTGCCACTGCGTGCTTTCTCATCGGGACAGACTGCTCCTCCGCTTTTGCTGGCATCGATGGCCACGTTCTCACTATTTGCCAACCCTGTCAGTTATCTTCGCAACATGACACATGACATATTGAGAATGCTTCTGAAACTACCCGACCTTCCCAACGTGCAAAGCCCTGTCGACGCGTGCTCCGCTCTGGAAAGTATGTCCCTGTCACTGTCGTCTTGCATCTTTCATAGTCTGAGCGGCGGCCATGAAGACCAACTGCTTGAAGCCATCCGAAAAGGAGAAGTAAAAATCATTCGCAAAGAGAACAAAGAGGGTAATTGTCATAAATATTCATTCCAATCGTTTAGGCGATTAATATGCTATCATACTATGATACTATCATGCTATCATACTATCATGCTATCATACTATCATGCTATCATACTATCATGCTATCATACTATCATGCACGATCTTGTTCAGGTATATTTGTTTCAATATTTTTCATTGCTTATTGACTACGATGCTAATGTGATATTGTATACATCTTTACAAATTGCATGTAGTTGCTCAGAAGGATTTTCAATTGATGCCAAGTAGCCATCACAGATTATTTCATTGATTGCTTTTCCGAACGTTTCGCAGGAACGTAATCAGTATTACCAGCATAATAATATGCAACAAGAGATATCCCTATCTTAAGATTTGCGCTAGATAGTGCAGATTATTGACTAGCGGAATGAGAGTGATCAGATGGTTGTTTAATGTTAAATTCGATGACATGCAGGGTTCGTACCAATATATATCCATGTGGGCCACCAACATGCCATATCTTCATTGTTTTTCCTTATTTTTGCCTCAATTCATTAGCAAGAGTAAATAAAGCTTGTTGTTTATTTAAAATATGGCGAAATTCATGAAAATTCATGAAGATATGGCATGTTTTTGTTCTCATATCTTTGTTATTAGGATGAATTTTAAAATTCAGACTGTTGGAAATTTAGAAAAACTATTGCTCTTTTGAAAAATTTTTGTTTGAAGCTGTTTTTTGAAACTATTTGTGGCAGCAACCTTAAATAAAAACATCACTTTCTCACAGCTCGGCGGGATATTAGCCGCCATGACAGACACTTTTGTTGCGTTTTGTTACATTTCTGTGGAACTGTGAACGCATTCATATGCTAATTTCTGCGCATATATTTTCTCGGGTGTTTCGTCAAACTTGCGCAGATATTTCTGGCAACCCAAATCAGGATGCTTCTTGTTATGGATGTTAAATGCAACATGCTCATTGGCCGGGCTCTCTGCTCTCTTTTGTGACGTTGAAAACGTACTTTACATGACATCCGGTTGAGCGAATGCATTTTAATATTTGCATTGCTGCTTCGCAGCGCGCAAATCAACTACACGTGGTTGTTAAGCATATGTGATTTGAGCATGGTGTTGTATGTGGGCCTTGAGAAATCGCCCTGGTTCTTAGACTTAAATGGTGTGCTTAATTGATGGTGTGCTTAATTGATGGTGTGCTTAATTGAGGGTGCCCTTAATTGAGTGCTTCAGTTACTTTCAGTAGACGGCTGCAGAGGGGATTTCGAGGTGTTGAGCCAAAATGAAGGCCCCTGGTTATTGCCATGAAGGGTCCATTTGGATGGAGAGATTATTTAAAATGGACATCCGAATGCGTTTCACTTATTTGTAACCGTTTAGGGCGGATTCTGTAGCATTCGTTTGAATCATTTGAATATTTGTATTTTATAGGTAAGCTAGTGCCACAGATGTCACGTAGCATGTTGGATGTTCCTGGTACAGTAAGAAGAGAGCACGTTATGCCAACATCAATGCCATCTAATTGGCCAGGGGTGCAATTACTGTCATCCATCTTAGCCGCCACAAACAAGGAAGGAATGAAAAATTTGAAGATTCTTCTCTGTGAATCGGCAATAGCCGTCTACTTGGCATTGCTCGTATCAGCCACGTCGCAATTCTTACCCAATCAGTTGTATCGTATTGTGCTCAATCACCTCGACGGTGACACGTGGGGGCTTGTGTTTGGCGGTGGAACAAAGCTGGTCCTGTTTGACGACGATGCCACTAGCGATGCCGCCAGGTCCGTTCCATCATCCTCGTCAGAGGCAACAACATCAACCGCATCCGCCACTTCTGTCCACGGTAAGGCGGAAGAGAAGAAGAAGTTCGACACTGCCAGAATGAAGTGGAATTTCAGGCTACTCGGCAAGAAAGCAACTGTTCCCGCACAAACTACAACAGCTGGCAAATGTTCTCAACAAGAGCTTTTCATACCACCGCAAATGACATTGTATGATTGCTTTTTGAAGAAGGTAGGCTCCACTAAAATCCGACCTTTGCTTCTCTTTTTTCATGGTACAGACCAGCTAAGAGAGCTTAAAAATGATTATTCCTGGCTTAGAGCCTTGGAAATTGTTAGAAGTTTGATGGTTCTTTTATGAAGCATAAATATATCGAGCCTCTACATTCAATTAACTATGAAAGGTAGACTGCTTGAAATGATTCATTAACACAGTTCTTGTTGAAACCAATTATCATCGTTAGGCCCTTTTGTAGTTAGTTACCATTATCAACCACGCACATGCTAATTGTACTTGTCTTTTCTCATTCGCAGCCCAACGTATCGTACGATTCGTTTGAGTATAATTCCCAGGATTCATTCGACAGCACATCAGATTACGAGCCGACTGATAGCGAGGCTGAAGATTCAGACAGTGAAGACGAGGGTGGACTAAAAATGAAGACCGATCAGAATCATCTCAATCAATTTTCTTACAGTTGGCGTTTGATGACGTTATGCGTTGTGAAAATTGTTCTCAATTCCATGACGAATTTCCTGAACGCCGCCGGCCTGGAAATGTCTGGTAACTAATTGATTCATCTGTTTCATCTTTTGCATATTATCTTAAAGGCCCGAAAGTAGCTCTCCAATTGAGACTAAATTGTACCACGAAGCAGTTCAAGAGACTACAGTTTGAGTTGCTTTGCTGGGAAGTTTGATATTCAAAGAATTCTTTGATTGATAGCAAGATTTCATCCATTCATAATTGTTATGTCGATTTCAATGGGATCTCCGTACGACGAAAGCCCATTCCCAATGTAATGTTCATTGGAAATGGGCTTTCTTTTCGCTGAGGTAGAGATAATAGGCTATAACGGTAGAATTTCCATTTTTATTTTCATGCTCTTCTCTGTACCAGCTTACCTCTGTCTGATCTCTGATTTTTGTTTTGCAGATTTGCCTTCTCTTTCACCTCTGCTTTATTCTGTCATGAAGCTCGTTCTCAAGTGGCAACTGCAATTAAGCAACACATTTGAATCGCACAGCCCCCCGGAGAACTTCTTACCTGTTGACATGCCGGCCGACGATAGTTTCACGAGAGGGGGACCAACGTTGCAAAAGATCAAGATTCTTCTCGACGCAAACAATACACCGTTCAGGTAGGACAACAATTCTGGTTTTTTCTAGTTTCAGTGTACTGTCGTCAAAGTCTAGAAGCCCGATGAATGAGAGGCCTTTGGTTTGTTGGCCATTGCATAAGATTTCCCTCCACACGATTGCATGAGACGGGAGAATTGATTGCTGTGTGAATTGTTTTTAGGAGTGTAAAAAGAGATGCGAACCCATCTAAAAGACTCTGGCATGCTTTGGTTCATCAAGAGTCTTTGCGTGACACTTTTCTGGAGTTGGCTTTCCATAAAGATCACCATCCCGGAGCAGTGAGTATTGATTTGTGAACTATTCTTCAGATGCAATACCATACTGCATTTTCTGTAAAGACCGCCGGGAAGCGCTCCGTGGAAGGGATGCCCGTTAGGTGCTTTTCATGTTTTCATTGGTTTTGCAAATACGCTTGCTGTCATCTTAGTATATACTATCATACCGCCGTAGTATAAGGTATATGCGCTAAGCGCGGGGGGATCACTGAGTAGCCCAAGCTTTTTCTGAGCTGTGCGATACTTTTTCTCGATGTGACCCCACATCACTTGACTTCTTTTTGCCTGGAGTTAGAGAGAGTTCTTCATTATCATTATCATCAGTGACCTTCGTTAACATTGTCGCCGTTGTCGTTGTTGTTGTTGTTATTAAACAGATTGACGCTCGGCTCAATCAGCATTTCTTTTTCTGATATTTCTTTATTATTCTTTGCGATCGAAGAAAGAAGCCAACTGGGCATTTAACATGTTGATATTTGACAATTTCACATTGAGTTTTTTTTCACTCAGGGCGACGAACTGGAATCGGATGTGTTCTCATCTAAAGTGGTTTACAAAGAACAAGATCCGATCATGGGCTATTGCTTCAACAGAGTAAGCTCTAATGTTATGTTGGCTGCGTACCTTTGTAGCTACCTCAAATATTCTGCAGCAAAATCGTAGATGGGATAATTTCAGGCGATTCGCAGTGACATCGTCTTCAGATTTAGTTCAGTCCACTTTAATGACGTTTTTGTAACTTGTAGGCCAATAGGAACATGTTAGCAGTGGCTGCATTACACGAGGTAGTCGAATTGGACGTATCTGAAATGCTGAATCCTGATACGGTAAACCCTGTTCGGCAATGGAGTGATCGATCCAAACTGCTGTGAGTTTAGATTTTGTTATGTTATTGTTATTGCTTACTCACCCCTGTATTTTACGCATGGGCGATTGATGACCGTATCAAGTGACATGTTTTCCCGGGGGTTGTGCTATTATTATGGAAACAAGGAACAATGTATAAGGCTATGCCAGCCAAAATGTGTTGATGTAAGAAACTTAAAAGGTTATTTGAAAAATGTCCAAAAATGTTTGTATGTTTTTGTATTTCTGTCTTTAGTTTGTAAATGTTTCATTTTTCATTTGTTGTTTTTTTTTAGAGAGGAAGACGAAGATATATTTCAGAGTAAATCTTCGAATAAAAACAACAATTCACCGGTTTGTTTTATTTCATTTTATTTTACGAAATTTTCATGTTGTATCACTATTATATTATTAATCTATAATTATTCTACTTTTGTTGCCACTGCTTATCCTATTGATTGGATAACCATGGGATTCGAGATTTTTTTGTATATAATTGTGATTATTATTCTTAATGACGTTTTATCGTTATTCTTATTGACGTTTTATCATTATTCTTATTGACGTTTTATCATTATTCTTATTGATGTTTTATCATTATTCTTATTGATGTTTTATCATTATTCTTATTGACGTTTTATCATTATTCTTATTGATGTTTTATCATTATTCTTATTGACGTTTTATCATTATTCTTATTGACGTTTTATCATTATTCTTATTGACGTTTTATCATTATTCTTATTGATGTTTTATCATTATTCTTATTGACGTTTTATCATTATTCTTATTGACGTTTTATCATTATTCTTATTGACGTTTTATCATTATTCTTATTGATGTTTTATCATTATTCTTATTGATGTTTTATCATTATTCTTATTGACGTTTTATCATTATTCTTATTGACGTTTTATCATTATTCTTATTGATGTTTTATCATTATTCTTATTGACGTTTTATCATTATTCTTATTGACGTTTTATCATTATTCTTATTGACGTTTTATCATTATTCTTATTGATGTTTTATCATTATTCTTATTGATGTTTTATCATTATTCTTATTGATGTTTTATCATTATTCTTATTGACGTTTTATCATTATTCTTATTGACGTTTTATCATTATTCTTATTGACGTTTTATCATTATTCTTATTGATGTTTTATCATTATTCTTATTGATGTTTTATCATTATTCTTATTGACGTTTTATCATTATTCTTATTGACGTTTTATCATTATTCTTATTGATGTTTTATCATTATTCTTATTGACGTTTTATCATTATTCTTATTGATGTTTTATCATTATTCTTATTGACGTTTTATCATTATTCTTATTGACGTTTTATCATTATTCTTATTGACGTTTTATCATTATTCTTATTGATGTTTTATCATTATTCTTATTGATGTTTTATCATTATTCTTATTGATGTTTTATCATTATTCTTATTGACGTTTTATCATTATTCTTATTGATGTTTTATCATTATTCTTATTGACGTTTTATCATTATTCTTATTGACGTTTTATCATTATTCTTATTGACGTTTTATCATTATTCTTATTGATGTTTTATCATTTTCTTATTGATGTTTTATCATTATTCTTATTGACGTTTTATCATTATTCTTATTGACGTTTTATCATTATTCTTATTGACGTTTTATCATTATTCTTATTGATGTTTTATCATTATTCTTATTGACGTTTTATCATTATTCTTATTGATGTTTTATCATTATTCTTATTGACGTTTTATCATTATTCTTATTGACGTTTTATCATTATTCTTATTGACGTTTTATCATTATTCTTATTGATGTTTTATCATTATTCTTATTGACGTTTTATCATTATTCTTATTGACGTTTTATCATTATTCTTATTGACGTTTTATCATTATTCTTATTGATGTTTTATCATTATTCTTATTGACGTTTTATCATTATTCTTATTGACGTTTTATCATTATTCTTATTGACGTTTTATCATTATTCTTATTGATGTTTTATCATTATTCTTATTGATGTTTTATCATTATTCTTATTGACGTTTTATCATTATTCTTATTGACGTTTTATCATTATTCTTATTGACGTTTTATCATTATTCTTATTGATGTTTTATCATTATTCTTATTGACGTTTTATCATTATTCTTATTGACGTTTTATCATTATTCTTATTGACGTTTTATCATTATTCTTATTGATGTTTTATCATTATTCTTATTGACGTTTTATCATTATTCTTATTGACGTTTTATCATTATTCTTATTGACGTTTTATCATTATTCTTATTGACGTTTTATCATTATTCTTATTGATGTTTTATCATTATTCTTATTGACGTTTTATCATTATTCTTATTGACGTTTTATCATTATTCTTATTGATGTTTTATCATTATTCTTATTGATGTTTTATCATTATTCTTATTGACGTTTTATCATTATTCTTATTGACGTTTTATCATTATTCTTATTGACGTTTTATCATTATTCTTATTGATGTTTTATCATTATTCTTATTGATGTTTTTTCGCTTTGTTCAAGACTCTTCGAAGAAATTTGGCCGGTACCCGACGATTGAATTCACATCCCAGTCTTCCCTACTGTAAGTTTTTTTCATACTTTATAATCCATGTAGCAATGAAATTTCTTAATACAGCATGATATCTCCTCAACTACTGTTCGACGAATGTGTTCAAGCTGTACTCTGGACAATAGGAAACCTGCTGAGTTGGAACAATTTCTCGTTTCTTTACGTGCTCAACATAATGAATCAACATATAGTGAGTCAACACAGTAACAGTATTTTTCATTAGGTTTTTGTTCTCGTATAGTTTCAATATTCCATAATAGGTCAATCCTAGTTTTATTGTAGTTCCCTTGCAATTTCAGACTAATTGTCAACACGGTTTAGGTGGGTGCTGCCCGGATGCGTGTTACAAAATTGTTTGATGGTGGAGTGTATGAGACAAAGGATAGATAGTGGTTATGTTTAACTTTAAATGAATTAAATCGCCTTAAAAAGAGGAAATGAACTCCTTGGTTTCGTTCTTGTTCGTGCGCGTTGCCTTTTTTCATTGCGTCTATACCGAGGCAAAAAAGAACGGAGTAAAATTTAACCCCGTTTAAACTTGAGTAAAAAAAGACGACACTTTCACGAGTAGCTTGCACAATGGCTGAGTTCATTCATCTACCATTTTCAGAAAGCCTCTCTCCAGTGCTAGAATAAGCAACGTTTTCGACCAACGAGTTTCACGCACTGATCTATAAAGAAGATCTTCTGTATAGACCAGTCACCCATTTAGTGAAAGCAATGAAAAGCTAAACAATTAGCAAACCAGCACGGAACTACGATACCAAATATTTAACGGAAGGCCTATTTAGGCCTAGGGAGCCAAGGAGTTTCGTTCTTTGTTATATAACGTAAGCGGTGTCATTAGTTTCGCAAATAGTTTTATAGTATTTCCATGCTATTTCTCTGTTAATTATTTCAAAATAATTACAGAGCTATTCATAAGCACAGTTAATGCATTGTTTTTAATTTTTTATTTTTCAGATGTAACTGGTGGTAACGATGGTAGTGTCCGAATGTTCGAGTTTGGACACCCGGATCAGATTGTCATGTTTAGAGGACCGGGCACAAACGACCGTGTCAACCGTGTTCGGTTCAATTCGCTCGGAAACAAGGTTGATTTTTTGGTTGTCACATCGTTGTATAGATATGCTCTGGTCTCTTTCTGTCCTAACTGTATACTGTCTTGCAAAGTAAAGCCTACAATTGGTTAAAACCCCTATGTAATGTCCAAGTGGACCACTGTACTTACGTAATCACTTGTCCTTTACATTTTTCCCTTCATAAGTATTGAACGTGTTTTGGCAGTTTTTTACACGCATTGCAATAGATAACGAAACCAATGTAACCTAAGAAGGAGAATGAATAAAACGTTTCATATGTTTGTTGCAACCGCCTTTTCTTTTCTCAGCACTCAGGCTCGTTAGTCCATCAATAGACTGAGTTTCATCTTGTCCGGCTTCTTGAAAAATTATTATTTTTTAAGGTTTGTAATTTGGTAATTATTTTTTCTTAGTTTGGTGCTGCAGATGACAGTGGTTTTCTGTCACTTTGGACCTTGACGAGTTCAATGAATCCTAAACCGTTTGTGGTAAGTTATAAAGCTACTTCTTAATTAATCAGCATTCGCACATTTCAGTAAAGAGCCTTAATAAGTGTCTTAATAACCGAAATTTGCGAGTTTTGGCCTCTTTAAGCTTCTGTTTACACGGGGAAGGGAAGTTTCACTGCCAACTTGTGGCGTAATTTTTTTGCTACATGTTGGCCAGTTGCTCGACGTAACATTAGTTGCTTGCAACACTCGCAGGTGCAACACTCGCACCTGAAGTAATATTCTATTTTACTTTGTGCAACGATTCCAAGCAATTTTTACACTGCGTAACATCGATTTTTGCATCTTGCATTTTCACCTTACTTTTGGCGCAAGCGCAGTTAACATTTTTCACTGTCCACAGTCTCCAAATACGGCTGCCCGGCTTCAGTCATTGCTAGTCGCAAAGATTGCTGCTGGGTCGTATAACACCTCTTACAAAAGTTTTCTGTAAATCTTTTTATTTCTCACTGCGTGACAAGTTGTCGTGAAGCATTGCCCCGTGTAACAGTAGCTTTAGTGAAACATGTGGTGCTTGTGAGTCTGTATATATCATATTTGATGACGGGTTACTTATTCTGGGCTATATTATCCCGGGTATTCTGATTACATGCCTACAGGTAACTACCGTGCGTTACGCTGTCGAAACAGGAGATTTAATGTCAAATTTTTTTTAATATTTGAAGAGTCGGCTGCCTTTTGAAAGGGGTCCAAGCCCACTCGTAACTTTACATTGAGCTTTTACTCATATTTTTTACTTCTTGCTATTGACATTTTAAGACGGCTTTTCGCTTATTTTGGAATTGTTTTTTAGACCATAAAAGCTTACAGCCGACAAGCATACGACTTTGAATTTTTGGGATCATCGAGTTTTCTTGCAACGGCAGGACATTCATCTGAATCCAAGTAATTTATCCGTTTAACTTGTGCCTTTTCTCTTCTAATTATTTTGTTTCTTTCTTACAATGGGAAAATAATCTTCTGCTGCAAGTATATTTACAACATTAGATCTATACCTTTCTTGTGGAAAGGGCACAAGTAAACCCGAAATGCTTCTTTGATGTCACTACTTAATGCACTTACGTTATATTTGCTGCCATTGGAGATGTATATCAATATAATATAATATCTGCAACCACCAGCCTCTCGGGAACATGTTATTGACGATTCACAGTATCGACATAGCTAATGTTACCAGCTTAAGAATGCTATGTTGTTTTGCATTTGTTTGAAATTAAGAACTTCTTTCCACAGGACTGTGTGTATATGGGATACCCTGATGTCATCTCGTCGTTCATTAGTTCACTGTAAGAAGAAATCTTTGTCTCTTATTGCCAAATGATCGGTTTTGAAGATTGAATTTCTATTTGTATTTAATTAAGTATTGCTGCTCATAGTTTTTGTTATTATTATTTTTTGTTGCAGCTTTCGTTCAGCAAGATCACAGCTCTCAATCTCTCATGTACGTTCCTGGACAACAGTGTTTACTATCTGGTGGAAGGCGTGGCAATATATGTATCCTTTGAGCTATTTTTGTTTTCATTTATTTCTTCTTTTGTATATTTCTCTTTTATTTATCACTCACACCATTGATCTTTTTGCTGATTCATTTTCTTGTTTATTAAAATAACTTAACTCGTTTACTCAAAGGTATATTTGATATTCGCCAGCGTAAACTGCTGCATAAATTTCAAGCTCACGATTCTGCTATCAAATGTTTTGCACTGGAATCCAACGAAGAATTCTTTGCCAGTGGCTCAGCAGATGGTGATATTAAAGTAAGAAAATTTGTTGCATAGTTCAGCAATAGGAGTCGGAAAACTGCCTTTAGCTCTTGCATGGACAAATTCGCGAAATGTGGAAATATATGCACAATACGCAAATTATTCAATTTTGCGATTTGCGAAAGTATGCAACATGAAATTGTTAATAACATGCGTTTATTTTTAAACTTTTTTAGATTTGGGGCCTAACTGTTCACGAACTGTATGACGTACTCCGAAAAGAACATTTGCGCGGTACTTACCTACGCCATGGAAGCACAGGGGTACAACAGTTATCGATTTTACCTTCTCTTCACCTGATGTCATGCGGATCTGATGGGTCACTGAAACTTCGTCAATTAAACATTGTGGAAACATTTGCTTAGACAAAGCGCATCAATTGATTATCCCTCGATTCAATCGTATATGATCTAAATTGCGAACTAATTGACTATGCCATAAAACCTAATGATTTGATTTTAACACAGGTTGAGCAATATATCGAAAAATAAAAGCCCTACTATGTCCCATGGAATTTTAAGTAAAATGGTGTCCAACCCGCTGTTTAGAAAAAAATTGTATGCAAGTTGGGTAAACTAATGTTTTAAAGATAAGAAGAACATATATGATAGCAGGAGGTTGGCTACAAGTGGTCCAACATTAAAAATCAATGTTAATAGGCGTATCGAATGTCGAGTCGACTGTGGTCCAATGTTTTAGTTTGAATTTTGTATCATAAAGTACATTAACAATAATCTAGATTTTTTCATTCATATCTAAATTAATTGCAATTGAATTTTTTGTTTCTTTGTTTCGCACTGGAGCAAGGTTGCAGAATATGAAAGTAGGGCTCGGCTCGCAAAAATCTTAAGAAAGTTCAGTACTGGGTTTGTAGAACATAGCAAAGTTCAAAAATTGAAATCGGGATCACCGCTCGTAAAAGCTTATTCATACTCACGCAAACCGGGCCGGTAGGCTAACCGCTCAATTTCTTGAGATAATATTAAGTGAATAAAAACTACATATTGTTTCAAACCATCATCTTCAATTTATAGATTCTTTGACCCATTTGTTGTTATTAGGTCAATTCCCATCTATCCATGGTCGTTTATCAGAGGTCTCATTAATAGTGAATTTTCAAGGTGGTGGTTTCATCAATTTTTCAAACCACCACCGTGTTTTCATCAATTTTTCAAACCACCACCGTGTTTTCATACTTTTTCAAACCATCATCTTCAATTTATAGATTCTTTGACCCACTTGTTAATATTAAGTCAATTCCCATCTATCCATGGTCGTTTATTAGAGGTCTCATTAATAGTGAATTTTCAAGGTAGTGGCTTCACCAATTTTTCAAACCACCACCGTGATTTCATTTTTCCCAAACCACCACCGTGATTTCATTTTTTTCCAAACCACCACCGTGTTTTCACATTTTTTCAAACCATCATCTTCAATTGATAGATTCTTTGACCCACTTATTGTTATTAAGTCAATTCCCATCTATCCATGGTCGTTTATTAGAGGTCTCATTTATAGTGAATTTTCAAGGTAGTGGTTTCACCATTGTTCCAAACCACCACCGTGATTTCATTTTTTCCAAACCACCACCGTGATTTCATTTTTTTCCAAACCACCACCGTGTTTTCACATTTTTTCAAACCATCATCTTCAATTTATGGATTCTTTGACCCACTTATTGTTATTAAGTCAATTCCCATCTATCCATGGTCGTTTATTAGATGTCTCATTAATAGTGAATTTTCAAGGTAGTGGTTTGACCATTTTTCCAAACCACTACCGTGATTTCATTTTTTCCAAACCACCACCGTGTTTTCACATTTTTTCAAACCATCATCTTCAATTTATAGATTCTTTGACCCACTTATTGTTATTAGGTCAATTCCCATCTATCCATGGTCGTTTATCAGAGGTCTCATTTATAGTGAATTTTCAAGGTAGTGGTTTCACCATTGTTCCAAACCACCACCGTGATTTCATTTTTTCCAAACCACCACCGTGATTTCATTTTTTTCCAAACCACCACCGTGTTTTCACATTTTTTCAAACCATCATCTTCAATTTATGGATTCTTTGACCCACTTACTGTTATTAAGTCAATTCCCATCTATCCATGGTCGTTTATTAGATGTCTCATTAATAGTGAATTTTCAAGGTAGTGGTTTGACCATTTTTCCAAACCACTACCGTGATTTCATTTTTTCCAAACCACCACCGTGTTTTCACATTTTTTCAAACCATCATCTTCAATTTATAGATTCTTTGACCCACTTATTGTTATTAGGTCAATTCCCATCTATCCATGGTCGTTTATCAGAGGTCTCATTTATAGTGAATTTTCAAGGTAGTGGTTTGACCATTTTTCCAAACCACCACCGTGATTTCATTTTTTCCAAACCACCACCGTGTTTTCACATTTTTTCAAACCATCATCTTCAATTTATAGATTCTTTGACCCACTTATTGTTATTAAGTCAATTCCCATCTATCCATGGTCGTTTATTAGAGGTCTCATTTATAGTGAATTTTCAAGGTAGTGGTTTCACCATTGTTCCAAACCACCACCGTGATTTCATTTTTTCCAAACCACCACCGTGATTTCATTTTTTCCAAACCACCACCGTGTTTTCATATATTTTCAAACCATCATCTTCAATTTATGGATTCTTTGACCCACTTATTGTTATTAAGTCAATTCCCATCTATCCATGGTCGTTTATTAGAGGTCTCATTTATAGTGAATTTTCAAGGTAGTGGTTTCACCATTGTTCCAAACCACCATCGTGATTTCATTTTTTCCAAACCACTACCGAGATTTCATTTTATTCCAAACCACCACCGTGTTTTCACATTTTTTCAAACCATCATCTTCAATTTATGGATTCTTTGACCCACTTATTGTTATTAAGTCAATTCCCATCTATCCATGGTCGTTTATTAGAGGTCTCATTTATAGTGAATTTTCAAGGTAGTGGTTTCACCATTGTTCCAAACCACCACCGTGATTTCATTTTTTCCAAACCACCACCGTGATTTCATTTTTTTCCAAACCACCACCGTGTTTTCACATTTTTTCAAACCATCATCTTCAATTTATAGATTCTTTGACCCACTTGTTGTTATTAGGTCAATTCCCATCTATCCATGGTCGTTTATTAGAGGTCTCATTTATAGTGAATTTTCAAGGTAGTGGTTTCACCATTGTTCCAAACCACCACCATGATTTCATTTTATTCCAAACCACCACCGTGATTTCATTTTTTTCCAATCCATCATATTCAATTTATAGATTCTTTGACCCACTTGTTGTTATTAGGCCAATTCCCATCTGTCCATGGTCGTTTATTAGAGGACTCATTAATAGTGAATTTTCAAGGTAGTGGTTTCACCATTTTTCCAAGCCACCACCGTGATTTCATTTTATTCCAAACCATCACCGTGATTTCATTTTTTCCAAACCAACACCGTGTTTTTACATTTTTTCAAACCATCATCTTCAATTTATAGATTCTTTGACCCATTTGTTGTTATTAGGGCAATTCCCATCTATCCATGGTCGTTTATTAGAGGACTCATTAATAGTGAATTTTCAAGGTAGTGGTTTCACCATTTTTCCAAGCCACCACCGTGATTTCATTTTATTCCAAACCATCACCGTGATTTCATTTTTTTCCAAACCAACACCGTGTTTTCACATTTTTTCAAACCATCATCTTCAATTTATAGATTCTTTGACCCACTTGTTGTTATTAGGTCAATTCCCATCTATCCATGGTCGTTTATCAGAGGTCTCATTTATAGTGAATTTTCAAGGTAGTGGTTTCACCATTTTTCCAAACCACCACCGTGATTTCATTTTTTCCAAACCACCACCGTGTTTTCACATTTTTTCAAACCATCATCTTCAATTTATAGATTCTTTGACCCACTTATTGTTATTAAGTCAATTCCCATCTATCCATGGTCGTTTATTAGAGGTCTCATTTATAGTGAATTTTCAAGGTAGTGGTTTCACCATTGTTCCAAACCACCATCGTGATTTCATTTTTTCCAAACCACTACCGAGATTTCATTTTATTCCAAACCACCACCGTGTTTTCACATTTTTTCAAACCATCATCTTCAATTTATGGATTCTTTGACCCACTTATTGTTATTAAGTCAATTCCCATCTATCCATGGTCGTTTATTAGAGGTCTCATTTATAGTGAATTTTCAAGGTAGTGGTTTCACCATTGTTCCAAACCACCACCGTGATTTCATTTTTTTCAAACCACCACCGTGATTTCATTTTTTTCCAAACCACCACCGTGTTTTCACATTTTTTCAAACCATCATCTTCAATTTATAGATTCTTTGACCCACTTGTTGTTATTAGGTCAATTCCCATCTATCCATGGTCGTTTATTAGAGGTCTCATTTATAGTGAATTTTCAAGGTAGTGGTTTCACCATTGTTCCAAACCACCACCATGATTTCATTTTATTCCAAACCACCACCGTGATTTCATTTTTTTCCAATCCATCATATTCAATTTATAGATTCTTTGACCCACTTGTTGTTATTAGGCCAATTCCCATCTGTCCATGGTCGTTTATTAGAGGACTCATTAATAGTGAATTTTCAAGGTAGTGGTTTCACCATTTTTCCAAGCCACCACCGTGATTTCATTTTATTCCAAACCATCACCGTGATTTCATTTTTTCCAAACCAACACCGTGTTTTTACATTTTTTCAAACCATCATCTTCAATTTATAGATTCTTTGACCCATTTGTTGTTATTAGGGCAATTCCCATCTATCCATGGTCGTTTATTAGAGGACTCATTAATAGTGAATTTTCAAGGTAGTGGTTTCACCATTTTTCCAAGCCACCACCGTGATTTCATTTTATTCCAAACCATCACCGTGATTTCATTTTTTTCCAAACCAACACCGTGTTTTCACATTTTTACAAACCATCATCTTCAATTTATAGATTCTTTGACCCACTTGTTGTTATTAGGTCAATTCCCATCTATCCATGGTCGTTTATCAGAGGTCTCATTTATAGTGAATTTTCAAGGTAGTGGTTTCACCATTTTTCCAAACCACCACCGTGATTTCATTTTTTCCAAACCACCACCGTGTTTTCACATTTTTTCAAACCATCATCTTCAATTTATAGATTCTTTGACCCACTTATTGTTATTAAGTCAATTCCCATCTATCCATGGTCGTTTATTAGAGGTCTCATTTATAGTGAATTTTCAAGGTAGTGGTTTCACCATTGTTCCAAACCACCATCGTGATTTCATTTTTTCCAAACCACTACCGAGATTTCATTTTATTCCAAACCACCACCGTGTTTTCACATTTTTTCAAACCATCATCTTCAATTTATGGATTCTTTGACCCACTTGTTGTTATTAGGTCAATTCCCATCTATCCATGGTCGTTTATCAGAGGTCTCATTTATAGTGAATTTTCAAGGTAGTGGTTTGACCATTTTTCCAAACCACCACCGTGATTTCATTTTTTCCAAACCACCACCGTGTTTTCACATTTTTTCAAACCATCATCTTCAATTTATAGATTCTTTGACCCACTTATTGTTATTAAGTCAATTCCCATCTATCCATGGTTGTTTATTAGAGGTCTCATTTATAGTGAATTTTCAAGGTAGTGGTTTCACCATTGTTCCAAACCACCACCGTGATTTCATTTTTTCCAAACCACCACCGTGATTTCATTTTTTTCCAAACCACCACCGTGTTTTCACATTTTTTCAAACCATCATCTTCAATTTATGGATTCTTTGACCCACTTATTGTTATTAAGTCAATTCCCATCTATCCATGGTCGTTTATTAGAGGTCTCATTTATAGTGAATTTTCAAGGTAGTGGTTTCACCATTGTTCCAAACCACCACCGTGATTTCATTTTTTCCAAACCACCACCGTGATTTCATTTTTTTCCAAACCACCACCGTGTTTTCACATTTTTTCAAACCATCATCTTCAATTTATGGATTCTTTGACCCACTTATTGTTATTAAGTCAATTCCCATCTATCCATGGTCGTTTATTAGAGGTCTCATTTATAGTGAATTTTCAAGGTAGTGGTTTCACCATTGTTCCAAACCACCACCGTGATTTCATTTTTTTCCAAACCACCACCGTGTTTTCACATTTTTTCAAACCATCATCTTCAATTTATAGATTCTTTGACCCACTTAATGTTATTAAGTCAATTCCCATCTATCCATGGTCGTTTATTAGAGGTCTCATTTATAGTGAATTTTCAAGGTAGTGGTTTCACCATTGTTCCAAACCACCATCGTGATTTCATTTTTTCCAAACCACTACCGAGATTTCATTTTATTCCAAACCACCACCGTGTTTTCACATTTTTTCAAACCATCATCTTCAATTTATGGATTCTTTGACCCACTTGTTGTTATTAGGTCAATTCCCATCTATCCATGGTCGTTTATCAGAGGTCTCATTTATAGTGAATTTTCAAGGTAGTGGTTTGACCATTTTTCCAAACCACCACCGTGATTTCATTTTTTTCCAAACCACCACCGTGTTTTCACATTTTTTCAAGCTTTCATCTTCAATTTATAGATTCTTTGACCCACTTGTTGTTATTAGGTCAATTCCCATCTATCCATGGTCGTTTATCAGATATCTCATTAATAGTGAATTTTCAAGGTGGTGGTTTCACCAATTTTCCAAACCACCACCGTGATTTCATTTTATTCCAAACCACCACCGTGATTTCATTTTTTCCAAACCACCACCTTGTTTTCATATATTTTCAAACCATCATCTTCAATTTATGGATTCTTTGACCCACTTATTGTTATTAAGTCAATTCCCATCTATCCATGGTCGTTTATTAGAGGTCTCATTAATAGTGAATTTTCAAGGTAGTGGTTTCACCATTTTTCCAAGCCATCACCGTGATTTCATTTTATTCCAAACCACCAACGTGATTTCATTTTTTTCCAAACCACCACCGTGTTTTCACATTTTTTCAAACCATCATATTCAATTTATAGATTCTTTGACCCACTTATTGTTATTAAGTCAATTCCCATCTATCCATGGTCGTTTATTAGAGGTCTCATTTATAGTGAATTTTCAAGGTAGTGGTTTCACCATTGTTCCAAACCACCACCATGATTTCATTTTATTCCAAACCACCACCGTGATTTCATTTTTTTCCAATCCATCATATTCAATTTATAGATTCTTTGACCCACTTGTTGTTATTAGGCCAATTCCCATCTGTCCATGGTCGTTTATTAGAGGACTCATTAATAGTGAATTTTCAAGGTAGTGGTTTCACCATTTTTCCAAGCCACCACCGTGATTTCATTTTATTCCAAACCATCACCGTGATTTCATTTTTTTCCAAACCAACACCGTGTTTTTACATTTTTTCAAACCATCATCTTCAATTTATAGATTCTTTGACCCATTTGTTGTTATTAGGGCAATTCCCATCTATCCATGGTCGTTTATCAGAGGTCTCATTAATAGTGAATTTTCAAGGTAGTGGTTTCACCATTTTTCCAAACCACCACCGTGTTTTCATATTTTCCAAACCACCACCGTTATTTCATACACGCATCTTTTTTATAAGCAACTGCTTTATAAGCAAAGCGGAAGGCAAGAAGTTAAGCAATTTTAGTACTGGATTGAAGACTGCTAAGCAATTTGAAAAATTGTATTTTCAGTACTTAACAGGAAATGTGAACTGACACCATCTTATTAAGAGGAATAACCTTTTTCTAATCTATTTTCAAAAAACACGAACAAAAAGTTAAGCAATAAGCAATTTTGAGTACTTAAACTTGCTTTCCAGCTAAGCAATTTTTAGTACTGAGCCCGAGTTGAAATTGCTTATAAAAAAAATGCGTGTAAGCCTTCTCGCGCATGCACAGTAACAGAAAACTTGTCAAATTATTCTCAGAAAGTCTTAAGGACGTTTTAGTACTGAAGTTCGGATATAGCTAAGAAAGTCTGAGAGCTGGGCTGAAAAAACACTTTCTTATAAAAAACCGTGTGTATACACGGAAAGTTGTCACTTTTGTGCATCTGAAAATGATAAATTATGACGTCACAGGGTTACACTTATTTTTTTTAATAAGCAACTAGACTTTGGTCCAGCCCTGAAAGTTGCCTAAAATTTTCGACATTTTAGCCCTCAAAGTTGCTTAAAAGTTGCTTAAAATTTTTTTTGCCTATAACAGCCTCTCCTAAGTTCGTGGGTCAAAATCATCAACTGTAACGCCTACAGCACAAGACTTAAGAGACAGTAAGTGTAAACATGTTAGTCAAGAACTTCAACAGCACAGTGAAAATTCCTGCCCAGTTTTGGCATGTTAAAATAAATAATATTTGAATTCTTAGTTGCTAACAGTAATTCAATTGAGCCCTCGAGTTGCTTAATGTTAGGGTCAATCCAGCCCTAGTTGCTTATTGAGCGGTTGCTTATTGAATAAAATAAGTGTAATAACATCCTAGAATTGTCAAAAACTTTAACAGAACTCGAAACCAAGTGGACCATTTGCAAGGTCTGGACAGACAATTTTTGGTCGCACTATTTTGACATCCAGTAAACCAATGAAAGATAGTGGTGGCATTTCTTGTAAAATGTGTCAAGATGAAAAATGACGTCATTAGAGTCATACTTCCGGTCAATATTTTACATACTTCCTTTTGGAATTTTATTCTCCGACCTCGATCACAAACAGTTTATTTGAAGAAATCAAGGTTAGCAAATTTGCCATATTGTTTGAGAAAAAACCCTGCTAAAATGGGGTTCCTTCCCTTCCCTCCGTCAAACGTGACCCTTGTTCAGACATTTGCCAGCTATCTCTTTCATTTGCATTCCAAAGGAGATTTAAACCGGGGTGATGTGTTGTTAAATGTTTTGCGGCAAGATCCAATTTCGTGGCGTTGATATTTTATCATTTGAAGAATTGTTCGACATTTCTCAGAACTCATCCTCAATACTTAGGTCTGTAACGAGAAAGGATGGTGTAAACATGATCAATAGATTTAACACAACAGTGTCAATTTGTGTTGTGAATCTATTGACCAGGTTTCACACCATTTTGTGATGTTTTAACCATTACAAGTTGACCCCCGGGAATGAGATGGTATGGGTTGCTGGCTGCGACCTTCCCACAAATTCATCTTTATGTTGTAAGGTGGTCTTGTATTCTATTTCAAGCTTTGCGGAAAAGTAGCTTCGGATAAATTCTTTGTATCACCAGAATCATCTCGTTTGGTATTTATTTGGAAGAATAATCTCTTTTAGATACCATGTCTCTTGCTGGATTGAAAAAACAGCTTAACAAAGCCAACCAGGTGAATTGAAATGTTGAATTAGTATATACTACTCATCATGCCTAGGCCATTTTTATACACGATCTACCAGATTTGCATTATTGTGCTTATGTAGACAGATTTTTCAAGCCATTCATTCCAAAGAGAATGAAGTTGTTTTCGACCATTGCGTAGATTTCTTATTATTAATATAAGTAAAATCGTATCTAGTTGAGTTCGCAAATTAATTATTGCCTTCCGAAGTGGGCTGTCCCGTGTTTGCTTCCACCAAAGTTGACCTCCTGCCCGATCTTTCCATTATTTTGCATCGACATGTTTTGACACGAAGCAAGTAGGCACAAAGCCTATTATCTGCATCATACTACCACTATAAAGATGCTTTACATCTCAATCAACTTTACCATGATATCTTGCCTACTTCATCTAATTTTGCAAATATAGTTTCCTTGTTTATATTTTGTATATAAAAAAGTTGGATCGGCACCCAAATACAAAGTTGCTTGATTGGTTTTTTATTTTCGGATCTAAAATTGCCTTGTTGTTTTGAAGTTGCGCATTTTTGGATGAATACTATAAACTCAACTTGTCACAAGAAATATGGTGCATATCAAAATAAAAAATACAATTTTTCTAAAAACAAACTTCTTGATATTCACTGATGCAAAGCACACAATAGAGTTGAGGGATTTCTTTTTTGAGAATGAAGGCGTTACGGGTTTTAAATTATTTTTGACAACTAAAGTTTTTTTTTAATGTTTGGCCATCCTATTTCTAGTTTGTTATAAACCAGTTTCTTACAAAAAACCTAAATATGAATTTTACCTCGACAGTGAATCCTCTTTTTAAAACAGCCATATCACTCATCAAAACCTAGCATGATTCATTTATTTATTTTTTTATTGAATAAAGATGACTGGCATTCTATTTTTGTATCATAATTTAAGATCTTTTGGCAACGCTCCCTTGTAAAGCCAGTGTTGGAAACCACAAAATATTTGATTTACTAATTTCTATTTGTGAGCTTGAGCTATATTTATGAATTTTATACTTATACCTATATACCTACATGCATTGTGAGGTACACAACCACGATTTGTGACTTTAATGTAAGGAAAATGCATCTTTGTCTTAAAAATTTTCTGCAGATTTAATATTTTCGTATTTAATATTTCATTGCTCAGTTATATGCTATACATCAATTTTCTATTTTTCTTTTAGTATATGAGTGAGAAGCTTGGCAGTGTGAAAGGATCACAATTAGAAGAAGATTTCATTGAATTAGAAAGGGTAATTTAATTCATTTGTATTCAAATTTATAAAACATCAAACCTAAACCAATGTCAGACTTTCTAACAATTTCAACCAGTTGAGAAATTGTTTATGCTTCAGTTTTGTTGGCACCAATTCAAAGTTTTATTTTTGGATGGTCAGGGTATATTGATCAAAGGATGTACTTATTCCCAAAATCTTCAAACTTTTATTTTTGAAACATTTCAACTGAGAAATTGGCTTCAGTAGCCAAGTTCTTAAATTGGTATGAATAAGTTTGAAACCATTAATAAAGCAAGTCAAAAACAGAGAAAGAAAAATGTTTGTGAATTAATGGATTTGAATTAAACAAACAGTAATTAAACTCTTAGATATTTCAATATGTTCCATGAAATATATCCACCAGAACTTCAAATGCTTTCCCCTTTATGTGCTTTTGTAATGCTAATATGAGTTAAAAAGAGAATTACCATGCTACAGATTCTCCTTCAAATTGAGATCCACTAAAATCATGATTTTCCTCTGTTTACTTTTATCATGTCAATGGCAAATGTTTTCTCATCATTTGTTTGATTTCACACAAGAACATGGTTAATTTTTATTTGAATTTTCCAGCTGCTTAAGTTGTTGACCTTTTTTATGCAAGATAATCTGAAGCAATAATGGTTAGCTTATTTGGATAACAAATAATATTTCACAGAGTGGTCTGACTAACATCTGCCATGTTTTTTGTTAAATTAGGAATAGAAATGTTTTCCTTTTCTGCAGCTTTCTTATGTTCAGCATTTTAGGAACACATGTTGCTTATACCTATTTGATGTTTATGCTTGAAATGCTTCATGCTCAATGTGATTACAAAACATTTGCCATCATTTTGCTCTATGACTACCTATCACTGCTTACTATGCTTTGATATATCATACTTTATTGTTCTACTATGCTTTACTGCACTGCAATGCATATAATATGCACTATATACAGTTGATCCCTGCAACAAAGAAACAACTAGGACAAGAAGCTTTTTACCGATTCCTCAAAGAAATTAATGCATAAAACCGTGCTTTATTTTTGGTAGAACAATGCCCTTTATTAACATTTTATTTTTTATTTATGAAGCAATACTTTGCTCTGGTATTTGTTTTGAGCTTCTGGTATAAAAATCTAAGTTATTTTGTAAATGGTTTGTGTTTGAATAATTGGTTTGACGGTGTATGTTTGAAGAATGCATTCAAAAATGAATAATCACGTTATGTTTGTGTTGTTTGAAATTCAATCATAATACAGTACTGTCTATGTTATTTAATATAATTCATGTTCATGAAATAATGATAAAATTCAAGAATTGAAAGCTTTTGTGCTATGTTTTCCTGAGCTCATCTTAAAGTCAATCAGTTAAATGTGCTGTATGAATGCTTTAAGCATTTTATCTTTTGTTTTTTTATTTACAGAAAACAGATGTCTACAACCATTTAGTTGATCAGCTACAACACAAAACAAAAGAATACCTGCAGCCTAATCCAGGTAAGTTTAGCATTAAACATGGTAGGATGGCATTAAAAATGTTAACAAGACTTAACTTTTCTAATAAATTTCCCTCTAATACAAAATATTCCAGTTTACTATCCCAGTGAATCTCAGTGCTTGCTTTTAATTTTAGTTTTTGTTTCTGTACTTACTTATTTTGTGCTGCTCTGCATCAAAATTTATTCTCAGAGACGTAGAAAGCATCTAAAAGTGAGGGGGCCAGGTTAAAAAAAGGCAATAGCCCTCCTGGGTCACTCACTTTTGGATTTAGAAAGGGTAATTGTTGGTTTGAAAGGAGCACTTTTGCCTAGTTTGTTAAAAATTGGGGGGGGCATGGTCCTTGTTTATTGTGATTCCACTAAAGTGAAGAACTTGGTTTGCATGTCCATTTTATTTTGCAGCTGCTAGGACAAAATTGAATTTCCAAACAGCTGTGTTAAAGGCAAGAGGTCAGGCAAGAGGAGAGAATGTCAAGTATAACCAACCAGAGAATGTCCTCGGTGAAGTTATGTCCACTGCTAGTGATGATTTGCAAGATAATTCACCCTACGGTAAGAATTTTATTTGTCACATGGGACATATTTATTACTCGTGGCAAAATACCCTTCCTCCTCTAAGTTGACTGCCTATAAGACCAGCTTTCACATCTTTGATTGTATCATATACTCTATTGATGAAGAGTGGCTATGAAAAGTCATTAATTAGGAAAAACAAATAAATGCTCCCATCTGATTAATCAATTCCAGTGTCCGACTCAAAAGTAATGATTGAGTACTGACACTAGACTATTGAACTGGTACAGGCTCTATTAATGGATACCTTGGACATTTATCTGCAATGGAACATTAAATTTATCTATACAGTACCGGAGCTTGTCTAGTCAACCTCTGTATGGAAGACCAGCCACAAGGAGGATTTGAATTCTCAGTTCCTCATTTAGGACGGAAAAGATTATAAAGCTTTATAAGCCCCATTCAAAGCTTTGGAGTACTCTGAGCCTCTGCCTCCCCCTTTCTTCGGCATGGGCCACGAAGGACACAACCTGAAAGTAGAACTGTGACCCCTTGATGGATAAGTGTGTCTCTAATATAGAGGTTCCAGTGTAATGGCTTTTTCCCTATATACTTACAGTTGTTCATGCATCATAGTTGAACTTTGGAAAGATTCAAGCAGCAATCTGACTTGTTTGCTTGACTTGGGCATTGTTTGTTAATCTGTTTTTATTGTGATAGTAATTAAAGCCTTGTTGTTAGAATAAATTCTGCCTCTTTACTTTATGGAGATGATCATATTTTACTTTGTTATTGACCTTTTTTCAGCTTCATCTGTGCAAGATATGGGACAAACATTCCAAAGAATGTCTGAGTACAAAGACTCACTGGTAAATAATTCACTGTTTGAGAATTTGTTATTGATTCCCAGTAACACTGATATTCGATCATCACTCGCATGCTCAGGGGGTAAAAAATCCTCAGATCTTTGACCCCCTGAGCATATGAAATATAGCATGCTTCAAATTGTGCCTCCCAAAGAGGCATTGCATGTTTTACACAGTTAGCAAACTATATATATATTCAGCACTACATGTTCACTAAATTGAAAGCGAAATGAGAACTTTGTATATGGAGTAATGGTTACATACAGCTTGATATATTTATCGTGGGCACTCTTGTCAAGAATGTATTATGAGCTACCTTCACTTTCAAAACGGGTTTGTATGATAACAATGGTGCTAATGGTGCTCCTAATAATTTTCACTGTTAATGAAATATTTCATATTTCATGATAATGCATACATTATGCATGTATAATCGAACTCCTGTGAATCTGCAACCAAGTGGTGTTCATGGTAAAAGTGTTACTGCTTTCATTTCACCATCACATTTTATATTTTTATGGAAACCACTCATTAGTGTGTTTGATTATTGATGAAATGTCATGGTTATATGTTTTAGGAAGTGCAAGTGAAGCAGAACTTCTTAGATCCGTTGGAACAATTACAGAACAGGGATATCAGAGAGATTATGGTGAGTGAGATATAGAACTTCAGTGATTGTAATTGACAGTGTTATTGTTGGGGTCCGATTTTCAAAGATTGTTTCCAGTACCAAGAGGAATACCCAAATGACCACAAAGAGAATTTAGAGGCCATGGGTATAAATGAAAAACAGATTTTTTTGCATGTACCTAAAATCTTCCCCATGCATAATTATAAAAGCCTATTGGAGGCCCCATTCTAAATGGGATGATCTCCCTCTGCACCCTTTTGGCCGCAACGAATTTATCAGTTGTTCAACATATTGATGGTGGAATTCAAAGAGCACAGGTGCTTGAAATGTCAAGCAGTTGATATTTGAACAGTGGTTTTTTAAATGTATTTAGATGTTAAGCAGAAAAAGAGCCCACATAAGGTCTTGATGCATTTTTTACGATTAAAAGGCTGAAGCCAAACATTATTTATTTGAATTCAGCCTGTTTTCTTGCCCAATATTTTTGTCTTTTCCAATATTTTTGTCTTTTCTCTGCTTTGGTGTTTAATTTTTTGGTTCAATTTTTGTTTAGCATCATCGCAAGAAGCTTTCTGGCCGTCGTTTGGATTTTGATTGCAAGAAAAGAAAAGGAGAAAAGGGTATGTCACGGTCAAACACGCATTTTAAGAAGACACTCTTCTTTTTATAAGCAAGTTTTTTCCAACTCCAATGCAAGAGGTTTCTTTGTAATTCTGCAGAATTGGAACTTTTGTTTTGTGACAAGAATTTGATTTTGGCATAGGTGTTCCTTTCCATGTACACTGGAACATTAAGCAACAAATCTTTGACTAACTGCCTAATACAGGGTGGCCCAGAAAAAAGTAACCCCCCAAACAAAATAATTTATAGATATTTTTTCTCAAAAATGAATTCAATCAAATTTATACCAGATGATATTCAATTCAAGTGTATTAACGTGTGGAATATTTGATGTTTAGAGCTTCCATCTAGGCACAATGAGGCATTAAATTCGTGACATACAAACACCCGCTGTTTTGGCGGGAAATTGAAATTTCATCACGTCAGCAAGCAAGCAAAACAAAAATTAATGTAAAGGAAAATGCCTGCAATATCAGTAGAAGATAAGCATCTTATAAAGAATTTAAGAATAGAAAAAGGATGGGGAAGAAAAAGAATCTTATCAGAGTTCCCGAATACGAACTGGACTATGAGTGACTGGGCTGGACTATGTTGAAGTTTTTCGTGTTTTGTTGCGTCAATATAAAGTTATATGTTTCCAAACAGTGTGTTTTTGGATGCTTAAGTTTGAAAGTACATTTACTCAGAGATAATAAACTCTACCAACACAATATTTACACAAAATATCACACTTAAGTGGATTAACTTGATGTATCAATTTCATGAAGTTACTACTTCAGAAATATTTTTACGAATTATTTTGTTAGGGGGGTTACTTTTTTCTGGGCCACCCTGTAGTTCTGGTACGGTTAAATTTCCTACAAAAAGACATATTAAGCAATGTGTTTGCACACCTAAGTGAGCAAACACATTCCTCACTTAGGTGTGCACACAATTTTTTGATGCTGCAATGTTATTGTATGTTGTTGATGTGAATTGTGTGTTTTATTTTCCACAGTAACGAAACAAGAGTTGCGCATTGCGGAGGAGAAATTTGAAGAATCAAAGGAGCTTTGTTACAGTAGCATGATGAATCTCATGGATAGTGATGTAAGTCCTTAGTTAAACCCCCACCCTCAAATAAGCTCCCACCTTAAATTATTTTTTGCAAAATATGCCCCCACCCTCGAATAAGCCCTCAAGGGAAATTATTCAATTTTAGCAAAATTCAAATAACTGGATGAAATGTGAACAAAGTTTATAGGACAACTTTTCAATGTATAACTTTTGATAACTTTATATTTGAAAATGTTAGAGATGGTTTGTTATTTTACTAAATACATTAATTGACAGACTTTCTTGTGTTTTTCCAACACACTTGGACATAGATATCACCACGAAAACAGCATATCTTACTGACAGTCTTTGCCTATACAGAATAAGTCCCCTTTAATAAGCCCTACCCTAAAATATTTTTGCAAACTAAGCTCCCGGGGCTCAATCAAAGACTTAACATATTGCTTTTAATACAATGGTGCCTATTGACATCTTTTCACAATCTACAATTTACATTCTGCTTAATACTTTTGTTTCTTCACATTGATATTTTATGATTTCAGCTTTTCTGAAAACTTGTGACATTCTATCAGTACAAATATTGACACAAGTTTTAAATGTTATCTTAATTTCATTTCTAAGGTTGAACACATTGGTCAGTTACATGCTTTTGCAGAAGCTCTTCGTAATTATCACAAAGAATGTTATGAAACTTGTGAAGTGTTGGTATCATCTCTCAATGATCAGTAAGTTTTCGTTTGTACATACCAACTTACTTTTCAGATATACTGGAATAATGATATAGCAACGTCATCCAAGTGCACTGGTGAATCAGTGTGAAAGTCCCTGCCTTCTAGTTTGTGATATCAAATGATTTCTGAGTCTGTTTCTTTATCGTTTCATTTTAGCATGTCTACTGCAGCAAGCAGACCTCGTGCTGAGAGAAAGACATTTGGCAAGTCAAATTATGATGATGCCAGTAGTGATTCTGGCAGTGATCAGGTGAACTTCAGCAGTGGCCCAGTTACTGTGTCTCCAACTGTTTCAAGACCAACTGCTCCACCACCACGCTCCAAGCCACAGGCCAAAGCCTTGTATGACTTCGAGAAAGGTAGGCTATTTACAATTTATTCCCCACAATCAAATACTGCAATCAAATTTAATGCCATCAAATATGTAGGAAAGCATAAATCCGAACTTTCGGCATAAGCATCATCAAAACTATATATACAATTTGTTGCATAATATCTGCATCATCATCAACATCATCACTGTCAATACCGTAAATCCTCGAATAAGCCCCCGGGGGCTTATTTGCAAAAATGAATTTTTGGGTGGGGGCTTATTCGAGGGGAGGGCTTATTCGAGGGGGGGGGCTTAATTCAAAGTTTTGCTTTTTTCTCAAAGATTTACAGAAAAAAGACGACATAGTTTTCTCAATCAGCTAAACTTTTTTCACAAAGTACTATGTGAAAATCTAACAATAATTTGTTTATTGTCAGGAAAATCGCGTTTCTTTTTGCTTCTTTGTCTGAGTCAAAGGAAGTGATACTGTATAGCTATTGTCCTGTGGGGGCTTTTTCGAATTAAGATATTATTCTGCACTTATGCTTCCCTCGAATAAGACTCCATGGGGGCTTATTCGAGGGGGGGGCTTATTTGCAAAAATGATTTTTTAGGTGGGGGCTTAATCGAGGGGGGCGCTTATTCGAACGTGGGGGCTTATTCGAGGATTTACGGTAATATTAAAGGTGGTTGACCATATCTTCTTGCAATATTTCGAAAAGGTAAATAAATGCCTTCTAAGAGGGAAGGATTACTTCTGCTGTTGCTTGTTTGTGTTAAGGAGTAATATCCCTTGAGGCAAGGTTCCCAGGGTAATGCAAAGAAAGTTAAACTAAATTTTAAGTTATTGTATTGAGTTACAGTGATTATATTATCCTCCTTCCTGCGGCTACCATATATGTGGTAGGAATTTCCATGACAACCCCTTCTCATGCTGCTCTGTCCTACATTGCTGTTCCCAGATCCCTGACATGTAATGCAACCTTAAACATTGTGCTATGTTTTAAGCAAAGGTCAGTTTTTGTCAATGGACACTTCCAGTTGTAGGTCAGGAGTTAGGTGATCTTGTTTTGGTGCGGTGACAATGACCAGCAAACTGGAGAAATTTTCAGTTTTAATTTGAAAGGTATTGGACTTGGGATTTTGTATATGTTTTGTTACGTGGCATAAGTTCTCCAGCTGGTATTTTGGATTTTTCTGAGCAGATGTGCAGGCTTTTATCTAGCTGCATTCACTATCATGAGGAGGCAATGTTCAAGTCTCCAAACCATACAAGAGGACAGGTTCAATTAGAGTTTGGAGTAAATCTTTAGGATGCAGGGAAGATTTGAATGCAAAATCTTGTTAAGTTTATTGCATGCAAGTCATGCAGGAGCTTTACGGGTTTTGAATTTTTTCACTGGGTTTTTGACTTGAGCCCCAAGATACTTGAAATCCTCTTCTACCATTTTGATATTTAATCTGCTGAATTATTCCAACTCAGACCCTTCGGGGAGGTTCAGAAGTACTCTGTTTTAATCTCATTGCATTGGATACTAACCTGATATGCAGTTTGCTCAAGCGATTAAACTATAGATGTCAAGTATGTAAACATCTTTGCATATGAGATATTTCCAAAATGTGTCACAATATTGCATAACCAACAAGTGAACACATGAAAATGAGTGTGAAGCAGAAGAACAATATCACAAGCATGGAAACCTTTTTTCAACTGAATTTGAGAGGCAAAGCTCAGAATTTTCAAAATTCACCGAATACCTTCTTGGTAATTGTTGCCATGGAATTGAATACATCATTTCACTGAAAATCAAACTTAGAAAACAATAGCTTTCACCCAACAACATTTTGCTCCTTTACATTCTCTAAACTCTCAAGTTGATCAAATCACAAAATCATCTCTAGGCAAGTTTATCACATCACATAATTGCTTTATAAAGATTATTACAAATGATCAAAGTATTTGGCAAATATATGGTTGAACAGCCTCTTTTGAGGTATCAATTTGATAGTTCACTTTAAAATTAATAGAAATTCAATTAGCAAGAGCTCTGGTTATAAATTTCAGATAAAAAAAAACCAAATTCAGCTATTTAAGTATCTATTGTCTATATAGTGCTTGCTTGACTGTCTAGCATTTCATTCTTTGGCTGGTTCCATGGTTGTAAAAACCTCCATTGCTTTAATTAAAAACTTTTCACTGCCAGTAATAACATATGGGCATTCACTGACGGGTACTGGTAATGGGTATGCATTGGTTAACATCGAAGAACATTGGTGTTTTTGTGGCTCACTGCAAATATTTATGTCAAATTGAGCAGCAGAATTACCAAAACACGGTCCTTTATCCGGGGATGTGAGAATATAAGGAGAACCGTTTTGCGTGGCAAAAACTGGCACTTTCCAATGTTTGGAAGACAAATTGAAAATAAAAGATTTTCTATCATTTTTGGAAGTTGAACCTGAGACGAAAAGAAAATTTTTAAATTATAGAGTTGACAGTTTGGAGAATTAGATAAATTGCCTGATCTAGAATGGTATATGTATGCCTAGAGGCATATTCCAAGACAGCTATAAGAGCTATTAATGTTATCTCAAGAAATTGGGCGGTTAGCCTACCGGCCCGGATTGCTTGAGTAGAGAAATAGGCCATGGGCACTGCAGCCGAAAAGGCTCTCAAAAAAATTTTCGTTGGACCCAACCTGGAGACTACTTTCTGACAGCATAAATGTAAATGAAATACTTTTTTTATCACGTTTTCACTTGTTCGCGGTTGCATAGACCCGCAGTTTTTTCAAAAACCATGAAATTGTTTCCATAATTTTCCACTCGAAAGTCCTCAACGAAGCGCCATTTTAAAGTGTTTTCCAGTTCGATTTCACGGCATGGAAAAGAGGCTGACTGTATATTCCAATGATATAAAGCGCCGAAGGCGCTAGATACCTGACTCCGCACGATTCGTGCAGACAAGAGTGATGCCATTTGGCGGCCATTTTATAAGGGGGCAAATAGCTTTTGTAAATCAACGATTCCAAAGTTAAATGCTCTCTCTGGAGGAAAATAATTGTAAAAAAGTTTGACATATGCATACTGTTGCAGAGCACATAATATGAGGATACTAGTAAAATTTAGATAATGACAAAAAACGTTTCAAATATCGGTATTTTGTTTATTTTTTGCGGAACGATGGAACAGGCCTAAATTAATCGAATAACAAAAACAGTTGTTGAATTAAAAGTCTTGGATTTACTGGATATAATTTGTAAGCTCTAATTAAAGGTAAGTGACAGGATTTTGATATCCCAAAAGCTTAGGTAGGTACTGAAATATTAGCAAATACAACACTTCTCCAATTCGAAAGGAAAGGAAAGGAAACGCAGTGGCAGATTATACCTTTTACAAGTGAATTAATTCAAAGAATCGTAGCGGTCTGATATTCTGTTACATATTTAAAGTCACTTAGGCTGAAGATAATTGATTTTCCTCGTTGTTGAACCTTTAGCAACCAAAACCGTGTGGTGTTACTTCAGTTGGAATTTCAGGTTTTGGTAAAGTTTTCAAATACTTCAGTAAAATCCCGTGTCGCATCAGCTAATATTTTAATAAGCTTCTGGGATGTCAAGACCATGTCACTTACCTTTAATTTGAGCATACATATTATCCAGTACATCCAAAAGTATTAATTTTTACAACGTTTTTGTAATTCAATAAATTTAGGCCGGATCCGTCGTTCCGCAATAAATAAACAAAATACTGATACATGGTGCGTTTTTTGCCATTCTAGCAATTTCAATAGTATCATCATATTGTATGCTCTGTAAAAATATGTATATATCGACTTATTTCACCATTATTATCCCCAAGACAAGCATTGAATTGTAGTGTTTCTGTTTTGACTTGATGACCAACATCAACTTTTTGCCCCCTTTTAAGATGGCCGCCAAATTTTTATTGGCTTCACTGATTCGACGCGAGTCAGGTATCTAGCGCCTTCGGCGCTTTATATCATTGGTATATTCTCTATTGATTCGAGATAGAGGCTGATTTCTGCGAGGTCGTGGTGGTTGGTTATGCTTGCGTATTTATGTATACTGCAAATTTTCAATTTAGCCCCCCAGGAGATGGGTTATTTATGCCAAAGAGGGTCAGATTGAAATTTCCATGCACAGTACTTGTATTCCTCAAATTTTAAGGGGTGTTCAATCGTGAAAGGAGCTTTAAAGACTGGGCCAATTGAAAAGTGGGGGAGGGGGCTAGATTAGGGAAGGAGCTAAAAATAGAATTCATGGTAAAACTATGGACAACGCAAATATTTTGCCGATAATGCAACTTTTTTTGTATGAGTAAATATTTTCATCTCGGGCATCAGCTTACATTTCTGGATTCAACAAGGGAGAATCATCTTCAGTTACTTATAGTTAAAAATTACAGGGGCTTGAAAACCATTCCCTTTTACAAACACTGGAATAGCCCTGGGGGGCACAGGGTAACCTCAACACTTGATGATATGAAATTTTCAATCGTTCGATATCACAACTATCCAACCATGAATCTTAAAAATTAAGAAGGTATTACGCTCATGCCTCTTTCAACCCCACGTACAGTGGGTTAGCTCGCCGCGCTCGCCCGTCTATCCATTATCAAGAAACATTGACTGATAGGACGCACTTCGTGCGCTGCATTCGCTTACGCTGATGCCCCTTTCAACCCCACGTACAATGGGTTAGCTCGCTGCTCTCGCCTGTCTATCTATTATCAAGAAATATTGTCAACCCCACTAGGGCCTTTTTTAAGGATTTTCAAGTGGGGGAGGGGGGGCCAAAACTTGAAGGGGACCTATATTTTCAGAGAAGCGGCCGGATCAGGGGAGCAAATTCAAAAAAGTGTCGACATATACTCGGGACCGACTTTTGCATGAACATTTCTTTGGACCGACTGAAAAGTACCGTGGCTCAAATTGCCCCACAGGGATACCACACCCATGAATTGAAAAAGCTCTCAGCGAGCAATGAGAAAGGGCATCTTTAGGAAAATGTTTTTATTTGAAAAATAAAGCTTTTCTACGCCATCGCCATCGAATAGAGCATAGGGATAGCCCTCAAATACTGCATTTTCGAATAAAAAATAATTTTGGCTACCTGAGGCGCCACCATGGTTGCCGCCGAAGGGGGAAATTTTACAAATTTGGTGCCTCAGATATCACTGAAAAATGTATTTTATTTATAATCAAATTATAAATTTCAAAATCTACTATTAGTGGCCAATACCACTTTAAATTAGGCAGCCAGTCAAACTTGATTGTTCTCTCAAATTTTAGGACCAACATTTTGGACCGACTGGGAAATCATTCAAGTGTCTCCCCCACAACACCCCCTAATGTGCGCCCCTGGGTCAGGTAGTATTTCTAAATTCGGTTATAACGGACAGAACGGATCACAGTTTTTCAACATTAAAGAAAGGACAGCAAAAAACTCGTTTGTGTATTATTGATATAATCAACAAGTCAAACTACACTTGTAAATGATATCAACAGGACTGGAAGCAAGCTAGATACTTTGTGGAAGATACCATTGAAAAACACAGTGGCTTCCACACAACAACGAGTCATTTGAATCATCATGATTGCAAATTATTGATAATATTTAACTGGGGGGCCACCTTTGCTGACTGGGGGGCCACCACGAGAGCTGGGGTGCCTTGGCCCCCCAGTCTGTATGTTAAAAAAGGCCCTGAACCCCACGTACATTGGGTACCATTGTACATGTAGCGAATGTAGCGCACGAAGTGGGCCCTATCAGTCAATGTCTCTTGATAATAGATAGGCGAGCGCGCCGAGCTAACCCACTGTACGTGGGGTTGAAAGAGGCATGAGCGTAATACCTTCTTAATTTTTAAGATTCATGGTTGGATAGTTGTGATATTGAACGATTGAAAATTTCATATCATCAAGTGCTGAAGTTACCCTCTGCCCCCCAGGGCTATGCCAGTGTTTGCAAAAGGGAATGGTTTTCAAGCCCCTGTAATTTTTAACTATAAGTAACTGAAGATGATTCTCCCTTGTTGAATCTAGAAATGTAAGCTGATGCCCGAGATGAAAATATTTACTCATACAAAAAAAGTTGCATTATCGGCAAAATATTTGCGTTGTCCATAGTTTTACCATGAATTCAATTTTTAGCTCCTTCCCTAATCTAGCCCCCTCCCCCACTTTTAAATTGGCCCAGTCTTTAAAGCTCCTTTCACGATTGAACACCCCTATAAAATTTGAGGAATACAAGTACTGTGCATGGAAATTTCAATCTGACCCTCTTTGGCATAAATAACCCATCTCCTGGGGGGCTAAAATGAAAATTTGCAGTATACATAAATACGCAAGCATAACCAACCACCACGACCCCGCAGAAATCAGCCTCTATCTCGAATCAATAGAGAATATACAGTCAGCCTCTTTTCCATGCCGTGAAATCGAACTGGAAAAACACTTTAAAATGGCGCTTCGTTGAGGACTTTCGAGTGGAAAATTACGGAAACAATTTCATGGTTTTTGAAAAAACTGCGGGTCTATGCAACCGCGAACAAGTGAAAACGTGATGAGAAAGGCATTTCCTTTACATTTCTGTTGTCAGAAAGTAGTCTCCAGGTTGGGTCCAACGACTTGAAACGATAGAGCTGCACTGCCCATGGCCTAAAAGGCATTTACGGTCGGTGATTCCGATTCCGAAAACCATTCCGGCCGGTACACCAGGCAGACTTTAACCGGACGGTTAAACTGCGAAATAATGAAGAAATAACTCAAAAAACAATAAGAGGGGAACAGGGAGGGAGGGAGAAATTGTGCTATTGCTTTGAGCTCCAGCCAATAATGATTGGATAGGCTGCTTACCGCACTACCATATGCCTTAGGGTGTAGTCTAATAATACTCTCTGCGCATGTGCGCCGTTCGTCAAAACAAGCCGCACGAGACTGATTGGTGACAGTTCTAATGGGGCCCCAGGTCTCAGTGGTATGTTGATGAGCTGTGTATGGCAGCTTGTATCTGACTTGGCAAGTAGATACAGTATATTGGCAGCCATCCAACAAGGCAATTATCTTTCGAACATTAACCCTGGTTAATTTTGGATTAACCAGCATTAATATAAAATTCCAAGACAGCTATAAGAGCTTACAGCTTTGAATTGTAAATATTGAGCTTGGAAAAGCGTCAGTTGGAAAAATCTTGGTGCACAATTTTTTATAAAGAAAATGCTTTGCAAGAGTGCAGTTCGTTGTTCTTCAAGAAGTTAGGAAAGCTCGGCCAGTGTCAGTATACACGTTTTTTTATAGCCACTTTATAAGAAACTTACTAGTAGAATTTGTGCTAAATTACAATAGATTCTTTTGTTCTATTGTTTCTCTTAACAATAGAAAACAATAGAAAATTTAAGAAACTTTTACTAGTAGGGCTTGAGCTAGGTTTCTTATAAAATAAAAAACGGGTATTGGATTTTTGGAAGCTAAGAAAGTTGACAGATTTACCCAAATGTTAAGGAGAAATTGCCGTGAAATTCGAAAGACACGGTTTGCAAATATTTTTCCCGTGGTGTACCCGCTGACACCCACTTTTCCATGCAGCAAAAACAGTGGTGGTACCCACCTTCCCAACTCTGAACAGTAAATCCTCCAAATATGTTGCCAACATCTGATTGGAGTAAAACCATAGTTGGTGTAATTCTGTCACAATTGGTGTGAAAATCTTTGGCAGACCAGCCATCACATTCTGCCGAATAAATCATTCGCCATTTCCCTGTCACCGATTTGTGCAGAACCTTCTCTAATTTTTCAAAGAGGAGCTTCTTCAACTTCGCATTCAAAATGGACGACCCATTGAAACCATAGCCAATGCAGTCGATTAGGCCATCAATTCTGTAGAATTCCGCTTCGACAAGTAGCTGTAGTCTGGTTTCTTCATCATTGACGAAAACATCTTTGTTTCTCAAGTAGTTGAGCACATATTTGAAGCAGTCACCATCGCGATCAATAAAATATTCACCATCTTCTGACTTGTCGAGGCTGTATCTACCAGAAAACATGTGAGCAAGCATGGAATCTGGATCACTTTTTAAAGTGAGCAAAGATGTTTTATAAACATGACCTCCAACATTTAACTTCACTGTGGCTGGGAAATGAATTTTATTTAATGTTTGCGAATATTCGCTGTGCTTCAGTTGCAATCTTTTCCAATCAGTGAGTAGTTTTGACATGCACGTTTCATAGGTGTCTTTTAACTGTCGTTGTGCATCTTTAAAACATTGTAATGTGCAGTCTTCTTGTGTCTCTGTTTGTTGTATTTCTTCAAGCATCTCCATTTTGGTTGTTAGACCAGGTTTCCCTTTTTGTGCCATGTTTTGCTTATTGTTACAAAACAGAAGTATTTCCAACTTTCCAAGTTCTTGTCGTCGTCCTCGTCACACACGTTGCGTTGCTGTGCTGTGCATGTACTGCTCAGCGGGGGACAGTCTGTCCCCCCTCCCCCTACCAGCAGGATGATAAGAACTTCATGTATGGTCACACAAACATCGGAGATATAGGCGATGAAAGGATTGTGGTGGCAGCCCTTGGCGCCATGGACATTGTAAGCGCTATCTAGACAGTATGTTTTTGCTGCCAAAAAAAGATGCTTGGAAGCTTAGGGTTAAAATTCGTAGACTGCGTCGGCTTTGCAAATGATGAATGAGGCAGCAAATATGGCTGGCGAGATTCCTTACTAAAGGCTGCAAATGGCATATGCAACTATTTCCAGTTGTCACCAAACAAGTAGAAAATTTAATTGAATTTCAGAAATTTATCAAGGTTGATGTGTTCAAGGCTCTGAGACCTTAAAAGACGAGCTCAACCACCAGTTGTTGCGTACGGTCAGTGAATATCCTCAAGCACTGGCCTGCACTTGGATTATTCTTTGTTGCTGAGGTTGCAGAAACAACTTCACCGCAACCGCAGGTTGATAGAATATTGCCTGCCTTGAAGTTTCTCTATGTCAAGGCACCTTTTGCCTAAATCTTCTTTGTTCCAGTCATATAATTTTCAGCTGCGAGTGGCTCGTAATGATTTTATGAAGATTGATTGGAATATAAGCATCTAAGCCATTAATAGGAAATGGAGATTTTTGCTATTTGACAACACAGTCAGGGTCAAGCAAGGAGGATGGGAAAAGAAAGAAATCGTTGAATTTTGGCAAGTAAGGCAGAGGGTTTCAGGGCATGCCAATTTGGTCAACTTTAAATTTGAATTTACTGCCCTCTCTCAAAGCACAGCTTAAGTCAAGGGAACATTCTCAAAACAAAAGTAAATGCTAATAAAACGAAATTAAGAAGTTCACTCTCTGTCAATACATTTCCAGGTCTATTGAGGTATACCGAACATTTCCAGCCACATGCCACGTTTTCGAAAAGAAAACCGCAGAAATTATGAAGTCAATGTGGACTGAATAACTTACTTTTTGACTATTAGATGAATTCATTTTTGTTGTTCATTTATAATATTCTCAATTTTTCCTGCAAATTGGTTGTTTTTTTATTTTCGATTGGATATCGTTGCGTACCTCGCGTTTCCCATTCTTTTTTCATTTCCCCGTACATTTCTCGCGCCCCCTACAGTTGGGCGTTGTTTGAATATTCAATCGTGTCGGTAAATCAATGGTCAATGATTTAAAAGTTAATGCAGCCTCAACCATACGGTTTTCTATACCGCGAATAAGTGCCCTTCTTAGAGGATCGTCTATTCAAGTTGGAAGGGCTTTTATGGGCGTTTAACAAAATGTGGCCTTTGTTTGAAGCATCACGGATCGTCAGCTTCGTAAGCGCACTTCTAATAAACGCCTTCATACTTGTTATGAATGATATAATTAACGCCCAAGAGCGCTTATGCTTGCTCTTTTCATGATTTCAGAGAACGAGGGTGAATTGAGTTTCAAGGAAGGTGACGTCGTCATGTTGACTGGGCAGATCGATGATAATTGGTTTGAAGGAACATGTAATGGTGAATCTGGTTTCTTTCCTGTTAATTATGTCGAAGTCATTGTACCCCTGTGATTAATCAATATCTAATGATTTGCCGGGTGGGTTTATCGATGATTTATTAATGACTTTGTTTTATTGCTGAAGAACTGAGCTTTCGTTCTGCACAAAATTGATGTATTTGTAACAGGCAAACTATACTAATCTACATTGGTAATATATTCTTTTATTTTTTGTTACTTTTCCGTTACTTGACAGTATATAATGGAGGTCTTTACTTTTATTGATTAATTAATTGAACAAAATTTGGATGGGAATGAAGTAATACCAAATATCCATTTAGTTTACGTGCTAAAGTATGATTCTCACGTCGGTTTGATTACGAGCCCAACTATTTTGTTAATGTTGCCATTAGGTATGTTTGTTAAATGGTTTTCCAATCCAACCATAATCTCTGTGTTTAAGTAAACCAGAACTGAATTGGAAACCTTGCAGTTAATTAGATGTTCTAAATCGAATCACAATTTATGATAATTAGTATGTACAGTAAACTGACAACGATTCAAATAAAATATCGGTAACTAAGGCCTTCGATAAGCCCTTGAAACTTTGAGTTGTTGGCAGTTTACCGAATTTATAAAAAATACCGGCAAGATAATCATTTGTAAATGGTGTGGTAAATTGTAGCATGAAAATTGAAAATGTTGTTCGCTTTATTTTTGTAATGCTGTATGTACAATTCATTTACCAAACAGTTAATTGCTTTTTTCTTTTTATTTTATTGTTGGATTTATTTGTTTCACGTCTTGTTTTTCCATTGATCAAGCGTGGATAATTTCTTAATAGATAATTGGATCTTTGCAGTTCTATTAACCGATGAATCTGTATGGAGATTCCCCAATTCTTAGAATCCCACTTTAATTTGAAGGGGGTTCCCAATTTTCATACTTTTTCACAGACCAAAGTTTATACCTGTTTCTTACGAAAGGAAAACTCAAAAGAAAGTATTTATCACCAAAATCATAACATGTGGTGCACATGTTGCTAATTTGTAAGGCAGTTGCATTTAATAATATGAGTGACTTGTTGCTTGAAATAAAAACTGGCTTGTGCAATTTAATAGGCCTTGTATTCTGCTAAGCTAAAATGTGTGTAATTCTAAAAAATAAACGTAGCGAAGAGTCTATGTTTTCTGCATAATGTTTGCTTGATTGTCTGACATTTTCATTCCTCTTCTTCAACGAATTCCATGGTTGTAAAAACTTCCATTTCTTCCACTAAAAACTGTCCACTGCCAGTAATAATATATGGGCATTCGCTGGCGGGTACTGGTAATGCGTATGCATTGCTACACACCGAAGAACATTGGTGTTTTTGTGGCTCACTGCAAATATTTATGTCAAATTGGGCAGCAGAATTACCAAAACACGGTCCTTTATCCGGGGATGTGAGAATATAAGCACCATCATAAGACTGTTGCTTGGTGAAAACTGGCTCTCTCCAATGTTTGGAAGACAAATTGAAAATAAATGATTTCATATCACATTTGGAAGTTGAACCTCAGAGGGAAAAAGTCTTCATGTTAGACAATTTTGAATGTGGTGATGAGTAGATCAATCAAAAACAAAGTAAACCAAAACCCAAAACCCTACCTTCCCAACTCTGAACAGTAAATCCTCCAAATATGTTGCCAACATCTGATTGGAGTAAAACCATAGTTGGTGTAATTCTGTCACAATTGATGTGAAAATCTTTGGCAGACCAGCCATCACGTTCTGCTGAATAAATCATTCGCCATTTCCCTGTCACCGATTTTTGCAGAACCTTCTCTAATTCTTCAAAGAGGAGCTTTTTCAACTTCGCATTCAAGATGGACGACCCATTGAAACCATAGCCAATGCAGTCAATTAGGCCATCAATTCTGTAGAATTCCGCTTCGACAAGTAGCTGTAGTCTGGTTTCTTCATCATTGACGAAAACATCTTTGTTTCTCAAGTAGTTGAGCACATATTTGAAGCAGTCACCATCGCGATCAATAAAATATTCACCATCTTCTGACTTGTTGAGGCTGTATCTACCAGAAAACATGTGAGCAAGCATGGAATCTGGATCACTTTTCAAAGTGAGCAAAGATGTTTTATAAACATGACCTCCAACATTTAACTTCACTGTGGCTGGGAAATGAATTTTATTTAATGTTTGCGAATATTCGCTGTGCTTTTCCTGCAATCTTTTCCAATCAGTGAGTAGTTTTGATATGCACGTTTCATAGGTGTCTTTCAACTGTTGTCGTGCATCTTTAAAACATTGTAATGTGCAATCTTCTTGTGCTTTTGTTTTTGTTTCTTTAAGCATCTCTATTTTGGTTGTCAGACCAGGTTTCCCCTTTTGTGCCATATTTTGCTTTCTGTAACAAAACAGAAGTATTCTCAACTTTTCTTAGTTTTTCCTCAGCCAAGGTTGCGGTCGTCTGATCCCACGTTGCTGCTCTCTGCCCTCTGCTCTGATCTCCTGTGCTGCACAATGCCCGTTTGCCATGCCAGATAGTTGAAGCCGCCGCCGGCGGCCAAAGGTTTGGCAGTTCCCGCCATAGAGATAGGATATATAGTATATATCCTATCCTCTATGGTTCCCTATGGTTAAAGTTCTTATTCTTGTTTTGCGGCCATATTCTCCCCAAACCCCCTTTGACGGCCAAGTACAGTGTCTTTGTCGTTGATAATAATCTGGTAGCTCTTACTCAATTCCTTCTTTCTGCATGAAAGAGAGGTTATTACGCATTAAGTGCAAGACACAAAGTGCAACTAGGAATTACTTCTTTACCTCGTGGAGAAATAACATTAATATACACGCTTTTTTTATAAGAAACCGGTTTATAAGAAACCTAGATCTAGACGCCCTAAAATTTAAGAAACCTTTAGAACTACAAGGAAATATTTAAGAAACATTAGAAATTTCGGAAGCATGTTTTTCCTTTACGGATTCAACAAATATCAACTACAGTAAGTGTGTTTTATGTGCTAAGCATAACATTGTCGGCTCCAAATGACGATTATTCGCATTGACGATTTTTCTTTGTTTTAATACTAATATTTTGCTACATCCACGTTTTTTTCTTCCTTTTCACTGCAACTTTTTTCATTAAATTAAGAAACTTTTAAGAAACTTTTAGAACTAAAATGTGGCCAAAAATTAAGAAACTTTTACTACTAGGCCTTGAGCCAGGTTTCTTATAAAAAAAAACGTGTACGTTGAATCAAAATAGTAATAATAATAACTATTTGGTAATAATGGGTTCTCACAGTGGCGTAGATAGAAATAGTTAGCGGGGGGGGGGGGGCAAAGACCAAAATTTTCCGACAAAAGGTGTGTCGAACTTAGGTAATTGTTCGATAAAACGTTTCTGAGCATACACAGATGTAAAACCACTTAAAAGGGGGTTTTACACGTGGGTTCAACGACGAAGGTTCAAACACAACAGATTATTAATATTACGACAAACTCACAGTTATTTTCTTGACAGAAGAGTCTTTGGTGATTCAGTTTCTTTTTCGTTCAAATTCACTTCTTTAATTCAAATTCAATCGATGCTGATACTCGTGACGCGGTCACTCAACAACAACCAACAAAAATCCAACTGCATATTTAACTACAAATTCAACTAACTAAAAATCAATGAGAAGAAGATTATATACCGATACTTGTTACACGTGTCTACGATTACCAAAAAGGAATAATATTGTTTAAAGATTAAGTTCTACCAATGCACGTATGAAATTTCAGAGCTCATATTTTTTATTATGTAGATTTTATTGCCCTGGTTTTTATATGTTTTTTGTTTGTTATATGCTCTTTCGAATGATATTAATTTCGTTGAATTTTTATTAAATGTACTTTCATTAACCCCCATATTTGACGTAAGCAGTAAACGGTACTTTAGTTCTACAGGGGGTTTTTTCGCCCCCTGTAGAGGGGCGAAAAAACACGACACGACCCCCCTCTATCTACGCCACCGAGTCAGATCAGCTCCCCTCTTATTGCAGTTTCTACGAAGGGTTTGTTACAAAAAATGGAACATTTTGAGTGCTTGACTTGACTACCACTCTCTCATAGAAAACGTGCAACAATGTTGCAAAAACATTACGATGGCGTGTTTATGTTTTTAGTTTCAACACTGGTGCGCTTTACTTGCCGGTTGCCGCCAAAACAGCAACAACAACAACAATATCATATCAAATCATCAAGTTTTCTTCCTGCTTTTTGCTCTTTCAGTTTTTCAGTTTTGTATTTCGTGGACTAGCAAACTTGGGCTGGATTTCAACGGATTTCAAACGTGAATTATTTACATTAGAGGATAGTTGTACATCTGAAAATGAAGGTAGCTAACGTGTTTTTGCTTGCTTATTCTATGTAATTTCTTTTTCAACTGAGATGAGCAGCAGAATGCGACCATATGTTTTCGTTTCTATTAACACACATGCATGGAGTGGAGTAGTGGAGTGTTGTGTTGAGTGGTCCTCCCACCCGGTCCCACCTGACAGGAAAAGTGCTCCTTTGCCTTGCTTCTGAACATTATGCCATAATCTTAACTGTTTGGTATGCTTGTTTTGTTTCCTAATATAATATCGACGGCAAAACTTTATTGTTCTTCCATCATCATAGCCACAAACCCTTAATTCACTGATAACACAAACCCTTGGCGGTAGTGCTGCTGACGTATGTAACACTAAAGCCGTGAGTTCAAGGAACTTTTGAAGTTGTGTGCATTAAAACTGCATCTTCTTTTGGGAAAGCTTAGGAAAACGTGTGTAGGAAAGATTTTTGCAGGGTTGTGCAGTCACTTCACCTAACAACTTGCATGAAATGACACCCCTGATTTTTGAAACCAGATACAAATAGTCAAGGTACCTGTTTTTATTGGCAGCAGTGCAGTGAAATTGAACTACAATAAAAAGGTTATTGTACTGCCAAAATGTCTGACAGTTTAAGAAGCTACCTGACAAACTTACATGACATTTTGAGAAGTAACTCCAAAGTCAGAAGCGTGGAAGCGTCTCAACTTGTGCATGATATTGTGTCATTGTGCAAAGATTCTGTGTCAGACTCAGAGCAAGGTAAGTTAATGAAATGAGATTTTGCAAATCATTATCAAATAATGTTGAAGGTTTTTCGTAAAATATACTGCTTGTTACAGAAACTAGCTTACCAATATTAGAGTTAATTGCAAAGTTCTTGGTGTATATTGCAGCTTGTATACTCTAACTTCCATGTTTTGGCAAATTCTACGAGCAACAATTTTTGTTACAGTTTTCATAGGTCAATTGAATAAACGTATCATGTATGTTACATTCTTTGCACTTGCAGAGAAATGCCTGAAAATGGTGTCAATTGACTGCTCCAACTGAACTAGGTGTTCTTTTCTATGTGTTTTTGTTTTTTCCTTCAGCCTATTGCTCTTCATTCCTTTTTGACCAAGACATTGGGATCTTGAACTTTGTCAATGCAACTGTTTCATCTAGAGAGGTATGTTTGCACAAGTTTATATCTGTTTTAATTTGAGAAATGTGTTTCAATCATGAAGCATTTAGTTAAGAATGTAGAAAACGACCTTGCAAGACACAACTATTTGTATCACATATTGACATTTTGCTAATCAACTGTTAGCATCATCAGAATCCACAAATGAAAAAATTAATAAGTTAATATATATGTGTGTAAGAAAAGGCAGGGTTAAGCACAAACATACTGAAATTACGGAAAAATATTTACAATACAAACTATTACAAGCAATTACATTGCAAACAGATTGGATGACTATTTAATAAACGCCGAATAGAGGCCACAAAGTCAAGAATAAGTATACAGGCACACTAGAGGTTTTGTTGTTAAGGGAAGGCTTGTCACAATTGATAAGAAACTTTCATAAAAGAGTGAATCATATTCATTATTAGCTTTAAAACTTGGTTGTTTTCTGCATTCTTAAATTTATTCAATGTACTTGTTTTCCCGTTTATTTATGAATCATCTATTTGTTGTGCCTTTTTTTTATTTCAGTTTGAAAATGCCAAGACTGACCTTTTGAAATTCCTAGCTGCCTATGGTGAATTGATTGGCAATGGAATGACACAATATGCCAAATATATTAAGGTAACAAATGCATATCTTGTAACTTGTAGATAATTTTTTAATATGGCATGTAACAACACTGAAGTCTTGACGAGTTTGACAACAAGGTAAAACAGAAATATGATGAGGGTAACATGGAGTAAAGTCATTGTTTGTCTGGATAAACTATGCAATTAAACTGTATTAAATGAAATTCTAAAGAATATATTTGTTTGAGTAACTGACAGCTTAAGCTATCAAATTCAAATCCGAAAACTGTTCCATGTATTATCGAAACAATACAGCAGAGTGGGTAATTGAATTACGTTTCAAGTGTGGTCTGAAACCTTCAAATCAAGGGAAACAAAAGGTGTTCAGAAAACTAAGGATGGCTTACTTACCTACAAGTGTTCTGTGTGACTGTACTTACAAGTTTTGATTTTGTCACTAATTATTTAAAGAGACTAAGTCATTCAATGGGTTATGAGTTAAAATATGTTTTAAAAGAGCACCCATTTGTTAAACTTGAGAGTTAAGTAAGCACCCAGGCCACTTATTTATTTAATGTAATTATTTTTAACATTGAAGTTTCATGTAGTTATCTTTAGTTTTTAAGTTTTATTTTAAAATCATTCGCTACCCTGGCCATTTGTTTTTCAATTTTCCAACTGCTGTTTGGTATTAATTATTTTTTATAATGTTTATTTCTTGCATTCAAGGATACTTGCGTTGTGGCTGTGAACAGAGATCCGTCATCAAAAGTTAAATTGGAATGTTATAACTTATTGATTGAGGTGTGCTTATATTTTCATTTGTTTATTTTTTAAACATCGTGCTACGTAACGCTAGATGTTCACAGGAATAAGTTTTTGCTATGCTATTTTTTAGAAATTATTAACATTTGTCAGGGTGATATAACAAAAGTTGTTGTCACCATTCTGTGTAACAGTGTTGTTATCACCGGAATGAACCTCTCGCCTTTACTTTCATTTACTTTCCTTGTCTCTTCTGGTATTGCCTATTGTTACTGAGGCGCCTTAATAGTATAAGCACGTATAGTTGGTAGATTTTAATCAATTTGATAATGATCTATGTAGATTGAAACGTGTCTTTATGGAAATGTTAACAAATTAGGAAATTCCTTTTTCTGTTTAAAATTATTTTACTTAACACAAGTTTTCTGATATATCGACCATTTTCAAACAGTTTTATTAATCTTGTTTCCGTGTTTCCTCACCTGAGTCACTCAGTGTGTGCAACAGTATTTTTAACACAAATTATCAACGAATGCCTCCTCATTGCTACTGCAAATGGCTTATAAGGCGCACTGGGAAATATGTCTAAGTTCACTGTAGTTACCTTAGATTTGCTCCAGAAATTTTGTGCAATGTATGTAGTATGACAATTGCCTACTTTGTGTCATCCATTCTCTTGTTATATGTTCTTACTTATCTTCAGGGTACAAGCATGGTCTCGTTATAAGTCAATCATATATTTTTCTCGTAGTTGATAAAATCTGAAGACAAAGCAATGGAACAATGTTTGGATATCCCTGAGCTCGTTGAAAAGTATCCTTTTTGTGTTCTGACCGATTCGCATCTAAATTTAAGTCTATTTACAGTGAAATATCCATATAGCGAATGCCCATGGAACCAGGCCATGTTACTTTCGGTTTTAAATTATTCGTGATTCAAGGCCAACCCCATGCCAACATGCAATAATTTTCGACTACGCTTCCGAAGATTATTTTTTTCTCGCGTTCAAACCGAGCGCTTGACCAAGAGGGTTCCTTGCTAAATAATCGGGGTGTTTAGTTTATGCAATGTGAGTACTTGTTCATTTTAATGCCAATTAGCAGTTGGAGATTGCACTTTTCCGGTAAGATTTGATAACCCACGTTACATCCTTAATGGCATTCAGGATATTTTCATCTTGCTTACAAAGTTCCAAAGAAGTGGCCGGTGGTAAGTGATTTTAACATGTAGCTACATCCCAAACTAATTAAGGAATACCGTTAGAAAATGCCATGAAAGTAAATATCTTTCAACTTAACTATGTATTTGAGGCCTGTTTGAGTATTTTTCGTGTTTCATGCTTTGAATTAATCACTGTTCGTGAAATGTTATTACTTTCAACTCGTTCGTGATTTGTGCAACTCAATTCGGGTGAATTTACTGTGTTTTTCAATGAAAATTAATTTTATTTAAGTAATTCTGGATTGGTTTAGAAAATAAGAATTGTAAAAACATTGAAATATTGGGAAAACTAGCTCGTTCAGCCGTGCCCAAGTTCGTAGTTCACTCCGCGGACTTGGGGACTCGTTTTGGAGCTTGAACGCGAGGTTGATTCCCGCCAATTCACAATTGCAGAATGGCGGAGAATGACCGACTGTTTACATCTGAATGAAAAACATATTTATCTTCGTGATTGGTTATTCATCCATTTTATTTATCGTGAGTCGTTCTCGGCGTAACGGCCTACACCGGGAAGTTCACTACTGGGAAGGATTCGCTAAGCTTTTTTGAAATGCCCATTAGAATGTTTAGAGCGATTGAACAAGGCTTGACATTGACATTTCATTGTATTTTGCTTTGTAATGTCAAGAGTAAATTGTACTACATCTCAAATTTATCATTCTTACTCGCTATATTGTTATTAGCTATACAGGGTAGGTGGTAGGTCAAAAGAAATAGGCCCCCCGCACTGACAAAGTAGTCTGTAGAAATTGTGGAAAAATTTTTGGAAATTTCTACGATATAATATTTAACTCAAAGACACTTCGTGTAGAAATATTGTACTATTATCGTGTATCATCTCTGAGCTGTTGTGGTTCAAAAATCTCCAACGTAAAGAGTACTGTTATGACATTAACTCAGAAATTGATATATGTTATTAGTTAGACAAATTTTTACAGCACAATATGCGTAAGATATCAAAAGAAGATAAGAAGATAAGAGGAAGATAAAATAATGTTCTTATGTAAATAAAGGTCTTGCAAAAGCAACTTTTCAATATACCCAAGATATTCGAGAACAGTTTCACGGTTCAGCATGGCTCTATCTGATACCACAAAGCACGCTCGCATAAGATTTCCTTGTTGAAAATGTTCCACATTTTATTGAAAAGAAACAGTGATGCATCCTATATATTTGTTGAAGCAGGTCAACAAGTGGTGCCGTAAATGTTGATGACCTGCTGAGTTATAATTAACAATTTTTCGCTGAAATGTATAACTACAAAAACGTAAAAGTAAAAGAAAACTTTTGAAGAGTTCGAAAGGTTGAAGAAGTAAAATCTTTAGAAGTAAACGAATTCATATTAAAACAGTAGCCAAAGCTAAAAAAGTAACCCCCTTTGCTAAATAATTTGCTAAACATTTATTTTGACAGGAATAATACGAAAATTTACACCTCAAAATATTTAACTCAAAATGCAGTTTTTGGTATTTGTACTTTGCAAATTCCTAGTTGCGAAACATGCTATTTGGCATTTTAAGTTGAAAATTGACAATAACAATGGTGTTTTCAGGCAGAGGCAAGTTTGTTTTCAGATATCTGGCTCTATCATTAAATTGTGTAAAAAGGGAAATTGCTGAAAATGTCTTAGGAAGTTTTAGTATTGAAATTAGGAAATACATAAGAAATTTTGAAAGCTTGGTTTAAAAAATTTGTAAAAATCTTGTAAATCGAATGCAATAAACAAGAAGGTAGAACGCAACGAGAATACACCTGACATGAATATTCATGTACAATTTGTGAGCAAAAGTATTGCACTACCACCTAGGTTAAAATGGTATCTAGAAGTTGCCCAGGGCCTAAACAAAAAATTTACATAAAAATATAGACACCAAACGGGTTTCAATAACAAATTTATTTGACTGAAATATAATGAAAATTTCATAAATTTTCAAACAAAAACATATTTTGTTGTTGAAACCCCTTTGGTGTCTGTAAATTGTTATGTAAGTTTTCTGCTTTAGGCTTTGAGCCACTTTTGGATGCCATTTTGCACCAGGTGGTGCAATACTTTCGCAAACCAAGTGTATTTAAATCGGTACTCTTTGCAGGTCAATGTTTCTTATTAATGAAATCTGGAAAATTGTCGGCAAGAAAGTCGTATATAGAACGTGTAGTGTGTCATCTCATACCATCTTGCTGAATCGTGACACTATTCCCAGATATCTCGTGTTGAAAAGAGGCTCTTGAAATATTTAAGATCTTATTAATTTATGTAAGAACATAAGTTTATGTTCTTCTTATTTTCTTTTGATATCTCAGGCATATTAATTTGCTGTAAATAATGTTTCAAATTGCTTTGTTAGAGTAATTAATTTTCTGAATTAATTTCCTAACAGCAGGCTTCGCGTATTGAGGTTTACAACTGCTTTGAGATGAAATACAATAATCGCACAATATATTTCTACGAGTATTGTATTGCAGAAGTTCCCAAAAATTTCTTCATAAGATGTATTTTCTACATGGATTACTTTTTCGGCTCATTCTGTATACAAAACTGTATACAAAATTAATAAATTTGTTTTCTTTTTAGTTCGCGGTGCATTGTATCATTTGCTTGGCGTTTTTTCAGAAAGATATCCTCACCAAATGACTAAAATAGCACCAAGAATGCTTTCAATATATCTTGCAATGCTCAAACAACAGGTACGTCTATCAGAGCACTTGTAAGGAGCAAGTTAAGGCTTTCCAGGGGTCGCTTTGTTGATGGCGTCATGTGTGCACAATTTTACAAGAAAAGCCACCATATTCTTTTATTGGTTTGTTTAATAATTGAAAATTATGAGTTCATAGTCAGCTTTGGTGATATAACTTGAATCTATGAAAAAAGTTATATTTCGGTGCAACCAATGTATACCGAATTGTGACGTCGCCAAAACCCAATGCATCATTCGAAAGGGCTGGTCAGACACTTTTTAGTTGCACTATTTTGCATCATGAAAGCAAGACAATGAAAAGATCCATATCTTGCAACATTGTGTACAAATGACGTCATAAATAAACCGACCCAGGAAGGTTTTAAAACTATTTCAATGTCTTAACTTGCTCCGTACAGTCTAAATACTTCGAATCCGTTAAAAAATAAAGGTCAGACACATGGTTAGACTGTTGTGAGAATTTTCCTGTCTTGACGTTTGTTACTACGATATTGAGTTGTTGCAATGCATGAATGTTTTGCCTCCCCCTAACCATCCCGCGGAAGCTCGAGGAAGCCAGGCTCGAATGTAATTAAAGTAAGTGAATTTTCATCGCGTGGCTTTGCCCAAGATCCCACAACCTTATACAGTTTAATGTGTCATTGATTAAGAGGTTCAATTTGGCACTTGTCTTTCATTTGGAGAAAATACCGTTACCTGACTGGGATCCAGTCGATTGCAGCGTGCATCTTTACAAATTCTTTACAACATCTGCAATTTTACAGATTTGAGCGGTAATAATTATATCAATACTGTGTTTAAATGTAATTTCGTCTGGAATTAAAGATGAATTAATTCCCAGCAAATAACAAGATGATGAGATGATAGAAAAGCAAATAATTCTAGCAAGATACAGATGTAAAATATCAAAATCCGCACCCGCAAAAACCTTCTATGCGCTAACGTTCTCAGATATAGCCTTGTTTTAAATTCGAATGACGTAGATGGTACGCTGAGTTTGATATGATCTAGCATCGACATCGATTCTCGTTTGAGCGCTTGGACACTAAAATTAGGCCACATTATGTGAAAGACACTTATAGGTCAGTTTTTGCATTCTGCACAGGATTTCATTGTGTAAACCAATTCTAAATGCAACTTGTAGTCTGTAATCACTCGTGTATATGGATCATGTACGCCGAACCAAGTCAATTTAGTGAAGAGAAAAATCTCGTAAATTATTAAATAGTCGATTTTTTACTTGGTTATTTATTTTGAAGCGAAGGTTGTTTATCTTTTTGTGGCTTGTTTAGCCTTTTCTGGCTTTACTGAACAAGACTCGGAAAACTCCAATGAGAGAATGGTTTTTTTATAGTTAAAAATGGGCCCTTTCATGCGATTTATAGCGGTGTGACATGATCAGTGAATGAATGTTAGAGGATTTAGAAGATTCAGAAAGCAATGAATTTGATCTAGAAGATTCAGACAGCGACGACTGTGACGAAGAAGTTCTCCTTTTTCGATTGGCGGTTTGTAAACGTCTACGAGCTCGACTCATCAGCAAATGCAAAAGAAAAAGGAGAACTTCTTCGCTGTCTGAATCTTCTAGATCAAATTCATTGCTTTCTGAATCTTCTAAATCCTCTAACATTCATGTCGCTTTGTTGTTCGGCCATTTTGTCTTCAAATGCGATCACGTTGTCCACTTAAACGCATGCGCTTTGGGGCAGATAGCGTAAGCTTGCTGCTTCAGTTCGCCGCACACACAGAGGAAAGTGTCATTCGAGACCAAAATTATTCAACATGTTGAATATTGGTGTCATCTGGCACGAGTGACAGAATTCTCGCAAAACGTCCAGCGCACACTGGAGTTTCCTGCTAAGCTCTCCGCCACGAATGACAATCAGCTCAGCAGCAAGCTCTAGTGTGCGGCAGGCTTTATGATGTATTTAGCAGTCCAAGATACCTGTCAACTAAAAGACGACAATCGGCTGAGAAATAAGTTCTATTTCTTCACCATTATCATTGTAATTTATTCCCACCTCTCCTTTTCTTTGCTTTCCTTTTTGCTTTGAGGGCTACTTCACCATATTTTTTATTTCAGTTCTCGGTAGCTTTTGACGTAAACACACATCCTGCAACTTTAAATTTTAATTTTCGTCGATTAACACCTCTTTTCACGGCTTCAAATGTGCTATTTTCAGTCAACCTTCTGGAAAATGTCGCCTCTACAAAAGAGGTCTGGGTCGAGATTGTGCTAGGTACATGCCGGAACGAAATGGACTTCTCTCTTCTTTTGCTTCAGTATGGAAAAAACAACGTCGCGTCCTGTATCTCATTTTCAACCTCTTCCTTCCTTTTCTTTCCGTGATTAATGAATAAAGAAAAGGTCACTATTTTTCAATAATATCAGTTTTATCGGACATCGGTCGAAACAGACCTTGCTCCTATTTTGTTTTGACTATAGATATGCAAAATGTTGAGTTTTTATCCGAGCTTTTGTACTGAAGATAATAAACTAAGTTTCATATGTTCCAGTATTTATGTCACATCAGCCTCGTCCCAGTTTTCTTTGTGCCCGACTTTTTTCTGGAATGCGCATTTTTGAAGGGGTGAAAGAAGGTGTTAATGAGCGAATTTAAAAATTTAGAAATTGCAGTACCTGTTTTTACTTAAAAAATACTCAGAAATGGAATAAAAAATATGGGAAAGCAGCCCTTTAAGGTTTTATTACACCTTTCCCCCATTTTTTTCTTTTCACCTGCCCTCCTCATTGTAATTTGTTTATTTCTGTTTTCCTTAATTGGGTGTCTCACTGATGTATTTTTTCTGTCCCAAACCATGTCACAGAATAGATATAATACAGAAGGCCAACTGGTGTCGGTATCGTTTGAAGTTTATGGTTATGGATTTTGTGGAGTCCTTAAACTGGTTTTCATGTCGTTAGTGGCTGCGCAACTCGAATAGAGAATAGGCCTGTGTTTAATGGCGGATAGTGACAAAATGCGGTGGCAGGGAAAGCGCGTGTTATGTGTTAATGTCATTAAAAAGGCGTTACATGCAAGTGAAGAAACTTTCACTGATATACGGAATAACAAAATAAAGGCATAATTATTGTGTTCTTTTGATTTAGCTTATTTAGCATATCACACAACACGTGTTTTGGCGTCCTTAACCTCATTTACATGCGTGACCATCGAAAATACCCGAATTGGCCTTCTGTATTATCTCTATTCTATGACCATGTGTCACAACCAATTTATAGCATTGATCATCGGATTTTGAATTTTTGTGTTATTTCATTTAAAATGAACGCACCTTGCAAATCTTTATTTGAATAGTACACACTTTGCAAACAATGTATTCAACCATACACGCTTGAGAAAGTGTTTTATAAGAAGGCAGCACTCGACTTGTCAGAGAGTTAAGAAAGTTCAGTAATGCTGGATTTTTGAAACCTAAAAATGTTTACAAATTTGGATACTAAAGGTTGCAAGGAGAAATTGTCGTGCTGTAATCATAATATACAGGTTGGGCCAAAAAGTAACATCTCTAACGTAGCTAATAAGTTGTACAAACTGAATTTAAAGGAAAAACTTTCCGAAAATTCCACTTTTTCAATATTCAGCTCAAAAGACATCTTGTGTAAACATATTTTGTAATTTTTTGGCCCATCCTGTATTATCTATCAGCATACAATGTAACATTGTACTTCCGTCAATCCGAATGTTCGGTAAAGTAAAACCTGTTAGCTGCTGCTAAGAAATCCTCAAGAAAGTTTCAGGGCTGAAATTAGGAAATTGTTCAGAAAGTTTGAGTATTGGTCTGAAAAAAAGTTTCTTGTAAGAAAACATCGAATGCTTGATAGATGAATGTTTAATTGATGCGTTCCAAGGTCAAAATATTCTTTAAAGTCCAAGCAAACCAGAATACACGTTTTTTTATAAGAAACCACTTTATAAGAAACGTACTAGTAGAATTTGTGCTAAATTACAATAGATTCCTTTGTTCTATTGTTTTCATTAACAACAGAAAACAATAGAAAATTTAAGAAACTCTTACTAGTAGGGCCTGAGCTAGGTTTCTTATAAAATAGATAACTCCCGTGTTAGGGGAGTTATCAAGAATCTGTTTTCATGAGTACAACCTGTGATCATCATCATCATCATCATCATCATCATGACAAACAAACCGATATACCTGTTGCTCCGTGTGAAGACATTAATTAGACATAACCACTTCCAAACAGCATTTTGAATAACCTGTCGTGCTCTGTGAATCGCCTAATCCAATCTGATAGATACCCGTCATAGAGACGTTCTTTTTTGAAATAACAATTTTCATAGACGCTCTTGCAGACACAACAGCATTTGATCTAAAGCGCACGAAGAACTGATGTTTGTTTAAAGATTCGCTAGTCTTGTATGTGGTTGTTACAAATATTCTGCAGCTCTGCAGTGAGTTCAGCGACACTTGCTTGGTTCAATGCCGAAAGTATAACAATACAACGTTATTGTAATTGGAGAAGAATTTCATAATCGATATCTTGCCCTGTCAATCAGACGCAAAGGCATATGAAGCTATCATTGACATAGAACAGTATCATAAAATGTCGAAAAAAGATTTGGTAAAGTCGCTGTTCAAGGATTTCTCAGATCGATCAACTACGCATGGAATATCAGCCATAGGTTACAGTGAGGCAATTTTGGCACGGATCGCATGGGTTTTCATATTTCTCTTTTTATTCGGTTACATGGTCTTCACGACAATGACTGCCATTCAATCCTATTTATCGTACGACACAGTGACCAAAGTCTCCGTCAGACATGTGGACAATATAACGTTCCCAAGCATCACGATTTGTCGCAACAACGAAGTATCGAGATCATTTCTTACCAACGATTTCATTGGACAACTCAAGGAGAGAATCAACGAGTTATCAAAACTCAACAAAACATCTCACAGTGAATTGAATGCTATTCGGCAAAACATCAGCCTGTCTATCTCGCTTCAGATGGAAAATCACAACATGACCATACCGTCTGATCCTCCGATGATTTTGAAGTCGATTCCTGGTGCTTGTACATTCGGCTACCAGAAACCGTGTAATTTCACTAGTGATTTCAAGCGCACTTACAGAAAAGACAAGTATGCTAAATGCTTTACATTCAACTCGAAGAATGCTAAAAAGTACGTGCAATACGGCAGTGGTCCTTTATTTGGCCTTTCAATGATCCTGTACGCGAATCAAACGGATTACGTACCGCTAGCTGGCAACATTGACGGCGTGGGATTCACAGTATACACTCATAGCTCAGACACATTACCGTTTATAGGGGTAGGCGGTGTGCTTGTGGCACCCGGCCACGTAACGAGAATAACAGTATCGAAATCGAATCACGTGTTGAAAAAGGCCCCATACAAATCCAATTGCAGTGACGGTGTTGGAATTTTGAACTACTTTCCTGGACGCTACTCGGTGTTGACCTGCAAGGTCTCCTGCGTATTGCATTCTGTTTACCGCAAATGCGGCTACGCAGATCCACTGTTAAAAGAAAGTCTGAACAACCTGGTTGAAAGAGAGACGACCGCCGAGATGCTGAAATGTCGTGATGCCGTCGTGCTAGCGATGTTCAACGAACGTGACGACGCTTGCCAATGTCCATCGCCGTGTTATGCCGAGATTTTTACACCGACTGTGTCTTTTTCAAAATGGCCTAGCCGCGTCGATATGGAAGCGCTAAGGTACACGCTTTCGCCTGTGCTTGGTAAAGAACCACGAAACATTTCCGACGATTTCATTCTTGACAATTTTGCAAAAGTCGATATATACTTTGACACATTGGTGGTTAATGAGTATCTCGAAAAAGACACTGGTGATTTTTACGACTTACTCAGTGACATTGGCGGCCATCTTGGTTTGTGGATGGGAGCTTCTTTTTTCTCGGTGATTGAATTTCTTGCCCTGATGGGCAGTGTTTTTATTGTACTCGTTGGCAAATCTACACGGAAAGCATCGGGTCTTATAAGTGTAATAAACATCCCTTCTAAAACAGAAACTGTTAAAACTGGCAATACTACTCATAATGATCTATTTTCTTCATCAAGACATTAGCACCAGTTCTTCAACCTTGATAAACAAAAATTTATTGTATTTATCAAAAAAATGTAGGTCAAAAATGCCACCCTTATTGCTAGTTATGTCATGGTCATAATTCATTCTGAAGTCAGCAGCGACAACAAAATGGTAAGAGCAATAATAATATCAACAATGGCACCAGCAAAAAAGTAAATACTTACAAATGTAAGAAAGTTCAGGCGTGTTTAACATTTGGTTTTGACATGCGAAGTAAACACGAAGCAAAGTGATTATAATGAGAGTGTCAGAGGAAAAGCAAGAAAAGAGGCCGACCTTGCAAACTATGTGCATGATCAGATGGAATGTGTCGACAAATACAAGAGCACAAATTCAAATTAATCTTGTTTTATTGAAGGAGTTAATAATAAGATCATAAGATAAGGTCATAAGATAACAACTGATCACTGGCTATGGTTGAGCCATTAAGTTGGAACAGATCGTCATGTATTAAATTTGTATTGCTCCGGTTCAAGGCAGGATTCATGATCATGTAGTATGGGTTGATTTGACTAACACGATTCTGTTCTTAAAACTTTTCGCAATAGGTGCATTCACTACGTTAGAAGGTAGCGTGTTCCATATGATAGCGACTCTGTGGCTGTAACCTAGCAAAGTCATTATCTGTTTCGCCGATCGCAGAAAACACGGACAATCCTGCGGTGATAAACACGACCCGCGGTTAACAATGCTACTGATGTCGAAATACATTTATTTAATACATTAATGATGGAGGCCTAAATGTACATGTCTTGCAAAAGTAACAGATAATCAAGATATTTATCATAAAGAATATTAATGGATAACAAGACTTGGCTCCAGAAAACATCACAGTATGAATGCACTTGCCAAAATATATTGCAATTTCTTTCCAACAATATAATTTATATTTATTCCTTTACTTATTGATACACATTGTCAAAAGTGGTTCTGTTCAGTGTAATGTTAATTGCATAATTTTTGACATGGTTACTTGGTTATCATTGAAAGGATTGCTTGTTTCGGATTGTTTTTATTGTGGTGGAAGAAGATGTAAGATAGATCTACAATTTTCACTCACATAACTTGTTTTTATTGTGTCCTAATCATAATAGTAATATAGTAATAACAGTTTTGATTAAGTCAATAATTGCAATAATGGCAACATTGGTTAATTATTTGCAAGAATAAGATAAGTTACACACGAATGTGTTTGTGGATTTTTTTGTCACTTTGTGCCAGTCTTTGTATTCTGTATTTGAATTCCTGGTTGCTTTGTATTCTGCTGTTCATCTGCATTAGCTTTGAATGAATTGGATTGCAAATCTGCTCGACGTGCGCGTCAATTTCTGCACCGAGAGTAAGCAATTGTAAACAAGACTGCGACAATTTCGATAATAGAAAAAACCGAATAGCCAGTCCACAGGCCTAACTGCCCTCCTAGGTTGCTGAAAAGCTCGGGAATTGATGTTTTGCATTGTTCGTACGTGTGCTTGTATGCTAGTTCATCAAAGTAGACGCGAAGTTTTAAGAAATTGCTTCGTATGTAGGATTCTGTTAGCAGACTAGAATCGATTTTCAATGTTTCGGCAAACACTTTTCTGTAGATTGGTATGTCTACTCTGGCGGGCCATCTGGTCATTGAGACCATACGATGGTAGACCTCTTCGTGACACGGATCAGGACAGTCGCATTGCTCTTTGAAACCATTGCTAAATAGATCATTCAACATGCGCTGTCTGCACTTGAGCATCTTTTCTACGTCGACCGACGTATTGCGGGGGTACCTCTGCGGAGGCATGAATGATCGCATGAACGGCTCAATGTGGCCGCATTTTCTGTACATGTGATAATACTGGCATGAAATCTGGCATCCCATGACCGTGTAGTCCCCCGGTATGAGTGTGAACACGTTGTTGCCATTGCTGCAATTAGACGGATACGGAGCTGGCAGACGGGTTGTTTTTATTTTGTGCATTGCGACGTAACTTAAATACCCGGGGGGAATGCTGATGCCATGAGAGCCAAGAAACGGATACGTATTAGGCGGATGAATGTAAACGGTCAGACCAACACCGTTGTTTCCGCCCATAATTGGCACGTAATCTGACTGGTTACTGAATAATATGATTGACAGGCCGAACAATGGCCCGTTTCCTCGCTGAAAAAATGGGTTGTTCTTATTGTGATTGAAAGTGTAGCATAGCTTGTCTTCATTTGACGGAAATGTCTCGATGAAATCTGTCGAGTAATTGCAGTTGGTGACGGTTGAAAACGTGCAGGATCCCGGTAGATTTTTCAAGAGGATCGATTTGAATTGCGATTTGTATTTGTGTTGGAATTCCTTGTTGTGCGCGGACTCAATGTGTTCCGATTCCATTTTGTTGCGCCATTGCCCGAATGTACTCACTTTCACGCTGCCGTTTTCGATCTGCTCGACGAAGGCGCCGACAGTGGCCAGTGTCTCCATCGTTACCGACGATTGCGAGAAGTCGCTTGCGCTGCATATGGTCACACTGGGGAAGCGTTCTTCGGTGGGACGGACGTCCTTTGATACCCGGTAGACTGGGTAGGAGAAAAACTCAACAGACAACTGAAACAGGTTGAACAATAGTATTACGATGAGGAATATGAATATCGTAAGCCACGCGAACTTGGCGATTTTGCTTTCACTGTAATATGCAGCTGTTAGGCCACTAGACCTTGTGCGTTGGAAGTAGTTTTTAATGATTACATCTGTGGACTTTTCTTCTGCCGCCATCACTGAAGATTGAGACACAATCTCAGAAGATCGCTACTTTTTGATGTAAAGCTTTGCTCCCTGTCGAAAAAGGATTTGTAGCTTCAGTCTTGCGAATTTCAGCTAGGAACATTCATCAGACCTGTGTGAAGTTTTGTAATAACCCGCGATCCACCGACATACACATTTATTTAAATGTTTAAATTCTTCCTGCCGACGAAATTAATTTTATAAATATTCTATTGACATCACCTTGATTCAGAGGCACATGCATGTTTTTGGTATATCCCAATTCAAAATGGTTGCTTCTGTAGCATCAGAATTTCTTCCAATTTTCTTCTGCTACGCCAAAAATCCTTTTTTCGCTGTCCAGCGGTAATCAATCCAAACCAGATATAAATGGCCTAATGAATTTTTTAATTTCTAGGCCTGACTGGTCATTTAGAGCAACTTTAATCAACATTAAATTGATTTGGAAAAGTTAAATTGCCAACTGGTTATGTTTCAGTCTTATTCATCTCACAACAATCAACGAAACAGGTCGATATATATGAAGAATGTGTATATTTAATCAATACTATTCATTTCGCTATGAATTAACTTTCCAAAACAGTTTGTCGTATTTGTCTAGGTAACCAGTGCATGTTCGCTGGCTCGGTTGTTTTATAAATACTTCATTTATTTACGCCACTACTTCAAGGTACCCATAATAAACTATGTTCAACGGTGCATGCAATCACCCAATACCTGTAAAATGTTAGCATGTTCTAAACGAATCTCCATGTAGTATAGTATTCACTATGTGAATTGCCATTGCTAACTTTTTATAGTTATCCCCTCTATTTTATCATAATTATTGCAACTTCTCATATTGTCCATAATATATCTCCAACAGGGCCTGATTATCTTGAAAACTCTCCCTTTCTTTTTTCCAAGATGATCATTTTCAATGAAGATGAATAAACATTATATTTCTTTGTTCGAGCTCTAGCTTCCTGCAGCATTGCTTTGCTTGCTTGATGTTATGTCCCGTCGCTAGTCATTACCTTTGCTATTACCATACACAATACAATCAAATGTTGATACAGTGGAAATACCCTATTTTGATACCCTATTTACGAGCTTAGTAAAAACGATTCCTCTTTGAGGAGTTTGTTAAGCGGAGGATAAATTATACCATGAAGCCGTTTGAAGTACGTAATTCTTGTGGCCCATTTTGATATTACAATTATCTTCGTTTGCAGATGACGACTTCGAAGAAGCCCGAAATGCAAATCATTGCCGGCTGCTTTCGCGGCTTGAACGGCCATCTTGTTTCTTTCAATCACTTTGAAGGTAGGCTGTTCTTCATTCTAAGAACCAAAGATGTTTTCAAACTTTTCCATTTTTCAAAACATTTGGGCGCTTCTTTGTTTTCAAGAGTACGTACTCCAAGTACCCCAAGACACTTGACGCATTTCTTTAAAATGCATACGTTTTATGTCTTTACAACATTAACTTTTGTTGTTAATATACCTTAACTTCATACTATGATGGATGGGGTGACATTTAACATTACTTACTTCCAAGAGGTGTTTTAAGGTTTTAAGTGTCCATTACACAATTATCAACTACAGGATTAATCGCATAAATTCATATTATGCGCATCGGAGATGAATTGCCTTCTATTTCATTATCACAGTCATCAATCTTGCAGAAAACACGCTAATCCATTATCATCATATGTGATATCTAATCTCTTATCTTTCAGGCTCTAACCATCCCAGTGAAATATTTCGATACATGAGACTGGCAATCGACCCAGAAGTTAGTAAATTGCAATAATTCCTCTTACTCTTGTATGCTACATTTTTTATTTGATATACACCAATTAACTTCTGAATATTGTGGTGTTCAATGAGTTGGTCGTGATTTTCTGTTTTTATTAATATTTTACGTCACTTCATTTCTAATTGATCTCATGTTTTAATTTAGAATAATCTTGCAAGGTACGACGTACCAAAAGGTGGGTTTCTTCTTTAAATTTCTTTCCACTTTTGGAAAAAGATAGATTAACTGAATAAATGCCACGTGTGACATTCCTCTATTTGCTTCAAAGAGTATGATCGAAAGCCACGAACAAGGCCTTAATGCATAGAGCCACAATAAATATAATCCATTTTTGATGGTTCTCCATGGAGCGATATTGAATACAATACATTTTTTCTAGCTGCACTTAACTTGTTAGGAAGACATGCTGTACAATTCCAACATGCCATAACGGACAATTACAAGGTATAATTGCATTTAAGTGTAATTAGAGCTTGAAGTATCGAGCTCAAAGTTATTGATAGCATACTTGGGGTTAAGAATCATTGTATCTTTAGTTTAGGGATTTGAAAGTTGCAGCTAAATATCGACAAGTCAACTACTTTTTAATATTTCATTACCAATTGTGTTTACCTTTCTGGAGGTTGGGGGAACTTAATTTGACAGCTAAAAGTACGTTAAATTGAACTCGCAATTAGTTAGAATTCCCGAATAGAATTTCTCATTCTATGGGAGGAATTGATTTGTTAATGTATATTATATGTTATAGACAACATTATCTTCAATTCTATACTAAAGTCATTTATCTTTTCTGGTTGTTTCTTAGTATCTTTTCGATCATCTTTACCAATGGAGTCAACACTCGAATAAAGACATGAAAGTTGCTGGCCTAAAAGCAATGGATTCCTGTTTGACCCAGGTATGTGCAGAGTTCAATATTTGCTACACATCCTTATTTTACCGTATTTCACATATATTTAATCAATAGATATAGAATTAGGCTGGGATGAAAAGATTAGGTTGAAAAGACCAAGCTAGTTTAATCGAACTACCCTTTTTGTGCTATTTTACAAGAAATTTTAATTGATTTTATTAGCTGAGAAGAATTCTTTGTTTTTCTAGATTGCTTTTTGTATTGTTGAGAGAGGCAAAACAAACTCAAGTATGGTGATTTTGAATGTGAGGCTCTTAATCTTTTATTTGATAATTTACAAATTCTTTATTGTCTCTGATTTATTTGTTTGCATTTTATTACTACCGACGATAAAGCTTATTTGCAATTCATGTTTCTCTTCTTTCCAAGGATATTCTAACAAGATGTCACAAAATATTGAATTCTGAAACGTCTAGTTCCAAAGAAATTTCTTTTGCCATAAATGGATACGGTCTGTTTGCTGAGGTATATGAAGTTTAATAAGACATTCGTTTTTTGTTATGAGTTTTTAATCGTCTCCCTACTTTTTTGAAATTATGCCACATCTTTTTACAATGGTTTTTTTTAATTGTTGCTTATTTTTGGTGCACCTCATATGGTTTGAATGGCTCACCACTGCGAGGTTTTGATACGTCCCAAGGGAAATTAAAGAAATCAACCCGTGATAAAACGAATATTAACAGCACTTTATACACAAAAGAAAGTATTTTGCAATAACGCGAGAACGGCATTATTTCTGTTCGCAAATTCTTTCTGACAAGGCATCTTTTAAGGAAGTCTGACTAGTTAGCCAAATCCATTGAAAACTCATTCCCTTCGCAATTGTCTGGTCTGTTTGCCCCTTGACACCCTCAGTGCCCTACGCGTCAAGAATAAATGCGAAGAAAGTGAAAAATTCCAAGAAAAGGGCCCAAACTACAGGGCTAAAAACGTAAAATTCGTTTTTTATTGGGTGAGGAAGAGGGCCCATTAATTGAAATATTAAAAGATGTCCTGCTTTTTCAATAGGCATGCAAGAAGCTGCTTGATGAATCCGAGCTGAAAATGATGTTTCAGGAAGTTCTCAGCAGAAGTCAGTACATGTATAACAAGTGAGTGAAATGTCCACAGATTTATTACCATTACATTAGATTTACATTTTAGTTAAATGTTGTGAGCGTCATTGTACTGGTTGCAGGTTTATCCACTACAAGCCCCTAATATACTAGTAGATATTGCTTGATAAGCAACTCAATGAATAAACCTTCTACGGCACCTTGTTATAAGTGTATTCAGCCTCCTTATGGTGGACATCTAAGACACAACTGTATGATGAAAAAAGTGAGCCACTTTGTCAAAACGGAAACCTTTTAGGCCAAGAGTTGTAAAATTGTTGAATTCAAGTTACTTCATATTTCACGAGTTACTTCATTTCAGACTTACACGTTTACCCTCCATCATAAAAAGAAGCCCATTATATTAAGATTGATGATGGGATGTGTTTCTACATGAAGTTTCTAGTATCGATTCGAAGTCATGTAGCATTAAATTGTTTTGTTTTCGCAGCATTGAAAATCTCACATACGAAAACCTGCAACATTTGCCTGGTTGTTTAAAAGCTTTGGCCAGTATAGTTCAACACATGAACGAGGTATAACGTTTCTACCGTTTATACTGATCGCTATTTCGTTACTTACGGACTATATCTATAGTTGTGTTGTGTTAACTTAGTGCTCTAATATTCATACTTGCTACATTATTTATCTGCGCTCGGCGTTTCACTTTTGAGCCTATTAATGTGTCTTGGCCATCTTCTTCGTAATTGAATACGCTATTTATATAGTCCTCTATTTTTACTTTTAAAGAAAAAGCATTTTTATTCTGGCGTTGTGCTAGACACACACACACACACACACACACACACACACACACACACACACATACGATATTTCATTGTTTAACTATTTCTACAATAATGTTCTTCTTCATCCTCGATTTTTCAGTTTCCAGAGGTTTACTTGCTGCCAATTCAGCGGATAATTGTGATTTTATTCGAGCACTATCCCAAGCTAGGAAAGGGAGGAATGTTCTCGTACAGAAAAAGTCTGACCTACTTCATTCGAGCCTTAAGCAACAATGTTGCTATTTTCAAAGGATGTTTATCTCACATTGGTGGGTTGGTCTTTTCCAGTTTATCACATTTTCTTCTTACAATCAAGTAAGACTTCTTGTTTAGTTTACATCTTATGTTTTGTTGATGGTTTTTTCTCCAGTTTACCAAGGTCTTATCAGAACATGCTCACATCCAGTTGTAACCGAAGAGGTATGCCTCTTATAAACCTGCCTTTCCCCAGTCGATATTAGAACATGCCTATCATGGTTGATAACCAAACATATCGTTCTTTGCATGAGATTCTCTTTGAAGAATTTAAGAAGCAAGTCTACATTGAATTTAATTGTTTTTAAGCGTGTTTGTTTGCAGATATATTTGTTGTTATATGGTGCATTGGACAATTTGTCATTGAAGTTTTTAAAAATCGATATAGAACGCCACTTTATATCTATTCGATTCGAACTTTGGAAAGATAGAAGAATTTCAGTGTTTAGAAGATCAAGCTTTCTTGTTTCGTATTTTAAAGCGAGTTTATTCTTCTTTTCAGGGCATCGCAGAGGAATCGAATCAAAATGAAAGCCAAATTGAATTATCGTATCGAAGTTTTTTGGATTTATGGATAGCATTGATTGACGAAAAGAGTTACATAGTAAGTTTATTGATAATTTAATATTTATCTTTCTCACCATTGCTAAATATGAAATAGGATACCTTCAATGCCCCCCTTCGAGTTGGTGCGCCCATGTATCCAAAAACTAAGATGCTAAGATGAACACTGATTGTTGTCATATAGATTTTTTACATTCATTATACTTACTTACTCTTAATTGACACCCAGTTCATTAAACACTTGTGTCGATCAAGTACCCGCTCTGAATAATCAAAGATTATGGAGCATAATCCTTCATATTTTCTGTACGAAAATAATTATTAATAATTGGTGTTTGAACATTTAAGAGCATCACAAACAACATTTTTAGGATATGAATTTTTTTGTGATGCTATCAATCATCATTGTTTTTCTTCAGGACCAAATTTCTATGGACTGCAGCACAAAGACAAGATCGATAATATTAAAGGATCAAGTTTACGATGAATTAATTCAGTCAGTTATTTACATTATTGAAAAGTTGAACTTAAAGGCAGAGAAAGAAAAGCCAAAGGTATTCATTTCTTTTAACAATTTTAATGATTATTTATTATATGCAATTAACGCAAGCTCAAATAAATCACGTATCATGTAGCTGAAGCTTTTTATCATTATGTCGAACATTAGCTTTGTTCCTATTATATTCAAACGTTGAATTTGTTCAATATTTGTTTATTAAATGTATCTATGATGTCTATTTGCTCAATGCAGTTAACATTATCTCGACTGCCTACTATTTCAAGGGACTCCCAAAATCTCGAGCAAATACAACTTTATCTGGTTAATTTTTGCAAGCGTTAGGCATCCGTTGTCTTGATATTATCTATCAAGTCATATTGCTCTATTTCTTTTAAGTTCTTTTTTCAATTTAGTGTTTGGTATACAGTAAAGACCCGCATATAAGAACCTGTAAATTTCCATCCAGGCTATTGTTTCAAGACAATAGGCTATTGTTTCTTCTATTGTTTTGAGCAGCAAAATTACCCTGAAGGTTCTTAATCTATTGGTTCTTATATGCGGGTTTTTACTGTAGCGAATGCCCACTGTGGTTACAATTTAATAACAATTTATTTAGTTACATTTGCTAGTTCGTTTGTGTGTTATGTTTTTTAACGTGATATTTCAATATATTTCAGGAAGATGGTTCTCTGAATGTTGTGCAGGAGAATTCCATTGCTTCTAGTTCTGATCCTTTATCTGGTTTGGTTGCTGATGTGCCAAAAGATTTCCAAATATTTATCAATTTGGTGGAGTTTTGCAGGTAAAAAGGTTCTATTCTCAGATTTTATCAAGACTTTATTGAGGAGTAAAAGACCTTCTACACAATAACTACTCCTATTCAAGTATTATAGACGATTTTAGTTCCCTGACAAACGTAGATCAAAGTTAATGCTATGATCGAACTGATTATGACAGGATTTTAACCAAAGTATTAATGTATACACTTAAAATTTGGTTCGTCTTTGGTTCGAGTACTGTCTCTATGTCCTTGTCCCAAAGTCTTTGGCGATGAGTTAATTTCAAAACGTTGCTAAATTAATACCTCGGTACAAACTACCGCTCCAACAATTACAAACATTGACATTTTCTTTTGACATTTGACAATTTCAGCCAATTTCAAAGGCTCGAACACAACCGCAAACAATTTCCAAAACTGGCAAAACTTTTGCTTTTATTTCATATTTTGTTTTAATTGTCCCACAGGACCATTATTCTGTCGCATGGAGTCAACTCATTTCACAGATGGATTCCTCTTTTTACGAAGGAAGTAATAACTCTTTCATCAAGGTGATAATTTGATTATTTCATTTTGATGTTACGATGTTTTTTGACATTTGATATCTCTATGCTTATTTCCATTTGTTTAGATATATCCAGAAAACCTTTTTTTATTTTTTTCGACCTTCAATTTATTTTCAGATGTTTTTGACCAGACTGCTAATGCTTCCCCCCCCCCTCAACCTAGTCCACTCATGCAATATTGTCTTTGTATTCAGAGTTGGATAAAGTTTGATAAAGAGTTTCCTTATGTTAAAGTTTGACTTCGCTGAAATTTTAGCATCATCTTCTGCAGGTACCCATTAGTAAGCGGATTTTATAAACTTCTTGAAATATGTTCAAGGATTTGTTCAAAGCTGGGCTATTTCAAGGTTTGTTTGAGCGATTTTTATTTCAATGTATTTATCATTATGTGTTCTTTTATGGCTCACAGCATTATTATACATCTCACAACAAGAATATATTCATATTCAATTGCATATTTTGCATTTTGAAATGTTGTTGCTTTTTTGGAGATCATTTTTTACTAATTTGTTATCGATATATAAAACACACGCAATTTACAGGGTCTATTGTCTACTCTCTCGCAAAATCGAAAGTTCTGTTCTCAGGTATTTTTTGGAAATTTAAACATGTGTAATTGGATTTGGAATGTTTCAACAGGCTATTTTGATCTTTTTCCAGGATTTTCCATCAGATAAATCGAATATTGACGAAAAAACTGTCACTTTCCTATTGCTGAAAAGATTCATGAAAGACGTAAGTTTATACCTCTCAAATTTTATTCCATGTCTCAACTTTTTTTATTCTTACTTTTCCAAAGAATAAGTAGATATTTGCGCATTCAGTTGAAGCAATTTTATTTTTGTTTTTCCATATCAGATTCTTGGACGTATTAAGCAATTCAAAGAGGATCTATTGAGTTCTTGCTTACAGTTCATACTGAGTTTGCCCGTTGAAGTCATCGAAGATAACATTCACCTTCTTGCAATGCCAATGCAGGTATCATTGTCGTATGCTGTTTTATGTTGACTTATTTTTAACAAGCTTAAAGACATCAGGACCTAAGCTTAAAGCATTGCATAAAGCAAGTTGAATTCAGGGTATGCAGACAGTTTTTATTGATAATCGAGGAGTTATAACGAAATTGTTGACGTTTGTCTTACAATGGACGTATAAAACAACAATTTCATACAATAAACTAATGCTCACTGTATTACGTCGTCTCTCTTTGAATCCCCCCCTCCTTGTGTGGTACCCTTGATATTCGAGAATATCAGCCTGGTCACTGTAAGACATTTTCTTTTATTTTCAGATAACATTGCAGCTTGGTTTGAGTTATCATGCCTTGGCAATTGCAGGCATTGATGCACTTGAAGCTTGGAGTGAGAGAATCTCGCAAGATAAAATGAAGCAACTACTGTGCGATGTTCTTCCATGCTTGGATGGGTATTTGCGCATCTCATCTGATAAGTCAGGTATTTTCAGTTATTCATTTGTTGTTGCTGTAATAACGTTGTTGTTATCGTGGAGAGCTTTGTTAGAAGTTTGACTAGGCTATATACCGGGAATAGTTTTTAGTGTAGAATTAGGTTTCTTCAAGAACTTTCAATATGCCCTGAATGTTCACTAAGTTTTTTATTCCCGCTTACATTTGGTAGAAACACCGCATGCGATTGCTGTTAAAAGCCCTGAACCTCACAATGGAATCTCTATTAACAAAGCCTATACAATGCCAAAAACGTTTTTCTCAACATGTCCTAAAAATAGTCATCTTTTTAGTGGACACCTTATTACTCCCATAAGGTTTCCGTTACATGGAGGTTCTACTGTAGTCTCCAACTGCGAGGCATTTATATCTACTCTTATTAGAATGTAGTGAAATGTCTTTTTCAACAGATATAGTCCTCTATGCTATGGTAGGCGGAGTGAGTTTATTATGATGATCGTAATAGCGCGAAACTTGAGTTACAAGCAATGTACTCATCTTTCTGCGTTGTATCATTATGTTTATATTTATGTTTTCCATTTACATTTCAGAAACAGTGCTTGACGACCAAGATGCTATACTCCTGAGCGAATCATCACGTGGTAAACGAAGCAGAGTTCCAATCAAACTGTTGAAAGCTCTGAGAGATTCATCAAAGGTTGGCTGACAGCTTGCATTGCACCATCATTTCTTCAAAAGGAACAGTTTTTATCTTGACTTGTTGTTTTCACACACGTTCATTATTGATAGTGAGATATTTCAATTCCTCAAAGGTTGTGGCATCTCCACTGGCTCAGCTACGCATGCGCATTGTCATGTTCCTTGGTAGACTTGGCGGGAGTTTGAATATGGCCACAGTGAAGGAAAGAAGAGTACCTGATTTGAGGCGTGCTGTTGCCTGGGACGACTGTCATCACTTGTCATTTGCATTGCCATTCAGGGATATGAAACCTACCATCTATCTAGGTATGTACAGAATTTATATTTATTATTATAGCGTGCAGTTATGCTTTTGATATTGAGAAATAATTCTGAGTAGGAAGAGCAATTCCCATTTAATTCCTAATAGACTTGAGTCACCTTGAGTCCCTGTGATTGCGCCGAGGTCGATCAGTGAAAATGGGACTTGCTGGTAAGCGGGCTGAACCCAAAAATGAGTATGAAGTCAATCACGAGTGTGTATTCAAAGGAAAACCGTCCCGTCTATTGTTCAACTATTCGATTTTAAGAGGGTTATTGAACGTCTTGCATTCTGGCCACTTCGATGTTTTTGTAGTGAGAATAGTCCCAGTATTGATGCATGCATTTTAGTATGGTGCTGCTTTTGTAGCGAAGACGGAATCTCGTGTCATATCGCTCGGTGCCAAATAGGGAGAAAGAGTTGATAATGAATTTGCCTGAAGGTTATAGCGACGTCGAGCATGCGCAAATTAAGTCTAGCGGGGGTGTTGTTTTTATGCATTTGATTTTTGATCGACCTTTGGTGATCATATGCATTTTTACTTGCAAGATCTTGATGTATTGATGATCATGCTGATTTAATTCATTTTCAGATGGCTTTCTACCGAGAGTTGTAGAGCTCAGTTTAACAACAAGTGACAGACAAACCAAGGTACCAAATTAAATTACTTTCCACGTTAGCTACCATGCACTAAATGCGATATAGTCCTGATCACTCCATAACTTCAAAACTCCCTTGCTCGAACTAAGTTTCCATCAACCCAATCAGCGTAGAGCAACCTTTTTTCTTACTTTGATGTTATCTCAAAGTGTTTGTCAATTGTGCGAATTTCAATATATCTGCACATTGTTATTTGATTCAGGTTGTTGCTTGTGAATTTTTACATGCTTTGGTGCTTTACATGATTGGTAAAAGCACACAAAAGACAAGCCAGAATGCTAAAATGGTAACATTTTAAAGTCTTTTATTTTCAACCCGACATACAGTGTTGTTATATTAATTTATTAATTAAAGCTAAGCATTTGTCATTAATGTTAAAACAGATTTTTTTCTTGATTTGCATGATGATCTCTCGATATCCAACTTGATTGACATTTTGTTGTAGAAAGGCATGGAAGGTCTGTACCAGCACATTTTTCCCGCTGTTCTTCGACTTGGCTGTGATATTGAACAGGTTTGGTTTTCATGTTCATTTTCTGTCCTTCTTTCCTTCTGTTGAGATATCATATATTTGCAATGGTTTTACGAGAATCTACTGTTGAGCCTCGTTTCTACTTTTCCAGTCGAGTTTCTTGATTTGTCGAATATTTCATGGATTTGACTTCCTTGTATTCAAGTTAGATGTTTTGTGACAACTGGAACAAATTTTCTGCTACCCTATGTGCTGTGTTTGGCATAAAACTTTTATGAAACGAAGTATTACTTTTGCTCAACTCCCTAGGTATTAAAATTGAAAATATTAAGTAATTATCGAGCTATTCCTGATTAAAGCTGTTGTTATTTTCGACAACTGTTTAGACGTTTCGGGTTTGCGACAATAGATACAATCGATCAGTAATATCTCGCTTCACGAGGATTTCAAACTTAACGAACTCCATCCACGCCACGTATATTGAATAGATATCATTGGGTTCGTTGTAGGTAGCTGAACAATTATTCCGACCTCTTGTATATCAAATGATACATTGGTTTACGAGTAGTCCTTCGAAGACAGAGAGTACGGACACAATGCAGTTACTCAATGCTATTTTAGTAAGGAATTAAAATACTTGTTATTTTCTATTGTTTGTCTCTTCAACGTTCTTTGAATCCTTTCCTCCTTTCACTGCTGCTCTTCTCTCAAGTAAGAATGGTTTGACATGTTTCAATTAGGAATGATTTGATCTCAATTTATAGGAAGGCCTAGTCAGTGACGATAACAGCGCCTTGAGAGATTTCTCGGCTAAATGCCTGAAAGAATTTCTAATCTGGTCTATCAAGCAGACATCACAAAGGGTAAATCAATGTCTTTCTCATAATTTCACTATGCAAACATCCAATTTACCATCGTAGAATTTTTGAATCTTGAATGTGAAGCGAATCTTAGCGGGGCGAATGAGAGGTACTTAGTTGTACTGGGAGACCAGATGTTTGTTTCGCTATACGGGGGTTCATTATGTATGGCGAATGATTATATGTCGATGTTCTACTTTGATTTATCAACCTCTTATATCTCCGCATAATAGCTAAATGCAGCTGCTAAATATAATTGGCAATGGTGACACATGTGCTTGTGCTTGTGCTTGTAGTTAAATATGATCAAGTATGATCTTACTTTTTGATTTGGAAGAAAGTTCTACAGTGCCTCAGAATATGTACATAAATTTTGGCGCTCTATAAATGTGTTATTATTATTATTATTTGTATTATTATTAAATAAGTGAGATACAATTGTTAACCATTTTGCTTATGATATTTCAGAAATTGAGCAAAAGTGCAGTGAACCCGAAAGCGGTGTTTAAGAGATTGTACAGCATATCATCGCATCCCAATGTTTTCAAACGACTTGGTGCTGCACTCGCCTTCAACAACATCTACGCTGTGTTCAGGTAAATGCTAAAAGGATCTTTTTGCCATGTTGAAACTTCGAATGAATTGGTTTTGCTAATACAATAATTTGCCTCTCTTCAGTTTAACTAGCTGCGTTGTGTTGGAGAACCTAGTGACAGGACATTTGATCGAGTTACCGGGAGGGGAAGAAAAAGTTGATATATATATTTTGATAATTGAAATAAATATAATTTTACAGGGAGCACGATGAGCTCATTGACGTCTACACATTGGAGTTGTTAGTTGAGTTTATCAATAGCCTCGCACTGGCACACCACGACGAGGCTGCTGTGGGTAAGTAAAATCTCATGTTTTGTGTCTTTCAGTTCTTGATGCAATTATAAGAATTTTAATATTGATGGAGAAACATAGAAACATTTTTGTTTAACAAACATGGAAAACTCAGCTTCTATGAAGTATTGCAATCGATGCTGAGATACTGATTAAAGCGAGTGCCTTTTGAATTCATACTATTCTATTATTTATTTTAACAGGAACTCTTGAGCAAGGCAAAGAGGTTTTAGATCACCTCAAGCGTATTATCCAACAAAAATCGCAGCTTCTTTTCAAGAAAAGCAAGAACAGACGTGTCCCAAAGTGAGTTGAAGCCACCTTTCTGTCTCTTACTTTTTCGAGTTATTGATACTCAAGCTAAAGAGGAAGGTACTGAATGGGTTCCCGGTCGCAATGCAAAATCAGCTGTATGAGATTTGAATTTATCATGATTGTGCTTTCATTTGATAATTTTGCATGCCGTCCTTTTCGCAAGATTAGTTTCATATACAGAGAAACTTTTTGTCAGCCACGCATTTACAGTGAAATCTGGACATTATTCAACCACCGGCCCCTTAGAGTGCTTTTTATTGCACTTGACCCTTGGTTTAGTAAACTCCAGATATAACAAAGTAGTCCGTCGTTCCTTTTTAGTTTTCAAGTCAGGATTCAATTGTAACTATGTCTTGAAAAACATTGAAATAAAACATTTAAATATTTTGGATAAGTCGACAGCAAATATATGTTTAATGATAGCGAATTAAAACGATAGCTTTTGAATGATTTAAATGAGCGAAACCAATGGAAATACTCAAATTGAGTTACTATTTCAGTTGCAATTTTGCTACTCTTAAGGCTTTCTCTTTACTGTCTTTATAACCAGCAATTCTGCTATAATATTTGACGATGAGCTGCGCTGATATTTTAAAGCAAATCTTTTGTCTCCTTTGCAGATCGTTGAAAGCGTTTTACACGGACGATTTTTCACTTGATCACGTTTTTGAATGGCTTCTTAGACAGTGTGGTAGGCCACAAACAGAATGTCGACATAAATGCATGGAATTGCTGTTTTCATTGCTTCCAACTAGACCAGGTTGTTTTTTAAATTCAAGAGCCTATCTTTGTAATTAAATCCATTTTTCCATGAAGCAGTCCCTGCCCTGTGCTTATAGGCCTGCCACGCTCAAGTAATTCTCTTCATCAAACTTTATTTATCTTTTGTTATGACATATGCAGCCTTCCACTATTATTTTCGGTTTTGTAGCTTATTCCTTTCTTCCTTGCTACATGTTGCTAATAATATTAACGCTAATAATTTTTAGGGACATTGTCTGCTCAAAAGTGGTTTGAAAATACGATTCAATCAGACGGTGCAGAATACTTGATACACAGGTACATGAGATCATTTATTATGCAGTTGAAAGTGTATGATAGTACAAGGTGATACAACAGGTGTTCCATGTGGATTTTCCATACATCATACGGCCGACATACTTTATGACAGCGCCACAATCTGCTGGGTGCTAGTCAGCTACTATTCTTTGTCAATAAAACTCCTACTACGTTCCAGTCTTTGTTTCAGTAGGCCAATTAGCTCCCTTCTCTTCTGCTGACGGTTTGATACTATGTCATCAATTCTTCACTTTCTATTTTCAGGTTTGAAAGCGGAGGCTATGCAAGCTTAGAGCATCAGATGCCTGCAACTATATATTCTTCAACGATTGTCTTCAACATCAAAGACATTGTGTATTGGTTTGAACGATATCTAGCTGTTTTGGATTGCTACACATGGGTGGCAGGAACTAATCTAGCCAAACCATCCACACTTCTTCTTGGTAACAAATATTCATGTTTGCATTTATCATGCAGTAGAATCTTGACATAGCCATATGGTCAACTTCAATTACTTTTTCCTATTGGCTTAGCATGCTTCTGTCATCAAGAAGTCCCATTGTGAAGTATGTTTTGGTTTTCCGCAAGGCTTCTCAAACTTAGATCTACTTGATTTTATTTCCTGTGATAGCACTAACTTCTTGCAAACTTTCTAAACTAAGATGAAAATAACTATTGCAAGAACTATTTACACAATTTAATTGTAATGAAATGATTGTAAGTTCGTGAAGTTTCGTCTGACGGTATGTTTTATTTTGTTTTGTCTTTTTAATGTTTACAGATGAAAGCAGTAGAGTCCTTAAAACTGTTGAGCACTTCATCGGAGTGCTGGCATTATCTGAATTGGAAGCTACAAAAATAAGGTGTGCAAAATCAGGAATGAAGATAGTAAACAGCATCATTACTCCCATGGATATTCATTTATATAACAGGTAATTTATTTAACTTGTCATTTTTTGATGATCAATTTTGATATACTTTTGGCAAGTATTTACATTGGAGTAAGGAGTAAAAACATTGGATTCACCCTATTGTGGCCAGTTTACATTTCATATTTCAAACCATTTTTATGTATTCTCAAATTATGCATGAATGCCTGGAATAACTTGCATTTTTATCATTGTTATTTGTTGCATAATTTTGAGTTTTGTCCTGACCATATTAGGTCAAAGTGTACAGCCTTGGTGAGAACATTGGATTTCCTGACAATTACGTTAAACTCTGGAGTTTGGAGTGATGATAAGGTGATGTGAAACTATATCTACTTCCATGCCAGAATAGTGTAATTGGCTAATCAATGGCTAGGCCGTTGGAGACTATTTTTAAAGTTCGAACCACGTTTGAACTTTGAAACGTTCAGCGCTTACGAAAATAAAACCATTGTTCGAGTTACGTTTGCTTAAAATGTTCTCCTTGAAACTCGGTAGCTACGATGGAGGGGTCTAGAAATGTTTTGAATATTGAAGAATTTGCGTTGAAACGAGGTTGGCTTGTTTAAACTCTATTGTAGCTACTCTAATGTTACATTATTTCTTATCAGATTGGAGAAATGACGTCAAAGATATTTGTGAAAGAGCTTTACGAGGTCATACTTTACTGTATTCTTGAACCAGAGGCCGTGGGATTTGACATAGCTGATATTATCGTTTTGCAAAATTTGCCAGAAGTGGTATGACCGACTTTTCAAATAGTCCACCCTGTTTTTTACACTCAGTTTACACTAATTTTTCAAACAAGTTCATAATAATGTCAAAATTTTAGCGTGTTTAATGTATAATATTTTATTTTTTTAAATTCCAGATGAAAGGTCTTTGTCTTGCCATGAAGAAGGCTCTACCCCCCACCTATTTGAGTAATTTCATCAAATCATTGTCTGCACTAATGGGAAGAGAAAGGTATTTATATTTCGCCTCCTTCAACTGTGGAGATACTCTGTAATTTTTGGCCAATTACAACTAGTGTTTTAACTATCACTCGCTTAAACTTCGCAATGTCTCCTTCAATTTTGACCTTGTTCACGTTTTAGATTAAATCCTCAATAACTCGAAACTTTGATAAATTAATCAATTTCTTATCTTACTTGTCCCTCGAATAGTCAAGGATCAACTGCATTGAATAATTCATTAGCTAATCTTGATGTTTGATTTTTCTAGATACGATCTCTTGGGGCAGCTACCAGTAGACTTGGGCAATGCATTACTAGCAAATGAGAACTTCTCACGACTGGAACAGCTTATATTAGGCTATCAACTGTTCAACGCAACAGGAATGCTGAAGCATGTTTTTCAAGCCAAGGTAAACGCGAAATCTTTTACAACACCGAACGTCTTTCACCATTCAGTATAGCTAAGGACATAAAGCTAAGTACATGCGCTTACCGTATCTATATCCCGCACCAACTCTAAGCCATTGACATGTCATTTATTGGCAGCTGTTTTTTTTTCTTTTATTTTTAGGGCTGCCAATCTTTATGCAAGCAATTATTGTCGAATGTTGTGAATGGATTAATGCCCTTGTCAGCTGGTGAGGATAATGCTCTCAAACCAATCCAGAAACGGCTTGCTGATCGAATGCTGCAGCTAGTTTTTCAATTAGGAATCGAGGTAATCCTGTCGAGCGATTCCTTAATTTGTCACATGACCTAGGTATATCCCGTGACGAAATCGAGCAATCTGACATTCACCTCTCTCTTCGTTAACGCAAGTTCTTGATTTAAACTAACTGCTTTTTGCAATACATTCACTGCACAACAAATCGGGGGGGGGGGGCTTAATCGGGGAGGAGGGCTTATGCGAAGGTTTACTGTATTTGGTTCATTATCAACAATATAGGTCTAATAGAATGAAAAATCTATTATATAAAACAATCTTGGTCGACAACATCTATTGCTTTACAATAATATTTTAGCGATCCTTAGGAAGTCTAAATGCCATATTCTGGATCCATCTTATATTATTGATGAATTACATCTTTGACTTCATATTATGGATGTACACCTTGTGGATTTAGATATATATTTCCAGTGTGCAAAATTTCCGTAATCTCTTTTTCCGTAATCCGTAATCTTTGTTTCTCTTCAGGAATCTTTGTTCATTGACGTTGTTCTTGATTCCAAGCCAGTCAAAGATTATCCAGGTATGTTCACAAGAAAACAATATAACTTTTTGCCTCCTGTGAAATATGAGATAAGTATTACCTTCTACAGACTTGATTTAGCATGTCGCTAATTATCTCCCGGTGGATATCACAATGCTTTTGTTCTTTATTCCGCTATAACTTGCAATGTTTTGAAGGGTTGTGAATCTCTTAACATTTGTGTGTGTTTAATGTCGTTGCAACACCGTTCCGTCCTCTACACTAACCATATCAGAGCATATACTGTGAGTATGTACCGTTACATTTAGTTAATTACTGTGCATTCTTTTTGCTAGGAACTTGGACATTGTCTCCAAGAGGCGCCGTTTTTTACCATCTTTTCCGATCCACTGTAAACAACTATATTCTGTCAAGGGAAGATAACATTGTGGCATCTCTTATTGAACAAGGTCGTTCGTGTCCTTCTGTACTTTCACCTCTGCTTCAAGGAATTTTAGCAAGCTGCATCAGTAAAAAGAAGTCACAAGCTATTGACAGGTAATACGCACACAATTTCTTTAGCTACAACTATTTTTAGTTAGGGCTACAACAATTTAGTTTGTTACAGTTGCTCTGAAGTCCTTAGCCTTTATCTTTCCAGTTGACCCATAAATTTTGTCTTTTCACTTTTGGCCCTTGTGTGATGTTATTGCGTTTGATTTACATGTCAAAAAGAGCCCACACGGATCATATTATTCCAATGGTTGCAAATGTGTATCTTTTAGTAATGTCTTTGTTGCTTTCCAGATCAACTCGCCACGTCGTATCCCAAGTTTTAGTAAAATGGAACAGCTTGAGCTCATGGTGGAAGTCGGATTCTGCCATGGAACTCAAGCTTGCATCTTTGAATATTCTGAAATACTTATTGATGGTCGATGCTGAGGTATGAAATATACATAAATGATTTCACGTTTCTTGTCACCGATGCATTCATTATTAATTTAGTTTACAAGGAAGCTTTTTATCGGCTACAAGATTTTTACCTATCATTTGTAATGTGTTTGAACTGTTATTAAAAGCAATTTTTATTGATTTTTTTCAATTTTATTTTTAACAGGAAGCAATTAAATCTGTCGGTTTGAACGCCTCGCCAGTCTTATCCACGTTTCTTCAATTACTATCTGATTCGACGACTGGTTTGGCATTCAAGGTGAGTGTTTGATGCAGCCCAACTTTCATATGTTTGAAACTGTGAGGTATAACAAATGTGTTCAGGCTAACGAATTTTAGAGATTGCCGAGGGTCAACCTGTAACTGTATGCTTGAAGCAACACTTGAAAATGAGAAATGGAAAAGATAAATATTTCTGTGAACTGTTATCGATCAACAGTAATTAACAGGATTGATTGTAGCCCATTTTTACTTCTTGAAATAGACGCCCTTTCTGGTTATTAAATTATTCGTGCTTTAGATGGGGGCGTTTATCGGGTTTTTCTGAGATACAGAAGAAATATAAAGGAGGAAATAACAAAACTATTTTGGATACTTTTTGTGTCACATTGGATACTATTTACTATTAGATGGCATAATTCAAGTATCGCATTGGGGCATTTATTCTATTATAACACTATTTAGATGGCATAATTCAAGTATCGCATTGGGGCATTTATTCCTTGTTGGAATTTGTGTTCGGGTATTAGCTACTTGGATGGAGCGTTTGATAATGGAAGCATTCAATTCTTTCCTGGAATCAGGGAGCGGTTATTAAAGGGGGCACGTAGAAAAAATATAGATGTTTATGTAAAACATTACTGTGTATCGATGTTCAACTACCCCGTGTCACACGGTGATCTGTATTCTGTTTGCGACTGTGAGTTGTTATTATGCCGGGGGTTACGTTGAATTTATATTTGTTACTTTTCGCAGGGTCAGTTGATAGAGCTACTTCCTCTGATTTTCAATGGATTAAAACAAACAGCAAATGCTGTAATAAGGTTGGTTCATGACGACAGTTGGGTATCGCCTATTTAAAGAATTTAATCACTTGTCTACCAGCGATTTTTCTGCATCTATTGCTTCTCATTGGGGGTTTACTAGCTGATTTATATAACAAGAATTGATCATTTGGATTTTTCTTAACAGTGAAGCCCTGAAGAGGTTCATAGCATCGTCATTCCCTTTGAGTTCAGCAGACCTACCTGCAGGCAGTTCAACATACAGTGAATATTTAGACTGTCTGGGAAAGGTACCCTATGTCTTAACTTTATTTTGTAACTTCTTATTTACATTGTTTTTATCGATTATACTTTATTTTAATTCCTTGCCTTTACTTTACCTCTGCCTTACTTTACTTTTGCTTACTATACGTTACTTTAATTTATTTTAATTTAATTTGTTTCTCTTCATTTTTCTGAACTTTATGTAACTTTTTGTTATGATTTCCTTTCAGCTTTTCAAGTCTCTTGTCATGTCTGCATCACCAATATTGCTGGAAGTTTTACTTACTGTTATCATCAAAGAAACCGATTACGTATTCAATGCTTCAATTCTGCCTGCAATTGTAGCTTATTTTAAAAAGTAAGTTCGCTCAAAAAGAACCGAGGATAAATGACGAAGTGGGTATACTCAACTTTGAAGTGATTCAGAAATCACGTGATTCACAATGCTCGATTGATGAGTGATAACAGTACTTCAAACGTTCTCTTCATCAACAATTCTGAATTTTTCACTGTAACTGGGTGTCTTTTGACGGAGGACCAACTTTAGATAATATTCCATTTAGGTGGTCAAAATTCTGAAGAATCACTAATCGTCTTGATAAACAATTGTCTTGGTCAACAATTATGAATTTGTTGTTCACCGTATAACTGGGTGTCTTTTGACTGAGGATCAGCTTTAGGTAATATTCTATTTTCGGGTTTTTAGGTTATCTGGTCAAAATGCTGAAGAATCACTGAAAAATTGCTTTGAAATTCTCATGGATGACTTTAAATACCCGAACAACATTCGCAGAGGCGTCTTAGAAAGAGTTATGAACCATATCTTGCAACATTTGTCAACAAACGTCGTACGAAACTTTTACAAGCAGAATATCCGAAATATCATGCAGAAAATTGGTAGCAAATTAGTTAAGGTAATTTCTGTTAATTGGTCGTCTTTAATTTGCTAGGGAAATATCCTGTTTCTCTTTTTTTGTATGGAATTGACCCAAGTTATCGTGACTTCTGTTAAATTTAAACTTCCTATCTCTCGGATGTTTTAAATTTCGTCCCATTAACTTGAAAATTGACAGCTCAAGTTTTAAATTATTGCTTGTTCTTGGTTTTGGACATGTTAAATCTACAGTAAACACCCGCGTATAAGAACCTGTGAATTCATCCAGCCTATTGTTTCTTCTATTGTTTTGAACAGGGATTTCAGCCTAGAAGGTTCTTAATTCACTAGTTCTTATATGCGGGTTTTCACTGTATTTGTTTGTGCAAGACCCTCATAATCGAAGTTAATATTTATTGATAACTCGTAATTTACAAGACAACGATTATTAAAAAAGATATCAACATTAAGTACGATGGATTATAAACGAGAAAATCTATCTTCTTCATTGTAGACCTCAGAAGAGGCAATCGAAAGTCAACTTATTACGAAGATAATATGCTTCAGACTGATGTCATCGTTGTATTCATTGTTGACTAAAGATGATTTGATGTCAAAGCAGTCAGATATTGTCAAGGCTTACCTTCCCTCAACTGAAACTGGCAAAGAGCTCACACAGGCGATTACCAAGTAAGTCCTTTGTTACATAATTATTTTCTTATATAATCATATTTTGCTTTTTTGGTAGCTGTATTGAAATTATTAAATTTTTGTGCTTATGGAATACTAGTTTGTTTCCCGGATTCCTGATGGTTTTTTATTTTTCAGAGCTTGTCATGCTGCTAAATGTGAAGATTGTCGTGGGGAAACTATATGTCAGAGTTTGCGAAGAGAGTACCATTGTATTGCATTCAATTGCTTGTGTTCTGTTATTGCAAGCACGCAAACAGAGCTGAAGTTCTACACTGGCTTTTTGTTTACCGAAAATCTTGTCAAGGTATGTATTTGTGTGATCATATTTTTTTGCATTTTTGATTTGCTTTGCTTTTCTGTTGTGGTCTGTGTTCTGCTTGTAACTTTGCCCTACTGGGGTATTCCAATTGCGTTAATCTGTTTTCTTCTCCAGCAACTTCGTTGTTATTTATTTTTCATTTTGCAGCTATGAGCTTGGTGACCACTAGAATAATCCCTTTTTATAGTCTCAGGAAGCTAATTGCGCATTCATTTGATATTATTTCAGGGCCAGTTTCTTATGGATAACATCGTTGATGCGAACAAGGAATTCATCTTCGATTTGGAGCAAACGGTTAACACCCTCCCTTAATGACTTTACTAAAACGTTCCTACTTTAAACAACTCTTTTTATGAACACCATAATGCTTCGATTAAACGTCCGGGGCGTTTATTGATTATTTTTATATTTTAGGGGGTTTTTATTCGAGGGGGGCTTTTATTAATAACCATCTGATGAAGTGAGCACTTGGCGTGAAAATCTGAGTAACAATTAAAAAAGTCTGGTTCCAGAAGTATAATTTAAAAAAGCATCTAGATGTCTAGTTCAAAGTCATCATCAACATCGTCTTCCTCGGTGATGCTAAAAGAAGGACCAGCTTCGGTTCTGTGTGTTTCATATACACGCCCCTCTACAATGGGGCGTCTATTCGAAGGGTCGTTTAATAAAGGGGGCGTTTATTGAAGCAATTCTAAAAAAGGGGCCTTTATTCCAGGGGGCGTTTAATCGAAGCATTACGGTATATAATGATTATTATATCAATAATAACAATAGAGTTATTATTGTTAGTTGTTATTATTTTTGTTTTAGGCTCCTTTTGCTAAAATGAAACAACTACAAATGATCAGAAAGCAAGCAAGCTCAGAATCAACAACAGACCGTTCAGCTACAAATGGTATATGAATCCACAGTTTTATGACCAGCCCTAATATAAGGGACTTCAAAAATCAACAAAACAGTTGCTTCCTTCAACCGGGCATATCAATCACTTTTTCATTAGTGAATTCTTATCTTGGTTTTGGTTCATTCATTCTTCACTATTCGTCTTTTCGTCCACTGTGCTATACATGTTTGCGAATTTCTTCATGTTGAACTTGCTTGGATCCTATTTAAACATTTATCTTTGTCTTCTTTCTCCAGCCTTCATGCCCTATTTGTCGTCCCAATATTTAATGGACAGTAGTTTGAGCCAAGACGTTGGCCAATTCGATTTTTCGACGCCAGTTCAGGTAGGTAAAATATTCTACCATCTACATTTTCAGATCATTTCTGGAGATTCACTGTCAAGCTTGCTCGCGCATGCAACAGTGGCATATGAAAGCCACTGTTTGCTTAAATATTTTGAAATATATTCACAGTGGAGCTTTTGTTCATAATTAAAGCTAAAAATTGATCAATTTTATTTACCTCTGACGGGACTCGAACCCGTAATCCCCGGCTTAGGAGGCCGATGCCTTATCCATTAGGCCACAGAGGCTGTTATATCACTGTTGTTGTTGGTGTGCCTACTAACTAAGCCATGCATGACATTTACTGCACTTTCAAGAGAAATAGCTAAAAATTGATCATCTTTATTTACCTCTGACGGGACTCGAACCCGTAATTCCCGGCTTAAGAGGCCGATGCCTTATCCATTAGGCCACAGAGGCTCTTATAGCACTGTTGTTGTTGGTGTGCCTACTAACTAAGCCATGCATGACATTTACTGCAGTTTCAAGAAAAATAGCTAAAATTGATCATCTTTATTTACCTCTGACGGGACTCGAACCCGTAATCCCCGGCTTAGGAGGCCGATGCCTTATCAATTAGGCCACAGAGGCTGCTATATCACTGTTGTTGTTGGTGTGCCTACTAACTAAGCCATGCATGACATTTACTGCAGTTTCAAGAAAAATAGCTAAAAATTGATCATCTTTATTTACCTCTGACGGGACTCGAACCCGTAATCCCCGGCTTAGGAGGCCGATGCCTTATCCATTAGGCCACAGAGGCTGTTATAGCACTGTTGTTGTTGGTGTGCCTACTAACTAAGCCATGCATGACATTTACTGCAGTTTCAAGAAAAATAGCTAAAAATTGATCATCTTTATTTACCTCTGACGGGACTCGAACCCGTAATCCCCGGCTTAGGAGGCCGATGCCTTATCCATTAGGCCACAGAGGCTGCTATATCACTGTTGTTGTTGGTGTGCCTACTAACTGGAGCCATCCATGACATTTACTGAAGTTTCAAAAAATAAAGCTAAAATTGATCATCGTTTTATACCTCTGACGGGACTCGAACCCGTAATCCCCGGCTTAGGAGGCCGATGCCTTATCCATTAGGCCACAGAGGCTGCTTTATCACTGTTGTTGTTGGTGTGCCTACTAACTGGAGCCATCCATGACATTTACTGAAGTTTCAAGAAATAAAGCTAAAATTGATCATCGTTTTATACCTCTAACGGGACTCGAACCCGTAATCCCCGGCTTAGGAGGCCGATGCCTTATCCATTAGGCCACAGAGGCTGTTATATTACTGTTGTTGTTGGTGTGCCTACTAACTGGAGCCATCCATGACATTTACTGAAGTTTCAAAAAATAAAGCTAAAATTGATCATCGTTTTATACCTCTGACGGGACTCGAACCCGTAATCCCCGGCTTAGGAGGCCGATGCCTTATCCATTAGGCCACAGAGGCTGTTATAGCACTGTTCTTGTTGGTGTGCCTACTAACTAAGCCATGCATGACATTTACTGCAGTTTCAAGAAAAATAGGAAAAAATTGATCATCTTTATTTACCTCTGACGGGACTCGAACCCGTAATCCCCGGCTTAGGAGGCCGATGCCTTATTCATTAGGCCACAGAGGCTGTTATATTACTGTTGTTGTTGGTGTGCCTACTAACTAAGCCATGCATGACATTTACTGCAGTTTCAAGAAAAATAGCTAAAAATTGATGATCTTTTTATACCTCTGACGGGACTCGAACCCGTAATCCCCGGCTTAAGAGGCCGATGCATTATCCATTAGGCCACAGAGGCTCTTATAGCACTGTTGTTGTTGGTGTGCCTACTAACTAAGCCATGCATGACATTTACTGCAGTTTCAAGAAAAATAGCTAAAAATTGATGATCTTTTTATACCTCTGACGGGACTCGAACCCGTAATCCCCGGCTTAGGAGGCCGATGCCTTATCCATTAGGCCACAGAGGCTGCTATATCACTGTTGTTGTTGGTGTGCCTACTAACTGGAGCCATCCATGATATTTACTGAAGTCTCAAAAAATAAAGCTAAAATTGATCATCGTTTTATACCTCTGACGGGACTCGAACCCGAAATCCCCGGCTTAGGAGGCCGATGCCTTATCCATTAGGCCACAGAGGCTGCTATGTCACTGTTGTTGTTGGTGTGCCTACTAACTGGAGCCATCCATGACATTTACTGAAGTTTCAAGAAATAAAGCTAAAATTGATCATCGTTTTATACCTCTGACGGGACTCGAACCCGTAATCCCCGGCTTAGGAGGCCGATGCCTTATCCATTAGGCCACAGAGGCTGTTATAGCACTGTTCTTGTTGGTGTGCCTACTAACTAAGCCATGCATGACATTTACTGCACTTTCAAGAAAAATAGCTAAAATTGATCATCTTTATTTACCTCTGACGGGACTCGAACCCGTAATCCCCGGCTTAGGAGGCCGATGCCTTATCCATTAGGCCACAGAGGCTGTTATATTACTGTTGTTGTTGGTGTGCCTTCTAACTAAGCCATGCATGACATTTACTGCAGTTTCAAGAAAAATAGAAAAAAATTGATCATCTTTATTTACCTCTGACGGGACTCGAACCCGTAATCCCCGGCTTAAGAGGCCGATGCATTATCCATTAGGCCACAGAGGCTGCTATATCACTGTTCTTGTTGGTGTGCCTACTAACTAAGCCATGCATGACATTTACTGCACTTTCAAGAAAAATAGCTAAGATTGATCATCTTTATTTACCTCTGACGGGACTCGAACCCGTAATCCCCGGCTTAGGAGGCCGATGCCTTATCCATTAGGCCACAGAGGCTGTTATATTACTGTTGTTGTTGGTGTGCCTTCTAACTAAGCCATGCATGACATTTACTGCAGTTTCAAGAAAAATAGAAAAAAATTGATCATCTTTATTTACCTCTGACGGGACTCGAACCCGTAATCCCCGGCTTAAGAGGCCGATGCATTATCCATTAGGCCACAGAGGCTGTTATATTACTGTTGTTGTTGGTGTGCCTACTAACTAAGCCATGCATGACATTTACTGCAGTTTCAAGAAAAATAGGAAAAAATTGATCATCTTTATTTACCTCTGACGGGACTCGAACCCGTAATCCCCGGCTTAAAAGGCCGATGCATTATCCATTAGGCCACAGAGGCTGCTATATCACTGTTGTTGTTGGTGTGCCTACTAACTAAGCCATGCATGACATTTACTGCAGTTTCAAGAAAAATAGCTAAAAATTGATGATCTTTTTATACCTCTGACGGGACTCGAACCCGTAATCCCCGGCTTAGGAGGCCGATGCCTTATCCATTAGGCCACAGAGGCTGCTATATCACTGTTGTTGTTGATGTGCCTACTAACTGGAGCCATCCATGACATTTACTGAAGTTTCAAAAAATAAAGCTAAAATTGATCATCGTTTTATACCTCTGACGGGACTCGAACCCGTAATCCCCGGCTTAGGAGGCCGATGCCTTATCCATTAGGCCACAGAGGCTGCTATGTCACTGTTGTTGTTGGTGTGCCTACTAACTGGAGCCATCCATGACATTTACTGAAGTTTCAAGAAATAAAGCTAAAATTGATCATCGTTTTATACCTCTGACGGGACTCGAACCCGTAATCCCCGGCTTAGGAGGCCGATGCCTTATTCATTAGGCCACAGAGGCTGTTATATTACTGTTGTTGTTGGTGTGCCTACTAACTAAGCCATGCATGACATTTACTGCAGTTTCAAGAAAAATAGCTAAAATTGATCATCTTTATTTACCTCTGACGGGACTCGAACCCGTAATCCCCGGCTTAGGAGGCCGATGCCTTATTCATTAGGCCACAGAGGCTGTTATATTACTGTTGTTGTTGGTGTGCCTACTAACTAAGCCATGCATGACATTTACTGCAGTTTCAAGAAAAATAGCTAAAATTGATCATCTTTATTTACCTCTGACGGGACTCGAACCCGTAATCCCCGGCTTAGGAGGCCGATGCCTTATCCATTAGGCCACAGAGGCTGTTATATTACTGTTGTTGTTGGTGTGCCTTCTAACTAAGCCATGCATGACATTTACTGCAGTTTCAAGAAAAATAAAAAAAAATCGAGCATCTTTATTTACCTCTGACGGGACTCGAACCCGTAATCCCCGGCTTAAGAGGCCGATGCATTATCCATTAGGCCACAGAGGCTGTTATATCACTGTTGTTGTTGGTGTGCCTACTAACTAAGCCATGCATTACATTTACTGCAGTTTCAAGAAAAATAGCTAAAAATTGATCATCTTTATTTACCGCTGACGGGACTCGAACCCGTAATTCCCGGCTTAAGAGGCCGATGCCTTATCCATTAGGCCACAGAGGCTCTTATAGCACTGTTGTTGTTGGTGTGCCTACTAACTAAGCCATGCATGACATTTACTGCAGTTTCAAGAAAAATGCTAAAATTGATCATCTTTATTTACCTCTGACGGGACTCGAACCCGTAATTCCCGGCTTAAGAGGCCGATGCCTTATCCATTAGGCCACAGAGGCTGTTATATCACTGTTCTTGTTGGTGTGCCTTCTAACTAAGCCATGTATGACATTTACTGCAGTTTCAAGAAAAATAGAAAAAAATCGATCATCTTTATTTACCTCTGACGGGACTCGAACCCGTAATCCCCGGCTTAAGAGGCCGATGCATTATCCATTAGGCCACAGAGGCTGTTATATCACTGTTGTTGTTGGTGTGCCTACTAACTAAGCCATGCATTACATTTACTGCAGTTTCAAGAAAAATAGCTAAAATTGATCATCTTTATTTACCTCTGACGGGACTCGAACCCGTAATCCCCGGCTTAGGAGGCCGATGCCTTATCCATTAGGCCACAGAGGCTGTTATAGCACTGTTGTTGTTGGTGTGCCTACTAACTAAGCCATGCATGACATTTACTGCACTTTCAAGAGAAGTAGCTAAAAATTGATCATCTTTATTTACCTCTGACGGGACTCGAACCCGTAATTCCCGGCTTAAGAGGCCGATGCCTTATCCATTAGGCCACAGAGGCTCTTATAGCACTGTTGTTGTTGGTGTGCCTACTAACTAAGCCATGCATGACATTTACTGCAGTTTCAAGAAAAATAGCTAAAATTGATCATCTTTATTTACCTGTGACGGGACTCGAACCCGTAATCCCCGGCTTAGGAGGCCGATGCCTTATCCATTAGGCCACAGAGGCTGTTGTAGCACTGTTGTTGTTGGTGTGCCTACTAACTAAGCCATGCATGACATTTACTGCAGTTTCAAGAAAAATAGCTAAAAATTGATCATCTTTATTTACCTCTGACGGGACTCGAACCCGTAATCCCCGGCTTAGGAGGCCGATGCCTGATCCATTAGGCCACAGAGGCTGTTATAGCACTGTTCTTGTTGGTGTGCCTGCTAACTAAGCCATGCATGACATTTACTGCAGTTTCAAGAAAAATAGAAAAAAATTGATCATCTTTATTTACCTCTGACGGGACTCGAACCCGTAATCCCCGGCTTAAGAGGCCGATGCATTATCCATTAGGCCACAGAGGCTCTTATAGCACTGTTGTTGTTGGTGTGCCTACTAACTAAGCCATGCATGACATTTACTGCAGTTTCAAGAAAAATAGCTAAAAATTGATGATCTTTTTATACCTCTGACGGGACTCGAACCCGTAATCCCCGGCTTAAGAGGCCGATGCCTGATCCATTAGGCCACAGAGGCTGTTATATTACTGTTGTTGTTGGTGTGCCTACTAACTAAGCCATGCATGACATTTACTGCAGTTTCAAGAAAAATAGCTAAAATTGATCATCTTTATTTACCTCTGACGGGACTCGAACCCGTAATCCCCGGCTTAAGAGGCCGATGCATTATCCATTAGGCCACAGAGGCTCTTATAGCGCTGTTGTTGTTGGTGTGCCTACTAACTAAGCCATGCATGACATTTACTGCAGTTTCAAGAAAAATAGCTAAAAATTGATGATCTTTTTATACCTCTGACGGGACTCGAACCCGTAATCCCCGGCTTAGGAGGCCGATGCCTTATCCATTAGGCCACAGAGGCTGCTATATCACTGTTGTTGTTGGTGTGCCTACTAACTGGAGCCATCCATGACATTTACTGAAGTTTCAAAAAATAAAGCTAAAATTGATCATCGTTTTATACCTCTGACGGGACTCGAACCCGTAATCCCCGGCTTAGGAGGCCGATGCCTTATCGATTAGGCCACAGAGGCTGCTATGTCACTGTTGTTGTTGGTGTGCCTACTAACTGGAGCCATCCATGACATTTACTGAAGTTTCAAGAAATAAAGCTAAAATTGATCATAGTTTTATACCTCTGACGGGACTCGAACCCGTAATCCCCGGCTTAGGAGGCCGATGCCTTATCCATTAGGCCACAGAGGCTGTTATATTACTGTTGTTGTTGGTGTGCCTACTAACTAAGCCATGCATGACATTTACTGCAGTTTCAAGAAAAATAGAAAAAAATTGATCATCTTTATTTACCTCTGACGGGACTCGAACCCGTAATCCCCGGCTTAAGAGGCCGATGCATTATCCATTAGGCCACAGAGGCTGTTATATCACTGTTGTTGTTGGTGTGCCTACTAACTAAGCCATGCATGACATTTACTGCAGTTCCAAGAAAAATAGCTAAAAATTGATCATCTTTATTGACCTCTGACGGGACTCGAACCCGTAATCCCCGGCTTAGGAGGCCGATGCCTTATCCATTAGGCCACAGAGGCTGCTATATCACTGTTGTTGTTGGTGTGCCTACTAACTGGAGCCATCCATGACATTTACTGAAGTTTCAAGAAATAAAGCTAAAATTGATCATCGTTTTATACCTCTGACGGGACTCTAACCCGTAATCCCCGGCTTAGGAGGCCGATGCATTATCCATTAGGCCACAGAGGCTCTTATAGCACTGTTGTTGTTGGTGTGCCTACTAACTAAGCCATGCATGACATTTACTGCAGTTTCAAGAAAAATAGAAAAAAATTGATCATCTTTATTTACCTCTGACGGGACTCGAACCCGTAATCCCCTGCTTAGGAGGCCGATGCATTATCCATTAGGCCACAGAGGCTGTTATATCACTGTTGTTGTTGGTGTGCCTACTAACTAAGCCATGCATGACATTTACTGCAGTTTCAAGAAAAATAGCTAAAATTGATCATCTTTATTTACCTCTGACGGGACTCGAACCCGTAATCCCCGGCTTAGGAGGCCGATGCCTTATCCATTAGGCCACAGAGGCTGCTATAGCACTGTTGTTTTTGGTGTGCCTACTAACTAAGCCATGCATGACATTTACTGCAGTTTCAAGAAAAATAGAAAAAAATTGATCATCTTTATTTACCTCTGACGGGACTCGAACCCGTAATCCCCGGCTTAGGAGGCCGATGCCTTATCCATTAGGCCACAGAGGCTGCTATAGCACTGTTGTTGTTGGTGTGCCTACTAACTAAGCCATGCATGACATTCACTGCAGTTTCAAGAAAAATAGCTAAAAATTGATCATCTTTATTTACCTCTGACGGGACTCGAACCCGTAATCCCCGGCTTAGGAGGCCGATGCCTTATCCATTAGGCCACAGAGGCTGTTATAGCACTGTTGTTTTTGGTGTGCCTACTAACTAAGCCATGCATGACATTCACTGCAGTTTCAAGAAAAATAGAAAAAAATTGATCATCTTTATTTACCTCTGACGGGACTCGAACCCGTAATTCCCGGCTTAAGAGGCCGATGCCTTATCAATTAGGCCACAGAGGCTGCTATATCACTGTTGTTGTTGGTGTGCCTACTAACTAAGCCATGCATGACATTCACTGCAGTTTCAAGAAAAATAGAAAAAAATTGATCATCTTTATTTACCTCTGACGGGACTCGAACCCGTAATCCCCGGCTTAGGAGGCCGATGCCTTATCAATTAGGCCACAGAGGCTGCTATATCACTGTTGTTGTTGGTGTGCCTACTAACTAAGCCATGCATGACATTCACTGCAGTTTCAAGAAAAATAGAAAAAAATTGATCATCTTTATTTACCTCTGACGGGACTCGAACCCGTAATCCCCGGCTTAGGAGGCCGATGCTATATCCATTAGGCCACAGAGGCTGCTATATCACTGTTGTTGTTGGTGTGCCTACTAACTGGAGCCATCCATGACATTTACTGAAGTTTCAAAAAATAAAGCTAAAATTGATCATCTTTATTTACCTCTGACGGGACTCGAACCCGTAATCCCCGGCTTAGGAGGCCGATGCCTTATCCATTAGGCCACAGAGGCTGCTATATCACTGTTGTTGTTGATGTGCCTACTAACTGGAGCCATCCATGACATTTACTGGAGTTTCAAAAAATAAAGCTAAAATTGATCATCGTTTTATACCTCTGACGGGACTCGAACCCGTAATCCCCGGCTTAGGAGGCCGATGCCTTATGCATTAGGCCACAGAGGCTGTTATAGCACTGTTCTTGTTGGTGTGCCTACTAACTAAGCCATGCATGACATCTACTGCAGTTTCAAGAAAAATAGAAAAAAATTGATCATCTTTATTTACCTCTGACGGGACTCGAACCCGTAATCCCCGGCTTAGGAGGCCGATGCCTTATCCATTAGGCCACAGAGGCTGTTATAGCACTGTTGTTTTTGGTGTGGCTACTAACTAAGCCATGCATGACATTCACTGCAGTTTCAAGAAAAATAGCTAAAAATTGATCATCTTTATTTACCTCTGACGGGACTCGAACCCGTAATCCCCGGCTTAGGAGGCCGATGCCTTATCCATTAGGCCACAGAGGCTGTTATAGCACTGTTGTTTTTGGTGTGCCTACTAACTAAGCCATGCATGACATTCACTGCAGTTTCAAGAAAAATAGAAAAAAATTGATCATCTTTATTTACCTCTGACGGGACTCGAACCCGTAATCCCCGGCTTAGGAGGCCGATGCCTTATCCATTAGGCCACAGAGGCTGCTATATCACTGTTGTTGTTGGTGTGCCTACTAACTGGAGCCATCCATGACATTTACTGAAGTTTCAAAAAATAAAGCTAAAATTGATCATCTTTATTTACCTCTGACGGGACTCGAACCCGTAATCCCCGGCTTAGGAGGCCGATGCCTTATCCATTAGGCCACAGAGGCTGCTATATCACTGTTGTTGTTGATGTGCCTACTAACTGGAGCCATCCATGACATTTACTGAAGTTTCAAAAAATAAAGCTAAAATTGATCATCGTTTTATACCTCTGACGGGACTCGAACCCGTAATCCCCGGCTTAGGAGGCCGATGCCTTATCCATTAGGCCACAGAGGCTGTTATAGCACTGTTCTTGTTGGTGTGCCTACTAACTAAGCCATGTATGACATTTACTGCAGTTTCAAGAAAAATAGAAAAAAATTGATCATCTTTATTTACCTCTGACGGGACTCGAACCCGTAATCCCCGGCTTAAGAGGCCGATGCATTATCCATTAGGCCACAGAGGCTGTTATATCACTGTTGTTGTTGGTGTGCCTACTAACTAAGCCATGCATGACATTTACTGCAGTTTCAAGAAAAATAGCTAAAAATTGATCATCTTTATTTACCTCTGACGGGACTCGAACCCGTAATCCCCGGCTTAGGAGGCCGATGCCTTATCCATTAGGCCACAGAGGCTGCTATATCACTGTTGTTGTTGGTGTGCCTACTAACTGGAGCCATCCATGACATTTACTGAAGTTTCAAGAAATAAAGCTAAAATTGATCATCGTTTTATACCTCTGACGGGACTCTAACCCGTAATCCCCGGCTTAGGAGGCCGATGCCTTATCCATTAGGCCACAGAGGCTCTTATAGCACTGTTGTTGTTGGTGTGCCTACTAACTAAGCCATGCATGACATTTACTGCAGTTTCAAGAAAAATAGAAAAAAATTGATCATTTTTCTTTACCTCTGACGGGATTCGAACCCGTAATCCCCGGCTTAGGAGGCCGATGCCTTATCCATTAGGCCACAGAGGCTGCTATATCACTGTTGTTGTTGATGTGCCTACTAACTGGAGCCATCCATGACATTTACTGAAGTTTCAAAAAATAAAGCTAAAATTGATCATCGTTTTATACCTCTGACGGGACTCGAACCCGTAATCCCCGGCTTAGGAGGCCGATGCCTTATCCATTAGGCCACAGAGGCTGTTATAGCACTGTTCTTGTTGGTGTGCCTACTAACTAAGCCATGTATGACATTTACTGCAGTTTCAAGAAAAATAGAAAAAAATTGATCATCTTTATTTACCTCTGACGGGACTCGAACCCGTAATCCCCGGCTTAAGAGGCCGATGCATTATCCATTAGGCCACAGAGGCTGTTATATCACTGTTGTTGTTGGTGTGCCTACTAACTAAGCCATGCATGACATTTACTGCAGTTTCAAGAAAAATAGCTAAAAATTGATCATCTTTATTTACCTCTGACGGGACTCGAACCCGTAATCCCCGGCTTAGGAGGCCGATGCCTTATCCATTAGGCCACAGAGGCTGCTATATCACTGTTGTTGTTGGTGTGCCTACTAACTGGAGCCATCCATGACATTTACTGAAGTTTCAAGAAATAAAGCTAAAATTGATCATCGTTTTATACCTCTGACGGGACTCTAACCCGTAATCCCCGGCTTAGGAGGCCGATGCCTTATCCATTAGGCCACAGAGGCTCTTATAGCACTGTTGTTGTTGGTGTGCCTACTAACTAAGCCATGCATGACATTTACTGCAGTTTCAAGAAAAATAGAAAAAAATTGATCATTTTTCTTTACCTCTGACGGGATTCGAACCCGTAATCCCCGGCTTAGGAGGCCGATGCCTTATCCATTAGGCCACAGGGGTTGTTATAGCACTGTTGTTTTTGGTGTGCCTACTAACTAAGCCATGCATGACATTCAGTGCAGTTTCAAGAAAAATAGAAAAAAATTGATCATCTTTATTTACCTCTGACGGGACTCGAACCCGTAATCCCCGGCTTAGGAGGCCGATGCCTTATCCTTTAGGCCACAGGGGCTGTTATACCACTGTTGTTTTTGGTGTGCCTACTAACTAAGCCATGCATGACATTCACTGCAGTTTCAAGAAAAATAGCTAAAAATTGATCATCTTTATTTACCTCTGACGGGACTCGAACCCGTAATCCCCTGCTTAGGAAGCCGACGCCTTATCCATTAGGCCACAGAGGCTGCTGTAGTTTTGTTTCATGTTGTCTTTTCGATTTTTTTTTGCAGGCTTATTCCAATATCTCTAGTTCATTTGATGGTCCACCTGCACCGCCCAGGAACACAATGGGACGGCGTGTTTCCGACGAGGCTAACGAGGTTCGTATTGCTTTGTTTGATTTGCAAGGAGCTGTGAGAATATTCCCAGCAAGTTTCCTATACCATTTGGATCCGCGTAGCGTAATCGGGTTATCCCTCTGCAATTGCAGATTTTTTTTCAGGGCATGTCTTTTTTATTTATTTGTTTACAATAATGTGCTCTGCATTCATCAGGTCCACTGATGGTAGTTATATGCCGTTTTGTTTTCATTTGTAATAGCCATTTATTTCTTGATGCGAATTTTTTCGTCCTTGTTATCCCTGAATACGATTGTTTCCGTCGTTATACCGTCGTGTTGTGTTTGAAGTTTTTTTTATACAGCATTGGTTTCGCTTTGTCATGAATCGTTTTCTGTGTGATTTTTCAGGTTGTGATTGAGGCGGCATCATCAGATGGTGCGCTTGAAATGGATGAATTGAATCAACACGAGTGTATGCCTGTTTTCGTGTCACTTCTCAATCATATGAATGACACTGGAGTATACAAGCACCTGGCAGAGGTAACCTTCCCCATCTGATACATGGATTTTTTGGCGGGACTTAGTTGGTTGTGTTTGCAATTTAAATGGGAGGAACTTTTAATGGCTACATTATGGTTTCGGGATTACTTGAGTGCCCTTGCCTGATAGATATTCAACTAAAATTTTAGCGCCCAAGTCCAGGTCCCTTTTCTGCTTCAAGTTAGAAGATTTTTTTTATGTCAATATTTTCTTGTGTTTAATTTGGGAGTATATATTTTATTCGTGGCTGTATTTGAATTTTGTTTCTAGGGAGAAGAAGGCTGCGAAATGCCATCGTGGATGACTTGTCTTCACAAGAAGATGAACTCAGATGATACTTCAGTCAATGTGAAACTCTTCATTCTTAAACTGATTACCAATACACCAAAGGTTAGTTGCATCTTTCCTTTTTTTGTATACTTGACATTATGCAGGAATGTTTTTCAAAATCTTGGAATCTTTTATTGGAAATTTTACTGTCTAAAGGTTTTTTAAGGACAACGTTGTTTTAGATGTCTTAGAATATTGAGTGCATGAGCATAACAATGCTCTAAGGTTCGCCAATATATTCAACATTTCACAATATACTTGATGAAAACTTTGATTACACTTTAGTTTCAACTGTTCTGTTTCACTATACTTATATGCGCTTATTAAAGTTTTTAGAATCGATAAACAATTAACAAACATATTGATAATTAATTTTCAGATATTTGAACCGTTTGGGAAATTTTGGTTTTCAACCATAATACAGTTTATTATTTCTGGTAACATAAAGGGATCTGTTTTAAACTATTTTGTAATCGATGCTATTGTGGCCATGCTCTCCTGGTCTTCAACATCCATTCCTGAGGTAAAGTTAACTTATTTACAATTAGCAATTTCTATCTATACATACAACTGCCTGTTTGCACTTAAATTGCTTCTATTAATTATTTTAATTCCTTATATGAGCTAAAGTTGTTTCTTCTATTTGATCTGCTTCCATTAGATTCTAGATATTTACTCACACTAGAATTTCAGCTAAATAAGAGTAAATTTGATATAGAAGAAGTTTTTTGTTAAAATCATGTGGGGTCAGCTTTAGTTATTTTACCTGAGGATATACTAATTTTCTTTATTCAATCCCTGTTTTTTCAATAACAAAATTTCTTATTAGCTACATGTGTTATTCCTTTTACCAACTATACTAAGCTGTGTTTAGCTCCTCTCTTATAGTGCATGTAAAAAATTTAAATTTTTCATTTCAGGATTCTGTCGTTGGTCGCAACATGGCGAGCAGTCTTCTTGATGTTTTACTGAAAAATTCTCATCATAATAACAGAGCAGTACTAAAAAATAATCTGCAAATCATAAAAACATTGACAAAAGTTTGGAAAGATCGCCTAGATGTTACGTATAGGTAAGGAACGTATTCGTAATTATTGAAGTTGTATAAATATTAAAATTTTTTTATCTTTGTAGTTATGTTCGGGTATTTAACTTAGAAGACATAACTTTTAAGCTTCAATAGCTACTTCAAACTCAAACATAATTTTAAATATCGTTAACTATCGTTCTTAACTCTGGCTTTTTGCTTTCCAAATTGATATAGCCTTGTTTATTTCACATTTAGATTTATCTATGAGAAATTTGCCACCGCAGACACGAATACGAAAGATAACATGACTGGTATACAGTTACTTGGTGTAATACTCACCAATGGTTTCCCGCCACTCGACAGTCGTTCTGGCATTGACGATGATAAGTACGAATTCCAGCATTTTGCTTTTTAAATTGACTTTGGGTAATGTATATGCTACTTTCTCAAGTGAATTCATCTTTTCCTCAAGTACTTCTTTCATCCATTTGCTTTTCACATTCTTTATACTTTAAGTTTTTCCGTTAAAGTCTCGAAAACTGATTTTGGCTGGGACAAATTGTTTATTTCCAAAGTTCAACTATGTTTACTGGTTTAAAAAATAAATTAATGTCAAATCAGTTTATTGGCTAAAAGTAAAAAATGTACAAAAATGAACAAAAATCCCAAAGGACAATGCAATAAGAAATCGATGAATAAGAAATTGATTTGTGGTGCGAAATTGATAAAATTTAGAAAACTTGTTGCTTTGTCAATCTCAGTACATTTGCATTTCAATGCTGGATTGTGGACTTCGAAAATTTTCGAGGAATTTGACTCTTTTGGGAATTGGCAATCTGCTTGACTGAGTCTACTTTCCAGACATGGAAATTGCTTTAAGTCATCTCGTCGGACGAAATTTAGGCCAACTAAATAGTAAATTTATCGATTCAAAGTCACAGCCAATGGACATTATATCATCATGATAAGAGAACGTATGCGAAAACTCTCTGGTCATAATTGGGCTTTTTTGTTGGTAGCAGATTATTACAGGTAGCGAACTTATCTCGACTTTTCAGCCACACGATCTGATTTTTGCTGAATTTGGCTGTTTATTTTTCGCAGATATTTCGCCACATTGACTCGAAATCTTTGTTTCAAATACAAAGATGTCTTCGCATCCGCGGCTGAAGTTCTTGGCTTAGCAATGAAGCAAACATTCGAACATGAAAAATCGGTATGTCACTACTACATCTAAAATGAAATATTTCCTGTACACAATACTACTGCGGTTCGTTGCGATCTTTTTCTCAAAGAACGCTTTCACAAAGACACTAGAAACGTCGCAAAGTTTTCCAACAAAGATGCAAGCTGAAGAATTTGTTAAGATAAATTGTTCAATAAATCACTTCGAAGAACTATTTAAAAAATTTTATTGCATTTGTATCACGTTTTATTATGTTTACTTTCCAGACAAACAGCCCTCTTTTCGCATACACTTACGAAAGACTCTCAGACCTCAGTGCCAATACAATGGATAAATTCATAATGTGTTTACATCGAATACAAATTAATTTTCCCGCGGCGGTCAACAGGTAAGCACCATACTTCAATTTCGTATTTTATTGGATAAAACATTCAGCACAAAGAAATTGATAGTATTCTCATAAGCCTTTTATTTTTCCTCAGACTTTTCGTGGAAAACATTTTGTATTCGAGGGAACTTTAAATTAACAAGCACTTTCGTGAGCGAAACACTTTCATGAGCGTGAGACTTGCGTGAGCGTTTAATTAATGTATATATGCAATTTGTATCGTTTAGGTTTGTGCCAAAGTTGTTGTTTAGCCTTCCATCACTTCATGGTGTTTTGAAACAACAATGTCTTGAAACATTGGCATCAATTGCTGAGAATTTTGATGAGCCAACAACAATATTTATGGAGTTAAAGAGTAAAGGCCTTGAAGCCGCTCTTAATCATAGGTAAGCAGAATTTCTTTTTTATATTCTGTTTTGTTCGTTTTTATAAATCTATTTTGTATCACCTGTGAGTAGATTCTAAGCCACATACTGCATAATTTAGATTTGCATTAGTAGCGTTTAGTCAATGCTTTGTTTGCATACACACTGTAGATTTCCGTTATTACTATAACTGAGAGGGGCCCATGCATAGCTATATTTGTTATAGGAATTCTAGCTCGTACCAAATTTTTATTATTTTCGGACCACTTTCGCCAACATTTGACACCAAAAGTAGATTTTTGCTCTTTGCATCCAAGTCTCTCATATAATAACTTATTTACTAAGTGTAAACGTAGGCTATTTTAAGAGGTCATCAAACTGGTTAATGGTTTTGTGAACTAGTTCTTACCTTGAACTCTCTATATTGAGAAGGTTATTGTGCGAGGAGAGGGATTCCAAAGTATTTTGAAGATCCTATTGTCCAAATGAAACAGTTGCATTAGAGTGCCGGAATTGCATTTTTAGTATAACACGGGGGCCTTCTTTATTACCTCTTATGTCTTAGCTCAACTTTACCACAAATTTTCTATTTTGCCACCGTTTTTTACGCATTCAATAGTCCCTTCCCTAGATATTGAAACGTGCTAGGATATCATTACCGATTGGTGATTTCATTGTTTTTTTATTTGCAGAGATGAGGGCCTACAAGTTGCTGCATTAAGTGTATTCAATGGTCTTTTGAGGAGCCTCACACCGATGCAAATATTACCTTTTCTGCATACAATCTCAAGAAGTCTGTCTAGTGCTAGTACTGCGCTGAGAAACAACATTTATGAAATGTTTATGTGGATCTACGATGTGTACAGGTAGTTACAATACATGATGAGCGTGTGGGTAGAGTAATGCTTCGAGTGATTTTCTCCTTTAGTTTTAACCGCTTTCCAATCCATGTCGAGTTGCCCCGACTAATTAACGTCCTTTTTTCTATTGTTTCCGCCTATCTTTTCAATTCTAAATTATTGAAGTTGTATAGATTTTTCCATCTTTCTTCTAATGCATTAAATCTTTATTGCAGAGCTGATGATCCTGATGAAATGAAAGAGAAAGAATGTTTTGATGTTTTGAAAATCAGCAAAGAGGTTCTTCTCCTTGGTATAAATGATCAGAATACTGATATTAGGTATGGCTTGACCAAACTAAATTTTAATAGAATGTGGCTACAGTTGAACTTGAATTCCCCAATATTTTGGGCACACATCCTCGGTATCATCCTCTTGCTTGATTTTAAGTTTCTTTATGTATTCTAAATTAACATTTGATAACTCGAAGCCTCGATGACTGTAGCAAGTTCCTCAATTTGATGGGTTTTGCGCATTCAACATTCAACTGTATCAGTAGAATTTGATATATAGCCCTTTTAATGCATCAAGTTGTTTCGCAATTGTGGGCCACGTTGACTTGCCACGATTTTTCATTGAAGCCTGTGTTGTATTACCAAGATTTTACCTTCGTATTTTGTTGTATTTTAGCCTGAAAGTGTTGAATTTTTGGCGACACGAGACCAGATTACCAACTTCAACCATAGAACGTTTAATCGAAATTCTCAGAGCTCTGTACTCTACCAAAACAGAGAAAGAGGTAAGGAGGCCGGCTTACACGTGTCCACTAATCAACCTGATTAACACCATTTGTATTTGTAAAGACTTCGTTCGCTTATTGGGCTGAATCTATAACAGCTTCTTAACGTTGTTTTGATTATAACAAGGTATGAAGCTTAAAGTCTTTAAGACTGCATTTGCATACCTTTTGGCAGTACCTCAGAGAAGGAATCGAGACCAGACAGGCGATGACTGCAGGGTCTCGCTAATAATACTAGCAATTATCTTAATACTTTAGTTTGTTGCCGAGAGTCTGATAACAACCATAGGATTTTTTAATTTACTTTTTTCACATGGCGTGTTATATACTGCACCGTCGTTAATTGGGAACTCTTAATCACATGTCCAAACTTTTCTTTTCCTTATACAGTATCTCAGCTACTCCACAAATTTACTTCTTCAACTAACTTCTCTCAGCCCTGATTACAATCTTCCATTGTTCAACGAGCCACTGGATTCTGCAAAGAGATTTCAAGTAAGCTACGTCTTTTAGTCGTACTTTCATTATCTTTCAACATTGATTGAATTGCCTCTTCAAGATTGAAATGAATAACAAAATGCCTTAACATTTGCGATCGATGTTTTGCGATCGATGTTTTTCAATAACCTTGTGAGGTGGTATGCTCTTTTAACCAGCAAATGTTGAATCTATGACCATAACTCCATTGTCTTCGACCACAGAAATTTGAAAGAAGTTCGAAGAATTTTTGCTGTGTATATTTTACCATAACTATTGCATCTTTTTTTCTTTAGGACTACCCTGTCAACTTTTCCTGGCAAAGGCAAAGGATCGCAATGACACCGCTGTTTGCTGGCACTATGAATCAGAGCCAATCACCTTCTCAGAGCCAGGGTGGTAGCAGCGTAGAAACAGGAATGCTTCGGGCAACTCAGCAAAATATGGACTTCACTCCGACTCAGGAGCAGGGATCATCATCCTCTGTAAATTGGATGAATCCCAGTTTCCAGGTATAATGTTATTCTTTGTTGATTCTCAAGAACGCTTTTGCCCCACCTGGAGCGGTTCCCTTTTCTTCTTCCACCCAGATGGGTCCGCTCTTTATCCCGGGATTTTAATTTCTTCTCAATGTGGTACATGGTTGTGTTGTTAAACAATGGAACTCTACGTAATGAACACTGATTTGGCCAATGCGGCGTTCCGTTGGGAAAATGTGTCCACTGTATGACAGTTGATCACAATATTTCGTAGAACCTCTGCATAAAAGATTCGTTTTAAATGGGTGTCCGCCGTCACAGGGTGTCCCATAACAGAGTTTCTACTTTATTTAATCGCAAAATATGAATGAATAATGGCAAGAATTTCAGACATTACGTTTCTTGATTGTTTAAAATTTTTTGTTGCGAAAGACTTTATAATTCTTTTGTCTTGTTCCAGGTTGGCTCACTACCAAGCCAATCGCAGCCTCAAACACAAGCAGCTCACCAGAGCACGTTGTTGTTTGTTTCACAAAAGAAACGACATCGTCGGACAGATTTCAACCAAGGAACATTGAAACTATCATCTACTTCGAATGCAAACCTCGACGAAATCGATGCTGGTGCAAAACAGAAACAGCCGCAACAAGACAGATTGGAAATCCTTCGCTTGAAGAAGCGCTTTCTAAAAAGCCAAGAGCAGTCGCGAATTTACTTCGCTTCCAGGGAGAGGAGATCGCAACAGCTTCGGCAATCAGCACTGCAAAGACAAAAAGCAGGCCGTGACAGTAAAGTCATCATGTATCGCAATTACAGACAAGGCGAACTTCCCGATATTCAGATTAAGCATTCGGAGCTGATTGTACCATTGCAAGCACTCGCGCAACATGACAGCGTTCTGGCCAGACGACTATTTGGGGTACGAAAATATAAATTATTTTCACATTTGATTTCCATGTAAATCGGGTGATGCAAGAATCAGCTCTTAGCACATGTTTTTATGCAAAGAGATTACAGAATACACTCCTTGTACCTCTATAAACGGACATCTCTCACCAACGGGCAAATGTTTTTCTAGCAAAATTTTCCAAAATTGTTCATATCTTTCCAAAGCAACTTCTATACAGCGAACACCTTTCTTCTATAAAGGACAAAAATCATTGATTTTCTTGGTGTCCGTTATATGATCGTTGAATTTAGCTTGCAGCTACATACGTACACATCTGCTTTAAATGCAGACATGAACCGCTTTTGATGAGCAAGCGGTTGATGAGCCACAAATGAAATGTAAACAAGAGCTGAGACAGAAAACGTTTTACTGATTAATATTTCAGGAAAGGTCTACTCGGCTAAGCCAGTAATTATACCGTAACGTGATATCATACGTTGTTACTTCAAAACTCATTTTTTGCCCTTAACAGGTTCTGTTAGATGCAGTTATTTCAGAACTTCCTGCCAAACTAAGCGAAGATGTGATGAAGAAAGCGTGTGCTGACATCCAAACAGCTTTAGATACGATGGTGAATTCATCTGTCGCATTTCATCCTCCGTTCGTGTATGCCATTGAAGATGCATGCGTGAGACAGAAGAGCTTGAAATTAGATCCTGCCTCGGTTACCACGGCTTGTTGCACGAGCCTTCAACAACCGATCGGCATAGTACTATTGGAGAAGCAGATAATTCAGAACTGTGATCTAGGGCCGAGGGCAAGCAAGCATAGTGGTCAGTTGAGTGATGATGTCATGACGTGGATTGAAACTGCGAAACTGTACAAGTCAATTGAACTGTATGATTTTGTACACTGCATATTCAGTGAGCAAGTGACAAAGCAAGAGAAAACGAGACTTGCATTAGAAGCTGAGGGAAGAAATGATTATCACCAGGCGCTGAAACTTTACAACCAGGTTGGTGAACATTCTGCCTCCCACTCTTCTGCTCTTCTTTCTCTTGAGACCGTGAGAAAAATGCGACGGTTGTCTTTACGACGGTTTTCAAAATTGTGTCAGAAATTTCAACATTGCTTATCATAAGCACACTGTTCGTGTATTTATAATCTTTTAAGCTTCTTTTATTTTTTGAGTACAGCACATTGTTTTTTACCTTTTAATTATTCCTGTTTTCTTTGGAGCCAAGTCAACTGCTTTAGCTTTTTTTAACTTTTACTCTACAACTTGTTGTAGCTTTTTATAAATACTAAATATTATTTAACTCTTGATGATTTTTGTTCAGCTTGATTCTTCTTGGCTTCACTTCATTTTGTGTGATGCTGTCTGAGCCTAGTTTTAATTTGCATGACTTTCTCTTTTGCGTTTTTTACTTGCTATGATCCAGTGTAGTCATCCATTTTGACTTTTACCTCTGTTTACCTTAGCTGTCTATAGAAGATTGGAGTGTCAGCGAGCCTTCTGGAGAGGAGCAAGAGTTTTGGGATACTGCAAGGCTTGAGGTAAAATATACCACAAACACACGAAATTTACTTGCTATTGCGTTAGTTGTCTTGTTTCGTTGCAAATCACTATTCATTCTGCAATGTTCTACTGTTGCATTTCAGTGCTATAACAATCTTGGACAATGGTCCAATTTACAAAATCTCACTCTTCAAAACATCGATGAAGATAGTCCAGCGGACATCTCAAAAATCTGGAATGATGCTTTCTTGCAGGTAAATACATCTTTGCTGAGCATTTGTTAATTTCTGTTTTGCCATAACAAATTTTGATGCATTCTGTATATTTGTTATTTTCAACCCGCTTCTTCCTTTCTCCAGGAGCAATTCCTACCCTTTTACATCAGAAGTAACGTGAAATTGCTTTGCCAAGGCAAGACAGATGCTGGCGAAGCTATGTTCAGTTTATTTCTTGAACATTCTCTCAGAGAAGATGAATATCGAGAATTCTTGGAGGTATGTCTCGTTGGTCTTAACTGATCATTAAAGATGCTTTATTGCTATTTTACTTTTACTAGCACAATAACGCTTACACATTGATGGTTTTGCAATGATTTCATCTGGTGCCATATCACTAATGCAACAGAAAATGTTTTTATTAGTGATGTGGTACCAGAACTTACACTTCTTGCCCAATGTTGTTAGATTAATATTACTAATGATGTAATACACTGTATCAAATGCTGCAGGCAGTACAGAATATCACCAATTCATACTACCATGAGTGCTTCGGTACTTACTTTCAATACTGCTCAAATACTTTCTTTGCCCAATGGCACATAAATTTGCTGCCACGATTACTATGGAATTTACATTCACTAATTTTGTTGTGCATGTAGTCACAAATGCGTCTTTAATTCTATTGCAACTAGTATTATTAATATCGTAGATATTATTTTCTTCTTTCTTTTGGTAACTTTATCTGTATTATTTTCTTAGTCGAGGTATTCTGACGATCTTGCATTGATTCGAATAATGCAAGACAATGGCGGCGCAGCAACACACTACATCAATATTGGATTGCAAAACTTTATCGAGGTATCTTATTTTTTATTCACAGCTTAAATGTATTCGCCTTAATGTGACTATTTGCACGAGTAAATGCCCGGGGCTTTTATTAAATTCTTCAGTTTTTAATTTGGATGACTATTGCAGGGGTTTTTGTGATTAATTTTTATAAGCAGTGTTTATGATTTTTTGTGGAGATCAGGAAGGTTTATTGGATGAGTTTATTGGATGGGCTAATGGAGGGGTCTTCCAAAGTATTTGGGTATTTCTCTTGTCATCACCATTTAAACTTGCTTATTTTATTACTTGGTTTATTTTCTCATCCTCGTATTTCATGGTTTTTCATCACAGGAGTGGTCCAATTTGAGTCTTTTAATGACCAGTAGTCGGCTACGTGCTTTGAGCAAACTTCAACGACTTTATGAAATGAAAGAATTTTCAGATGTTTTCTTCAATCAAGGTTTGTTTCTATCAACTTATAACGCATCATTCTCCTTATAATATTACTTGTTTATGGTCATTTTAAGGTGTCTGAATGTTTCGCCTATTAACATCATGTATGTGTATGTCATATGCTTGGGTTTAGAACACACTTTGAGGCCTCTACAGTAAATACTCGCATACAAGAACATATGAAATTTTGCGCCCAACCCATCGTTGAAGCCCAATGGGCTATTGTTTTTCTATTATTCTGACTCGAAAATATCAAGCTAGAGGTGGCTAATTTATTGTTTCTCATATGTAGTGCTTTAATGTATTGTACATGCTGTTTTATATGACACGTTTATTCGTGTATCTATTGATTCATTGCCTTAACATTACAGATAGTTTCAGTTGTGAGAATATCGAGGAGATGCTTGGTAAGTGGTCCAAAAGACTTCCTGACAAGACCCAACACACTGTGCTAATTTGGGACGATGTTATTACTAATAGGTATGCCTGTCTACATGGTTGCTTATCAGTATGCTTGCTGCTTCAATTGCATCACCTGCGTTTCTTATTTCTGCTAAAAATTAATAATCATACTCTCGATGGTTCTATTTTCTGTAGCGCCGTATCACAATTGATAAGATTATTTTTTGTAGATGCATGTACATGAGAAAAATGAAACAGAAATTTAAAGATTTGAATAGGTAAGATAATGAAAATAGGACAATAGGATAGTCATATAGGGTAGTGCTATTTTCAAGGGCCCATTCGAGTTGGTGATGCTAGATCATTTAGCGGGACATAGCACAGCATAGAATTACAAAAGCAAAAATAATAGTAATAATGATAATAACTATCATTATAAAGCATGCAGTGGCTGATGCCCATGCTGTTTGTATAGAATTTATTGTCAAGTCTTGCTACTGCTATAATGGAGTTTGGAGTCGTTTGACAAGATTTTGCCCTCCTTTCAAAGTGAATTTGCGATGCTATTTGTACATTTATTACTTTTTGCGTTTTGTTGTATTCTAGTGATGATTATCAAACTGTTTTAAAAAGACTCGATATGGAAGAGTCGAGAAATCTCTTGCTTCTAGCTGACGTCGCACGCCATCAGGTAGCTATTCATTTACTTGCTCATCAGTTACTAGAAACAACATCGATACACCTACTAATATCAGATTACGAAAACCGCTAAAGCGATAAATAGCAAACATGCAGCTGTAAGGTGCCATTAATTATTAAATTATGAATATTTAATTCACCTAATATAGTAAAAACCTGCTTATATGAACAACTTATGGGTTGAGAACCTTTGGAATGATACCTATATCTAGTCAAATCAGTAGAATAAACAATGCTTATTGTTTAGAACAATATTCCGGATATAGGTTTTGCAGGTTGCTCTATGCGAGATCTTAATGTATGCACATTAATACATCACTTGACTTTCTGTGCTCCAAAAGAAGAATTGCTTAACGTTACAGTGGGTGATTTTAATCTTGTCTGAAGTAGCAAATTAGGAGATGGAGTTCTTCAAACTTATATCAAGTGTTGAGTAGGATGAGTTGTTTTCTGGTTACGGTTTACCAAGTTCATAGATCTCTTTGACGTCAGATTCATTCAGTGCTCTTGAATGCCACACCGCCAAGTCATCAATGAAAATACCACATACCCATTCATTGTTAAGCCCCAGTGTGGTTACTGCATGAAAATTAAAATTTGCGCTCCGGTTGGTCAAAACTGTATGGAATCTATTCAAGACTCCATTAAGATAAGCACGTAATCCAGCGTCCTTTTTGAATGTTACGGCAAGGTGATTCCAACGATAGGGAAACATTTTGTGTGCAAACCACAGCTCCTGGGTTTGAGTATCTGTGATTATCTTGAAACAAATGCCCTTCGATAAATCAGGGGATGAAAATATGAATACACCCATCCGACTTGAGCTCGTTATAATGTTTTTCCAAGTATTTTTCTTCAGTTCTTTTTTTGTGAACTTAATCCATAAGCTGTATGTCGCTGCTTCGACTCCTCGAAGGTCGCTGCAATGAATGAATGAGTGAGTGAGTGAATGAGTGAATGAGTGAATGAGTGAAGGAGTGAGTGAGTGCATGAGTGCATGAGTGAGTGAGTGCATGAGTGAGTGAGTGAGTGAGTGAAGGAGTGAGTGGTTGAAGGAGTGAGTGAGTGCATGAGTGAGTGCATGAAGAAATGAACTTGAATCTATCGTGTAATACGTTCTGTTTTGAACTCTTTAACTCAGAATTTGTACTGAAATAACAGCATGGCAAACCGAAATATAATTCATCATGGAATGCTTACTTTAGACCAAGTACGGGTCTTTCAGTTTGTGCGCAACCATTTCCAGTAGTTGGCTTGCAGTAAAGAACAGGAGTGAGTCTTCCAGGCATCATCAAATGTTGGCCTTTTCTCATAATCATAATATTATCACCAGCGCCATTTTTTGTACTCGTTGATTTGAATTTGCCACCGTGGAGCTCATCAAATGACCAAAACAGATCCGCAGCTTTTGTTCCTTCTAAATCGGAAGAAAATTCAAAGAAATCATTCAGTTAAAGCTATTTATATATATCCAATTGCTCTTTGCTATGCATGTACTACGAATTATACACACACATCAACATGCTTACTTGAGACGTTTTCACAATGTCGGCCCCATGAATTAAATGTTGCATTCATTTTGCATTGGCATGAATAACTGTCGTTTGAATAGTTTGGAATGCACGCTGCATCATTCTTACACATTGTTTTCTCACATGAAGGTGACTGAAATAAATCAACATAGATATTGTACAGCTTGCAACATTGAGCTAGTCGCATTTTTGAAGTCTCAAATTTGGAATTACCTTGATATAAAGATGAATAAAGTCTTTATTTTTCACCAAAAGAGATTTGTTCATGTGGAGATTGGTGTTATTGCTAAGCAGTTGACAATCATAATCTTTGTTCAAACTGATGTTAATGTTGATAGAAAAACATCCATTTCTTTTGAGGCAAAATGTTTGGCAATTTGTAATGTTACTTGTTCTGTTTCTTGCAATAATAGTTGCATTTAAATAGTATCCATTCAGTTGACTGTGACTCAAATATTTCATGATTGATGTTTGGCAATGAAATCGAGAGCTGCATGTATTTTGGTTCACTCTATTTGTAGTTGTAGATGCAAAGCAAAAAACACTAGTTTGCTCTGCTGTTACAATGGTGAACACCAAAACATACAGCAAATTCATCCTGTAAAAATACAACGTCAATTATATTATCAAATTGAAAATTTTATTAAATATAAAAATGTTGTCCTAAATTACTTGAGACTAACTTTAATGTAATGTCAATGTAAAGATGTACTTTCTTTTCCTTTCTTTTAATCTTTCGCACACTCCGCATCGATTTTCTTTGCATATCCATATCATGCCGTTCGATATTTATACATTCGTATTGATTAATAATTTAAAATCTATTCGTTTCACATGTCTTGTAAAGTATCTATTTACGTGTTTAATTATTAAGTTCTAAAGTATACTGTGCTTGAGCAACAGGTCTCTTCACAAATATATTTGCTGGCAGCTAGCTAGGGCTTACAACTTTGATGTTTTAACAATACCAGCTGTAAATTTAGTTCAGGTGGCTTTGGTGTATGTTACAATAGTGTTTGATAATGCAGTGTAGAAGACCAGTGGGATTTTTCCCCTCAGGTTTTTAACGAAAGTGAATAAATTAATAATAACCACTATTAATATCATAAATATCTAAGTATAAATTTGGCGACAATCTTTCGATTCCCGAGCAAGCTTCTGAAAACTTTTATAACTTTTACACTCGTAATGATTATCGTGATGCTCAAAGGCCTTGTTATAGGGTCTTTTCATAAAATGCAGACCAGAACCTGACATCATCCTCCAATGAGATTATGTCGGATTATTTGTTCTTGAGTATGCACCTCTGACCCGTGGATTACGTATTGACATGTACATTTTCAGTAAATTACTGACCAAGATCGAGGTTCTCATCCAATGAAATCACGACGGTGTGATCGATCATAACTTTGCTCCCCTGACCCGTAAACTAAGTTTCTGTCAGTTGCGTGAACAACCAATAAGAAACTTCAATTCTGCTCCCCAGTTTTGCACCACGCAAGGCATATCAATCAATCAAAATGCATTTTGAGGGGAGCAAACTGGATTTCCAGGGGATAATTCGGGGTGTAATATATTAAATCAACCAGTCACCGTTATGCACCCTCAGATTGTGAGCTGGAACCGCCCCTGCAGACGAAAAATAAATGGCAGTTATTTTTAAACTCAAATTCTGGTTAGTTCGGGTTTGGCTAACATTGATGAAGGGGAAGCGTCCTTCCTTTGTTCCCGTTGTTTTGTTGGCTTGACTTTTAATAATTTGATTTTTGCCTTCTTTGGATGGCTAAAAAGTTTTTATAAGTTTGCAATTCAAAGCAAGAAGTGCATACTGTTTTACAACAAACGACATGTTAATGTCGTGTAAGCTAGGCAATTCATTGAAAGTAGAAATTTACCCGCAGCAAGGCATGTTATTAGAAACAGAATTTGTCCCAAAGGACGTATAACATGAATGCTGTTTTTCAGCAATTACTATTTTGATCCAGGATCTCTTTAAATTCTTTTCCAGGGAAACTTTTCTGTTGCCAAGCAATATCTCAGGGACTCCTACAATTCATCTCTACAGGTAAGAGTGGAAAAACATTTTGAATTTGAGATTTTTTTACTCTTTTTTATAAAACAGAAAATGTCCCTGATGCTATTGAACCCTCTGCCATGGCCAATGCAACATTACTTTTTCCCCGCTACGCTAGGATTCTTTCTTTTTCTGAGTTTTACTTTGCCTTTCAATTTTACAAGCTAGCTTCACGTATCTGTTCTTTTCTAGAGCGAAGCAAAGGAGACTGGTGTTACAGCTGACTGGTACCATTTGTATGCAAGAGTTCATTGTGATAAACTTCTAACAACTAACTCAGCTAGTGCTGTGGCATCTCTTGTTACGGTGTTGGAAAAACTAGGTCAGTATACTATAGAACTGTTCACAAAAAACATTTGCACGGCTTTTTAAGAATTTTTTTCAGGGCAATACCGTATTTACTCGAGTGAGCGCTGCGGCGCTCTTTTAATTTCTGAGACTTTTGATGCAGCACTTATTCGGGGCGGCACCTTTATGGGGGTGGCTTTTCTTAAAAAACCTGTCATTCTTTAGTAAAACATACGTTTTAAACAATCTTTTAGTACCAAAACATGCAAGTTTGAAACACAGTGTGTTTTGTTACAAAAAAATAAATTCCCAAGGTTTAATCAAGATTTGCAGTTTTTTCCTTTTTGATTCTAACGATTCTAGCGTTATTTTGTTTTGTTTAAGCGCTGCATTTACAAAATATTAACTGCTGCGTTCGTTCGGGGGCGGCACCCTTTAACTTTATTTGTCTCAAATGCGGCGCTCATACGGGGGCGGCGCTCACTCGAGTTAATACGGTACTCGTACTTTCTCAGCAATTTCCCAATTTCAATACAAAAACGTTCTTAATCCTTTCTTTGCAACAATTGAATAATTTTACGTTGCTGGACATGTGCTTTAATGGTCATGTAATGTTATGCTATGAATAGCGTGAAGGTCACAACATCAAGTATCTAAATTTCAACTTTCTTAGGTTTCAAAAACCCAGCACTACATTTTCTTAGCTTTTTGGCAAGCCTTGTAGCTACTACCTTCTCATAAAACACTTTCTTATAAAAAAGCGTTTCTACAAACCACCAGTCAAGTGAATTATTAAATATTACGAATAGTTAGACAATCAGATGTTAATCAGTTAATAGTATTATGAAATTAACTGGGTTATAACATTTGAAAAACTAGATTGTTAATGAAATTTAGACTATTTGATGGTAGAACCAATCCAGAGACTAGATTATATAACTGTTGATAGAAGAAGAAATGATGTTGGTATTTAATTTGTCAGACGAAGTAAAGAAATTCGCAGTAATTGATGACAAACGCAGCATTTCCCATCACATATTGGAAAGCAACACTTGGAATTGCCTTGCAGATGTTGTTACCAAACAGGGTGAGCTTGATATTGATAATCTTTACTTTGTGAAAATACTTTAAAAACATGTTTTGTATGCACAATTGTAGTTTATATTCTTATCAGCAAGGTTCTGCGGGCATTTGACACCTGCATATTTTGAAATTGTTTTCAGATGTGATTATTTCATTTTTTTCAAGATGGTGATACCGTTGGATATTTATTTGGCGGAAAGCAGCTTAATTGTTTGTCAAAAATATATGGAATCCAGCCACCATCAGACAAAAAGAAGGTAAGCACTAATTCATTCAGCCTGCTCGACTATTTCTGTTGCAGGAAAGGAAAGGCATTGTTGAATTTAATTTTTATTTCAGTGTCGGAGGTTTCTTGAGAAGTATTCATTCAGCTGTTTGCAGTCAGCAGTCGCCAAATCGCATCAATTGGATGAGAATATTGCAAAAAACAGGTATTATGGTGCTTTATTTCATGATTATCTGATTTTTCTGATGTTGGCTTAAATCTGTTTTATTCATTTATGAAAGCGAAAACGCAAGTTGAGCCCTTGAGAGCAAACAAGGAAGACATTATTTTGTTACATTTTGTAAGAAATACATCAAATTGAACGCGGCATTGGCGCAAAACTCTTTTTTCGCTTCATTTGTTTCCCAGTTTTGAATGTTGAAATTATGTTTAATATTTTTTCAGACTGCTGGTTGAAAACGCATTGATGACAATGACGAAGTTCTGTGATAAATCTTTAAGACAGCTAGAAGAAGGTAGGAGGGATATTTATAGCGTCTTACCAGATTGATTTTTGTTCAATTTGCATCTTATTTGCCTGTGTGATTATTAGCTATCAGGTTCAACTGTAGTGTGTGTGTGACTTTATTTGTGCCGCACGTAATTCGTTTGCTCTGAGATTTCAAATATATGTTAGCCACAAGACCAGCATTGATACGTGTGTGTATGATGAACAAGTGTATTCTCATTATACTGGATTTATTTATTATTATTATTCGTGATTTTTTTGTCAATAGATGATGAAGAAATTCCAGAAAAGTCTGAATATGCGGATCTCATTGTGCGCCACTTGCTGAAGGCCATGACGTTGGGTTCAACTGAAGCTCGACAAAGATTTCCACTACTGTTGCAGATCATCAGCCGATACCCCGAAACGAGAGATGCCTTTTGTCGAAAGGTAAGCACCGTGTATTTTTATCAGTACGAGGTAATGCTGATATAACCGAGAAACTTGCTCGAGACTTGAAACAAGCACTGAGCAAAATGCTGGGGAAAGCAACGAGCGGCGAAGAACGTCCTGGATGCAGAATGGTCGCTTTGTGGGGTGTTCTTTCAGTTGTGTCCCCAGTAGAACTAACCAACAAATGGCTCACGTAAAGGCCTGACCTGAATGAAAATGTTCTTACACCCGACTATCTTCATTTTTAGACTGGTAGTGTTCCTTTGTGGATGTTCTTGTCATGGTTAAACCAGATCGTCGCTTTGTTGGATAAAGATGAGGCCCCAGCAGTCTTGCCGTTGCTGAAGAAAGTAGCAAAAGAGTACCCTCAAGCCCTGGTGCATCCTCTACGTATAAGCAGTGAACAATATTCATTTGGTAGCCACGTTGATGGACGGAAGAATCGAGACAATTTCGAAAGGTGCGAATTTTTGTTCTTTTTGGTCTACTTTTTGTTACAATTGCAAACATTTTCAGTCGTTGCAAGTTGCAAAGAATGTTGCTGTGTATAACACCTCCTGTAAAACTCTGTTGTAGTTCCTTTATTCCCCTTGCGAGACAATTTGCCATGATATGAAATATTGCCCTGTGTAGACAGTAGCTTCAGCCGGCTTCAAGCGATTTTAACTGTAGTTTCAGGTTTTTCTTTGTCTGAAGGCCTGGTCTTTTTCAGTCCTTTGCTACTAAAGATTGGAATTTGTTATTTCTTAGTTTATTTGAAGCGTTTTGTTATTTTAAAATACAATTGCTATTTGTGTTGATTATTTATTTTTTGGTGTTGCTTTTTAGACTTTTCGCAGACACAAATTGTCCAGTTTGGGATGAGTTCGTTGCAGCTCTCGACACGTTGACAAATCCAGATCATATCTTCAAGGTATTTCTAATTCACTCTTTGTATTTTTTCTCAGAAAAGTGCCCTTTTTTGTTGGTCTATTGTTGCACTTTCGCATTGCACTTTCGACTTGCTTGTCATAGATCGAATTTCGCTACTTGCATTAACTTAATGGCCTATCTACACGAGAGCATGCTCAAATTCTTAAGATGATTAAGCGAATCCGTACAAAAACGGCTAAAAACTTGACCGGTACCGTGTAAACGGGGCCTAACAGGCACATGCTTAAATGGACAACAGGTTTTTTCTTGCCTGTTTGGCAGCACTTTTCATCCCTTTTAATCGCAATTGTTTTAGGATTGGTTTGATGATATGAAAAAACTGTTGGAGGTGAAAAGAAGGGACAGAGCTGCGATCGCAGCTTCGTACAGATGTATATGGAAGAAACTTTTTCAATTGCCAACCTCGCATGAAATAATTAGGGGAAAGATCAGACAGAAGTGTGCAAAGGTGACTCTCCACTCTAACTCATCTTACGCCTTCTTTATATTCCCAAAATAATGATTGACAATGATAGACACAATTGATGCTGTCTCCGCTAGCTCAGATTTGTTTATTCTTTCTGCCAGAAATTGAACAAAGTCGCTGAAACTGAGTTTGGTAAAGACGGTGGCGAGATACCTGACATGACTAGTAACGTAAATTACTCTGTTTGCTCTTTTAAAGGCCTTTTCTGCTTTAACGTCTTAGTTGATGCTTTTTATTCCCGCTTTCTCGCTTAAACGTCATTCACCATTGATTTTATATGTTTTGCATTGCAGGAGTTTTCTTCTAGTTGCGTGAAGATTTTGAAAAGCTTAAAGGCCATCACTTTTGAACATGGTCACGTGGACAATTATTCACCATGGTTTTCAGCATTTCACAGTAAAGCAATGAACTATGAAATGGAAATACCTGGTATGTATTTATTAATATTTGTTTATTCATTTTGAGCAAACTTATATTTTACTTATTAGTAGTCATTAATTGTTAGTTATATACCTTCAATTGCTGGTTGCTAATTTATTGGTAATTATTTGTAATTGATTAATAAGAATGATACATACAGTCAACTCTGTCTAATTCGAACTCGTGTAATTCGAACTTTTACTAATTCGAACCAAATTCTGTTGTTTCTTGAAAAATTTTTAACAAACCCTTATAAAAAACCTTTATAATTCGAACCTCTGTTATTCGAACTTTTTGTAATTCGACCATTTTTTTGTCCCGTCAGAAAAAACCCTCTGTAATTCGAACTTTGCGTTGATCTCAGTTAATTACCTGATGACATAACTTTTATTTTTGCTCTGATCTCTTGCAAGCCCATTGAAGTTTGCCTCATTAGGCAAATTGACGCAAATTGACTTACAGAGACTTAGTAGCTACACGGTGCCAGACAGATTTTTACGATCTGTTTATGCGTGGCATTTTCTAGAAATCAGGTCTGATCAGTAGAACTTTATCAATGGCACTAATTAAAGTACCCAAACCTGTCAAATTCATTGAAGAAGCAAAGGTGGTATTAAGGCCAATAAACGAAATTTCAATTCCTTTCGATGCTGAACTGTCGGTTATTGTTGCAAAAAATTGGAGCGTTCTATCTCGTGTAAAAGGTTATCACGTGTACCAAAGTGTATGAAGACCAGTAATTAATGAAGCTTTAGAAGCTAAAAGACAACCAGAGAACCCAACGGATAAATATGCCGTGGGTGTGCTCAAAGATGAAAAAGTTGTGGGGCACTTAGACAAAGGCAGTAATGGACGCTCTGCAAAACAATGTTGTGACTTAATCCATATATTTCTTTTCTGCTATAATAATTAATAAACTGTTTTGCTTCTTTAAAATGCCTCTAGTCCATAACAATGGTCATAAAAATATAGTTTATGGCCATAAAACGGAGATATGGGGGTGACTAGGGGTAAAATATGGCACTTACATGAAAACTCGTATAATTCGAACTTTCTGTAATTGGAACAAATTTGAATTCCCCCACAGAGTTCGAATTAGACAAAGTTGACTGTATTAATTTTTTTCTGAAGGTATTTGGGCTAGGGGCTAGGGTTTTTGGAACATGAAATGTGTAGTTCTGTAATTACTAACCAAGTGCTTTAAATGTTATTGTATTATATTATATATTTCATATTTGATAAGTCCTTTTTTATTTTCCTATCAGGTCAGTATACTGGAAAACAAAAACCATTAGTAGAGTACCACGTGCATATTGTTGGGTTCGATCAGACGGTAAACAATTTTATCTTTTATTTGCCTTGAAATTCGTTGGTTTTCAATTTTTGTACCAATTTTCGAGGAGGTTAAGAATTTTATATTTGTCACTTCAGAAGACGCTGTGTTTTGGTCATGAGCTTTTATTTAGGGTCATTCCAATGAAATTCTTGTACCCAGGGACTTCCTTCGGGACGGCACAATGGCGGCACATGTTCACATTTTTCTGGGGAACTAACTGAAGTGTCCCTTTTACTTCCCAAGACACCGTAAACGTGTCCCGTTTTGTTAAAAAAGTTGTCCACTTTTCTTGTGCCCCCTAACTTTTAGTTGCTTTCAAAGTCCCGGTACCAATTGTTTTCTTGGTAAATTATTAATTGTTGATTGTTAATTATTTTTAATTATTAATAACGAACTGTGTGCACTGGATTGGTATCTCCTTTTGCACCAAAGTTTTGAATTTTTTGCCCTCTGCATCAAGGCTTCTAATAAATTTGATTCTTATAACAAACTAATTCAGATTCTGAATTTTTTAATTTGTTCTATTTTTCAGGTATTGGTAATGAGGTCCATAAGATGTCCAAAACGGCTGAAAATTCGTGGTGGTGACGAGAAGGAATACAAGTTTCTTGTCAAAGGTGGGGAAGATTTAAGATTGGATCAAAGAATCCAACAGGTAGGTAGAAGAAGATCATCTTTCGCCATTTTCTCATCTCTTTTGGCTTTGACTTGCTTTATGTATGCCACAAGGACGGCCTTCGTAACTCGAATTCCAAGTTTCAAAGTTTAACATACAGTGCCCTCGCAAAAGTTTGGAAACGCCTGATGAAAAATGGCGTCTAGAAGTGGCCCTAGGCCTGAGCAAGAAAATTTACATAACAATATAAAACTACCAAACGGGTTTCAATAGCGAATATATTTAACATAAATATACTCACAATTTCATACATTTTCAAATGAAAACATAATTTAAACTATATCATATTGTTTTACAATAATATTAAAAGAAAACTGCGAAGAGGTCCCTTAAAAAATGTTTGCGAAAATGTATCGAAGTGGAGTAATTAAAACGCCAATAATTATAATTTCTTTCACTCAAAGCCACGCAAATTCTCTCTCATTTAAAAGAGAATGTTTTAAAACTTTGAAAAATACAAGAATTATTTAGGTAACTGTCTTGACCTTTTAAAATTCACGGTTTAAGTCTTTGTTTACAACTTGAGAAGCACATGTTTTGTTTTTCAAATTTCAAATTGGGTTTTAAAAATAAAATTTTCGTTCACTTCAGAAAATATTAAGCCCTTAAAAATTATATCAAATTATAATATTTGAAACAAATTATAGGAATATCCATGTTTGATTTTTTGTTATGGCGCTTAACCTTCTTTTTTTACTCTGGAAAAAAAATTACGGAAAAATAGGTTTTGTCAAATTAAATTCCTAAAATGATAAACAAAGACTTAAACCTTGAGTTCTAAAAGGTCAAGACAGTTACATGGAAAATTTTTATACTTTTCAAAGTTTTAAAACATTCTCTTTTAAATGAGAGAGAATTTGCGTGGCTCTAAGTGAAAGAAATTATCATTATTGGCGTTTTAATTACTCCACTTCGATACATTTTCGCAAACATTTTTTAAGGGACCTCTTCGCAGTTTTCTTTTAATATTATTGTAAAACAATATGATATAGTTTAAATTATGTTTTCATTTGAAAATGTATGAAATTGTGAGTATATTTATGTTAAATATATTCGCTATTGAAACCCGTTTGGTAGTTTTATATTGTTATGTAAATTTTCTTGCTCAGGCCTAGGGCCACTTCTAGACGCCATTTTTCATCAGGCGTTTCCAAACTTTTGCGAGGGCAGTGTATGTAGACATTGCTATTTACAAGTGACACTTTATTTATTCTTTGTTGCAGTTGTTTGATATTATGAACGGAATTCTTATCGGCAATGCTGTTTGTAGCACTAAAACACTTGCTTTGAAAACATATCAAGTCATTCCCTTGACCTCAAGGTAGAGCCACTAATCATTGTACTGTTAAATCTTGATGTAACCATTCTTTGCACTATATAAAGCGAGCTCCTTTTTTTATTTCTGCCTTGTTTCCTCTTGTTATTTTTATTTTTGCCCATGTTATTTATGATCCGAAATCAATTTTGTTTTAGAATTGGGATAATTGAATGGCTTGATAACACAGAACCTTTAAAGGCATTACTGGATTGTAATGCAGAAAATGAGTCCGTTGTTTTTACCATTTTCCATTTTTGTTCCATTATTCTCTAACTTCCATTTCTTTCATAATTCTTCTGCACTATTAATCAAATCTCGTCTATTTCTTTCAAAATTTCGTTAAATTTTTATTTTGGTTTAAATTCCATCGTGCTTTTTACTTCTTCATCTTCCCGCCATTTGTTACCTTTTTCCTTTGAATTTTTATTTTCTTTTACTCTTTTTTCATCATTTCTGTTTTTCGTTTTCTTCGTGCTCGTAATATTTTCTTCGTTCTCTTCTGGTTATTCAAGTCTAGTGTGTCTTACTTTCAGATCTGCGGGTAAACATTATCAGGATTTCTTACGAAAATATACGAAACCTTGTGATGCAAGAAGGCCTGAAACGTATTACAATCTTTATAAGTACGTGCAAATCTGGTATTTATATATTACGTGCATATCTTGTTCATAAACAGGTGTTATAAAGTTTAACTACTGTCTAAAGTCAAACATGCATCTTTATCCGAAATTTACTAAATTTTAGTTATTGCTTGCGATTTGCGACTACTCCGCCTAAAATTTCAGTTTCTACTTTTGGTTCTGGTGCTAATATTTATAGTTAATATTTCTAAATTTGAAGTCAATGCTCTTGCCTGCAATGTCTAAGTCTCTCTATTTTGGATAAACATGTATCTTTTTTACTTTTTTACTTTTACTTCAGTGGTGAAACTTTAGAACACCTCTGTTTTTGGCGCATATGCCATTTTAACATTTGCAGAAAATTTATCGTTTTAGGTATTAACTTGGATGTGTGACTGCTTTTCCAACTACTTTGTATAATTTTCACTCGATTTTTTTTAGCATGGTACTGAGTATTTTATTCTTTCATATTTCATATTATAGGCTTGCAGATAGAATCGATACAGTCATACCGTTTGAACAGAGACAACAGAAATTACCTTGGGATCTCCTCAGGTAAGTGTAGCTGCATACTTTGCTTTAAATTGAACTGATAATGCAATTTAACCTTGCAAATTTTATAAGGTTTAATTGATTTGATTTTCTGCTAAATATATAAATGAATGTTGCTGCGATGTGAAAAGTGCGATTCCTGTAATGCTGACTATTAATGTGCAACTTTTTTCACAATTTCCATAGGCGTGCACTTGATAAAATGGCCACATCATCCGAGGCATATTTTGTCTTAAGGAATCATTTCATACACACGCATTCCTCTTTATCGGCCTGTCAATACATTCTTGGCATTGGCGACAGACATTTGGATAATTTCCTTCTCGACCGTGGCACTGGTGGTGTTATTGGAATTGATTTTGGGTGTTCGTTTGGCTTTGCAACTACGGTGAGTATGGCAACATCTTCTATTCGAGGTTTAGTCGAAATTAGGTCTCGCAACTAAAGCACGTTTTGATCAGCTCGGAGTATATTCAAGACAACCATGCTCTCTACAAATTTTTCGTCGTCGGCATAACATATGCTATACTTCTTATGATGATAAAGCTAAGCTAGTATTTTTCTGCAATTTGAGCCATGGCTAAGTTTGTTTGTTTTAAGTACCCTGGTGAGATAATTCAGCAGGCATTCTGAACAAGAGATAGGCCTGTTGACGATTTTGATGCCTTTACGTATAATTCTATTACTTTTATTTTAGAATCATTTTAGTTGCTTATCAACTGATTATTTTTTCATGTCTTTCGCTTGATTTGCAGCATTTGCCCATACCTGAACTTGTGCCATTTCGTTTGACGCGGCAATTCGTCAATCTGTTGTTGCCATTGAAAAATTCTGGACTTTATCGCCTGGGTATTGCTGCAGTATTGGCCGCCTTACGCAAGAATCCAGAACTACTTCTCAATACCATGGATGTTTTTATTAATGAACCTCTTGTCGATTGGCAGGTAAGAATTATAATCCATACATAAATCTGAATTCGGTCTGTTTTTCGTATTTTAAGTCATTGCTCTCAGTGACATAGATAAAAATAATCCCATAGAAGGTGTGCCTTCATAGGCGTGTTCATAATGCCACGCCCAGATAAATGGAGTTGTGTGACGTTGATGTACTGTTGTAATGAGATGTTTTATTGTTTTCGGATTGCATTCAGTTTTGTTAGCGGTCGGTGTCGAGGGTTACAGTTCACGCAAATACAGGGCACAGCAAAAACAGCTTTTGCTCTAAAAAAACACACTCTACTCTATCAGGAGCAAATTTCATAATTATTGAAGAAATGGATTTCCGAACAATTCTAAAATTTTTTGGCAAAGTGCTTCCAAAGTTCTGGCGGGGGTGTTAGGCCCTAAATGCTCCCTGTACTTACGTCACTGAGTGGTCTTTGATATTACATTGATCAGAAAGTGTTAGCGTTACGACTTTAGAAAGCATCCATCTTCCTAACTTTCAATCTCTGCAGAGTAGATATCAACACACAGTAATCATGGGTTCAATGCTTGTTTTTGCTCCATTGGTATTTGTTATGCCAAGGTCCTGATGATTGTTTTTAATTTGCTAGGCCAATGCACGAAAGCAAATTGGTAAAATGGATAATACGGGTATGTAAGAAATTCAAAATCAAACAAATTACGTTAAAGGCCCCGTTTACACGAGAGAAAAAGATACGGACCCAAAAGGTCCCTGCCTTTTGGGTACGATATGGGAACGATTGTATAGCGTTTACACGGGAACGGACTCAAAAAGCTGTTCAGTTTACACGAGAACGGATCCAATTGTTGAGCATGCGCAGTTGTTCAAGTTAAGGCGTGTTTTGTTGTTGTTAGTTACTTGTAATTGCGCCAAAACACTCTCAGAAAATGGCGAACACGAATTTCCTTCCTTCACCTGCCTCGCTGTCGATGTTGTTCGCAAACTAAACTTACCACACACAACAAAGAAGCTATATTGGAAAACATCAGAGACAAAATTGATATTACTTGCTTTTCAATAGGCCCAGACATTTGTACTGCTTATATTTTGGACTTCCCGCGATAACACAACCTCAGTTGCAACAGCCTCAGTTCAGTGCCGTGCCTGTTCTGGTTCCGTTCCAAGCGTTTACACGACACCGATACGGGAACGGACCCAAATGGATCCGCTTTTCTAGCGTGCCCAAAAAGATACGATCCCGTTCCCAAAGAGGAACGGATCCATGCGTACCCGTGTAAACGAAACACCTATCGTAACTTTTTTTGGAACGGATCCACTCGGATCCGTTCCCGTGTAAACGGGGCCAAAATCATCACTTTCATAACAGTTGTTGCTTATATTTTAAGTTTGTGAGAAGAAATAAAATATAAAAACTCCTTTCCTGGCCATTTCGTCACCTTTTGATTTTCCCTGATGCTTTTTTTGTCTGAAGAATAATTTTAACGCTGAAATTGATTCTAACCGTACAAAGCTAACCATAGCGTAAAGATGGCTGCGTTATTTCAGATCAAATACGTTTCTTTATATGGAGGCACCTAAAGCAACCTTTCACGACTAATGGTTGGTTTGGAGAAATATCACTGACGCATGTCCTTATTCTTTAATATTGACAGATGGATCTGGTGTTTGGTATCCAAAGGAGAAAATCGCAATTTGCAAGCTGAAGCTAAATGGTATCAATTGTGCTTACATCACAGGGTAAGTAATATTTTGTTTGTTTATCTTTTTTGTTTCTTGCTCTTGTTTTCTGGCATACTGTTTTGCCCGTAATTGGCGGAGGAAGGAAGTTGGAGGTTGAAATCGATGAAAATCAGCATTATCGTGAAGGCTATTTTTTATCTTTGGTTAAGGCATTTTGACATCAATGCTATGCTTTACCGGTCATAAATGCCTAACTGTTTACCGTAACAGATAAACCTGGTCGTTGCAACCAGGGAAAATAAGTTCTAAAGGCCGGGTTACACGATCACTTTTTGCCATCACTTTTTTTGATATTGGACCAACGTGATAAAAAGTGACCGTGTAACATGCAAAAATGATGGATTTTCGCAGCAGATTTTAATGGGCTTAGGAGGTGTTAATCCTCCATCATTGAAAATTTTACTCTGAACGAAAGCAGAGTAAAATCGAGTCCATCACTTTTTTTCAAAGACGCCGACAAATTCTTACGTCACGTAGTGTTTTGGTGAAGAGGGAACGGCCTAGAGTTTCAAGAAAAGAAGTATACAACTTGAAATTGTGCTTAGAAACATCATTATTTGCATGAAAACGAATATTAATAATGATCAGGAAAAATTTGAAGTGCAAAACAATCTCGAAAAATCAAATTTCGTAGAATATAGTAGTGCGAAATGTAAGTTAATTTATATAATGGTCAGATACATATTGTTTATTATACATGCATACAGCAGTCCAAACAAGACATTGCCACTAACACGGAACTTTTCCTGGCCTATGAAAAAGATCAACAAGACAACAAGGATCTCCTGGAATTTTTAGCAGACTCCGTCGCGTCGTCCTGTTTCTTTTGGGTCTTCCTGGCAACCAATCGAGTAATGTAATAGCAATTGCCCTATCTTTTTAATATATGTAATATTAAATTGACATTACACTTCGATATTCCGAGGATACAAATTAACTTATATTTCGCACTACTATATTCTACGAAATTTGATTTTTCGAGATTGTTTTTCACTTCAAATTTTTCCTGATCATTATTAATATTCGTTTTCATGCAAATAATGATTTTTCTAAGCACAATTTCAAGTTGTATACTTCTGTTCTCGAAACTCTAGAGGCCGTTTCCTCTTCACCAAAACACTACGTGACGTAAGAATTTGTCGGCGTCTTTGAAAAAAAAGTGATGGACTCGATTTTACTCTGCTTTCGTTCAGAGTAAAATTTTCAATGATGGAGGATTAACACCTCGTAAGCGCATTAAAATCTGCTGCGAAAATCCATCATTTTTGCATGTTACACGATCACTTTTTATCACGTTGGTCCAATATCAAAAAAAGTGATGGCAAAAAGTGATCGTGTAACCCGGCCTTAAGAAAAGAGAGTTGCGCCAAAATGCAGACAAAGTGGCCTAAAAATATCTATGATCTGTTCTCTCGACCTTTTTAAAACTTCCTTCGTACTGCAAATAAAGGTTATCCCCGTGCTACTTTTGCTATTTATGCCGGAATGTAAAACAGATAATACAGTTGAAGCTTGAGGATGTGTGTTGTTGCAAGAAGAAATCTTTTGGATATAACAAGTAGGATTAAAGAGTTTCCGTTTGAACTCACTCGTAAACTATTCACTCGATACTCATAACTCATAACTATTGAAAGTTACGAGAGAAGCGATCAAACACAAGGAATATATTTCAATGTTACTCAAATCCAACGTAAAACAGCAACATAAGAAAAAGATCATACGACATGAGTAGGTTAGTCTAAAGGTCAATCACGAGGTATAAATGTCAATCAGGATTACAAATACGAGTCATAATAATCATAGATTCTTAATAATAACCGGTTAATTTGAATTGAATCGGTTATTTTGAAACAAGCAAGTGATGGAAGGTAGTATCAGCTCGAGAGGAAAAATCTTTGTTCGTCAGTTAGAAGATCATACACTGGCAGAAAATTTCATAATTTAGACCCCCGGTAATTGGGACACCTCCACCGGCCAATTAATTTTGAAAATAAAGTCCGACCCCCCCCCCCCGTTCGTTTATTGCGACCCCTCCGGCAATTAGGCACCTAAGAGTAAGTGACAGCTTTTACATGGGATATAATTAAGAATCGATTACTGGTACAATGATAAACCTGATATTCACAGGCGTTGAAGAATGTAGTATTATTCATCAACATCTAATGTATAATTGACAATGATCTAGTGATGCATACAAATGTATCCTTGAATTTGCCCCCATAGCGAAGAGATTCGACTAGGTCACGAGAAGAGGTCAGTATGTAAAGAAATGCGTAACGTAGCACATGGTGATTCAAAGTACAACATCAGAAAACGGTTTTTGGATGAAGCGAAAGAGAGGAATGTTGCGTATTCCAAGTATTGCCTGACTCCTGAACAACAAGCTCTGTGTCTTATTGATCAAGCCACAGATTCAAATATTCTTGGACGTTTCTTTGTGGGATGGGCACCATGGATATAAGGAATACTCTGACTTTAGATATTACTAAATAATAAATACAACATTCTTTTACCCAATCTTCACGATTCGTTAATGAAACTTGCTAATTTGTTTTATTCAATTCGGTACACTATGGATAAACATAATTTTATTGAACAGTAGCTTGAAAGTTGAAAGTAATGCTATTTTTTGCGAAGTGTTACAGTTGCGGCAATTCAGATTGCTACTACAGTATTCAATATTATACTAATAATCATAATAATTATGAGTTGTTACTTTTTACTGCTTTAATAAAAAGTGAGTTGTTCACTTTGTAACAAACAGTGTCGCTCGGTCTCTTCTTGTTTGAACTTTGAATGACCTCGAATCCACGTAGCCTCATTTGCCTGTGAAATGCTGTAAACGAGACTGCCTTGAAGACGGGCTCGTCTTTCACGTTGAGCACATTTGTTATGAATTCTTTTCTGCTTGGTATAATGATAGACTTTGAGCTCTTCTCGTACTTGATAAAATGGAAATACTTTTTACTTTTGATTACTTGGATTAGCTTCTTTGAGAAACCTGCCAAATATTCATCATGATGCGCAGTAAGGATTCCCTTTTGTGTTATTTCACACCTCCCTACAACATGGTTATGGTTACCATATAGGTTATCAGGTTATAGATTGTCTAAAGCAATATGGGATGATTTTAATGGTCTGTGTCTCGACGCTGTCTTTGTGTTTAGTTCATGTGTATTGGGTTTCGGGTTTGGAAAGTTGCAATTAAAAATTTCTAGAAGTGTACGCACGTATGGAAACTTGAGGACAGATTTCGAGAAACATGTCGCACTCGTTTGACGAACAAATTTTACAGCTTTTTTGAAATGTTTCTTATTGTGGTGGAGTATAGTTGGATTACTCCTGATTAACCATTAAAACCTACCGTTATGATTTTCATTTTCTTGTGTTTCTGATCGTCCATTTTTACTCATAACTTCAAGTGGTATAGAAAGTGCTTCTTCGTCTTCTGCAATATACTTTGACGCGTTGCTGCAACTTCTGAGAAAACTCAACTTTTTCACCAAATGACCCATCTTAAACAAATTACATCAAATTGTTTATAATTCTATTAAACCATTACAACAACCATGCTTGCGTTGGTGTAGGCCAGTAATTCTTTTGTTTCGTCTTGCTCCTACCGTTTAAACTTTCAACGAATTTTCCGAATGTGGATTTCTGAAAATTGAAATCAACCGTGTGTACTATTCGACGATTTTTAAACTTCTGAATTAGCAAAAAAAATTGCAGAAACGATGATATGGTTTGCAGCAGTTGGCCGAACTAGCAGGGAATGGTGTGTTTTAAAATCATCAAGTCAATTGAAAGAAGTAAGCAGAACAATGAAGATGATTCATTGTTGGATGAGAAAATCAATTTTAATGGAGAAAGATCATACATAGCGATAGCAGAAGATATTGGCAAGAGAAAAAAGATATTGCAATGCAGATAAAGATGTTACTGCAGAGGAAAAGAAAATATTTCAAGCAGGAAAAAATTATAATGCAAAGCAGAAATTTCAATAGCATGAAAAGGTGATGCAAGGAAGAACAAATGCACTGCAAAGCAAATGAAATTTATCAGCTATAGAGCAAGTAAAGAAGATAATTTAAAGCAGAAAATCAAATATAAAATATACGATAATGCCATTTTGATGAAAGGTTAAAATGGAAAAAAGAAATGTGATAGTTTTTAATTTGATTCCATTCCATCTCGAAATGGTTTGATTGTTCTGATAAACTGCAGGTTCTATAAAAGCCGCTATCAGTCATTTGTAAACTGATGAAAAATTAACATTATCAGTTTAGGTCTTTTATTGTCAGCAAGAAGTAATTGAAAAGAGAAACAATATGTGCAAACGTTTGTTTAAATTCAGCTCACAAATAAAGACTATTTTATTCTTGCTGTATGGTTAACTGAGACATCTCCGGGAAGGTTTTCATTTGAAAACGTTGTTAGGACATTAAACACGGCTTATAGCGTTATTAATCAAAAACATAACATTATTAACTGAGACTTTGAATGATGGAATAATTTGAAAGATTAATTTTGAGTATACTTGAAATAGTTGACCAATATCAGAATTAAGCGTCTTTTAAATTAGCATAATTTCACCACATCAATTTTGAAGAACAAAAGACAGAACAGGTCTCGCAGCAGATAGGTTCCAGATTCTCTTGATTCGCAGCGCTCATCTCATCATCTGTTTCTTTTTTGTTTTATCTGCTGACTTTGGAGACAGAGAAGAACAACAGAAGAACAAGAATGGGCTTGTATTCTACTCCGCGGTTCCTCGTAATTTTACTTGTTGGTAAGTTTTGTGTATTTATTGTATTTTTACTTTCTTTCTGCTGCATTAACAGTGGCAAACCCGATATTGAAAGTTTGCAAATGGTTATCAGCTATGTCATCAGATGAGGTTTAAAAGTTTCCAAATGGTTATCAGGTTGCACAAACTTTAACAGAAAATGAATGAAAAGCAAATCTTGTGAATTTGAGATTTCGAAAACGTTATCCGTAATCAAATTCACCGTTACTTGAGAATTTTACCTATTTGAAATTTTCATTTAGCCAAACGTGAAAAAGGAAGTTCTTCCTTCCCATTCTCTCTGGTTCTATGTTATTTTATTGTAATCTATTTATTAATATTCGTTCTTACAATTTCAAAATCCCTTTATATTGATATCATAACCCTGATGAGTCGACTGCCGTTTGTTTAAGTCGTATTCATCGAGTATTTGCTTCTTTATGCTATTTTTCTTTTAATGTCTCATGCTGCAAAGTTGACTCTCCATAATTCGAACCCTTATGAGATTGCAACATATTTTTCACTGTTATCATCGAGGCTCAATTTTGGTTTGCACTTGTGTTGGGGATCATTCTCGTCACTTCTCTCTCACCAGGGTTGCAACCCCGCCTTCTTGTTTTTTTGATAAGGAAGTATAAGTTTTCAGGTCTCGACCTTGCGAGGAAAATATAGCTTTCCTCATATTTATTTAATGCACGCAGTGAAATAATAGAATATATGTAACACGAGCTGGGTTTTGAGCATTGGCAATGCAATATAATGTTGTCAAATATAAGAATCTCAGAGGAATGGACAGACTTTGACGATTTTAAAAGTTGCATTTTACCATGTCATGATGTGCAGTGTCATGATAGAACACTTCCCGGCGTCAACTCATTGCCCTGTCGATTTGTGATATCATTATCCACTCTGGTATTTATAATCATCATCACAACCCATAAAGAGCCTAATTACAATATTATTAGTGTTTTTACAACCAACGACGTGTTTAAACAGCAATAACAATGGACAGCAAGATTATAATAGAGTGATTTAACTTACAAAATATAGAGATGAATATAAAATGATCATTGTTTTGATATCTGTTTTCGAAAAATGAGGGGTGTCGGGGTTTGAAATTTAGTTAAGTGAGCAATATTTTGAGCTCGAAGGCCATATCTAAATGCAAAGGCAATTGTCTAGACAGAAAATTAATGTTTTCTCTATATTAATATTTTTCTGTTCTATTATTAATATTATTATTATTGTTATTATATATCGAACCGCAGTATGGATTCATCGACGATTAAACAACCACGTGATATTGTTTGTCCCCCATTTCGCGTTTGTCCCCTTATCGTCCTATAAAAATGCTCAATTTTTCAACACAATCACTACACGTCTCTTTTATAAGAGACCTGGTTCAAGGCCTGGTGGTAAACCTTTCTTAGTTTTTTTGTGTTTTTTTTTTCAAGTTTTAATTTAATGAAGAACTGTTGTTGACACTCGAGGAAAGGTTCCGTGGTCCCGTGAAGCACTTGTAAAAGATTTTTTAAATTTTAGGGTGTCCAGTACTATAACTACGGATCACTTTCACCAAAATTTAGAAATATTGGGTGGCTCATTTCAAAATCTTAAATATTTGCTGCACGTTAAACGTTAATTTCTCTATCGATATGCAATGTTTTCGGGAAGAGAGAGGCTTATCGACAGAGGGTGGGAGGTAGTTTTCCAACTTCAACTTCATTAAGCAACACTTTATCCATTCTTGTGGGGGGGGCTGTTTATTTGTTGGGGCGTTATTTTGGGACAACAATGTTGACTTGCAAAATCTCCAGTTATCGGTAATTTATCATAGTTTTGGGGGATCTCCTTTCATTTAAGATTTAGTTAAGTTCAGAAATGAATATATAATTTAGGAAACCATCTGTAGCATCTGCTCTCATTTTTACAAAAGCAAGTCTTTTGTTGTCAATCTAAAATATTCATTAGTAACATGAAACAAATATATTTAAACAAAGTCTATCACCACATCTTGCTTTTCAATTCAGAGCAAGTTATCATAGCATGAAATATTTATGGTACAATATATAGAAATGATTGTGTTTACAAAATATTTCTGTGTGAAAATCCTATTCCCTTTCCATCTGTTTGGGCCAGATGCTACGATTCGCTGATTAAAAATTATATAGATGCTCGATTATTTGTCTATATTCATTTTTGTTTTATATAAACAATTTATTGTATAGCTACGACAATCTTGATGACGACTTGGATTAAGATTGGATCATTCATTGGCCTTCATTGAAACATTGGATTTTTAGCTGCTTCTAGCATATCAATATTATCATGCTTTTTGAAAAAGTTACATTAAATTAGGATTGGGTTTTCATCAAACCAGGAATTCGTATACAACTATGAAGAAAAAGATAAAATGTTTTCCCCTTCATTTATGCGTTTGTTATACATGTGCGATTTTTGTTGCTATGTTGGGATTTTACTCTGTGCCCCCTAAAGAAAATGGGTGTTGTTGCAGACCCCACCCCCTTTACTAAGCAAAGCTTAAAAGTCATTATAAATACTTTCGAAATTCAGGAAACCTGTAATTTTCAGGACACAAAAATAGTTTTCAATGGGACTTGCATGGCATTATAGTCATCGAAAGATGCGGTTTAGCGAAGTCTTTGTAGTCATATTGCAAATCTAAATAGCTTATGAAAATACAACGATTGATAAGCCTTGGGCTTTGATTTGATGAAAACCAACCTCGCCGTGTTTAATGTTTACTTAATTTCTTAATGCTTTATTCTGTTTTATCTATCTGTGTATGTGGCAACTTCAAACATTAACGAATCCTAAATTTAAGCGTTACTTTTATCGTTTGTCCGTGTCTAAACATGGATTAATCTAAAATCGCTGAGCCAATGAACGCCTATAGTAGAGGTTCCGATTATCAGTTTGGCATGACAGTTTTGGCCTGCGAAGAGTTTCTTAATTTGATTCTTATTTTGGGACAAAAATCGCCTCATTGTTTTGAAGTTGAGCATTTTTGGATGAATGTGAACCCAAGTTGTCAGACAAAAAACAAGTGCATATCAATGTCAAACATTGCAGTCTTTTCTGAACAAAAATTAACAAAATTCTTGATATTTACTAAAACTCTGCCGTGCACAAACTAAAGTCAGTTCTAAGAATGGAAGGTGTACAGTTTCTTAGTTTTCTTGCCCCTAGTAATGAAATTTCTTAAATTTTTGGCTACCTAGCTCTATAGTTTCTTATAATTCAGTTTCTTATAAAAAGATACCGTATTTCCTCGATTAAACGCCCCGGGGCGTTTATTAATCTCGGCACTTTTTGAGGGGGCGCCTAATCGAGGGGGGCCATTATTCGAGGGGGGGCGTTTATTAGAAAGTACAAGATCACAGGCTCTGTTATTGGGTCCAGAAAAAAAGAAAATGGTTTAGTTGAACCTTGCTTTATCGAGCAACAACGTAGAAAATGAAAGTCGCCATGGTTTTGCACAAAGAGGGGGCGTTTAATCGAGGGGGGGCGTTTATTACAAAAGCTGTCAGCATAAGGGGGCGTTTATTCGAGGGGGCGCTTAATCGAGGGGGGGCGTTTAATCGAGGAAATACGGTATGTGTATCCAGCCAGCCAGGTTGTTTTACGTTCTGCTTACAAATATGTGTATCTGTGTTCAATACTGTTTTCAAGCATGATTCAAACAGTAGTTAACAAAATACGATGCTTTCAATGATTTTCAGCATGATATTCGGCCGAACGAAGTGAACTTTTAATTTAATATTTGCTCCAGCAATTTTTCAATAACTACTTAAATCAATGCTTTCTCCATTCTGTTCTGTCTGTAAATAGAGTATGATGAAGTTTCGTTTCAGTGGATAAATCTAGCATTGCAAAAATATTTACAAGCTATTTTTGGTACCAGTGCACTCGCTGTTCATCGATTTCAGACAAAATTCTAAGATTTTCATTTTATGATTCTTTTCAAACTTATATACTTTTCAACTGTAACTGCATTGTGTTGTGATTGCTGAATTTCACATCAACACACGTTGAATCTCGTGTGATTTCACCGTTTAGTAACTATTTACACTGTAACTATGTCATTAACAGGCTTAATCGTTGTATAAAATATTTCTCATTCATATTGGTGTGGGTCTTACGAAGTTGGATGCCTGGTTTAAATTTGAATCATAATGATGATAAAGTTCGTGATAATCATTGAGTGTAATTTGAATATTTTGATGTGATAAAATTGCAATTTTCATGTACATGTTGTTTTAGCTACATATAATATATTTCAGTTGTAACATCTTGGATTGGCTAACATGAAACATTTTTATTTCTCTGGGTGATTGACACATTGAACTTCACCTTTTTCACGTATTACTCGAGGAAGCACGCTCTTTTAATGTTGCTTTTGTTTACATTTTCAGTTGCGCTTGGTTTCTTTGTTAATGTCCAATGCCAAAGATTTCGAAACTGCTCCAATGGAAAACCAGTGGTAAGACTTATTTAATTTTTTTCCTTAAATTCTTGAAATTAGAATAATTGAATCTATCGAATATCTCTTATTTTTGTTACAAAACAGTTTTGTGAAAGCCATATTTACTCTACAAAAGTGAACCCGGGTTGGCTTTGGCTTACGTAGTAGCTTTAACTTCTTAAGGCTTAAGTTATAGTTTTCTTATCCGCCCCTGCCGAATAAGCGCCCCGGGATAAAGGCAATATTTTGCAATAAGCGCCCCCTAAGCAAACTTGGCTGGTCGTGTAATGATCTTGGCCTCCGAATCCAAAGTGAGAATATTTCTTTTTATTCTTCGAAATTTCTGCAGAGAGAACAGTTGCCACCCTCAAATCGTCTGTAAAGGCGGAAAAAGTCGCTGGAACGACAAATTCGACTTTGCGTATATTCTCGGTCCAGCGACCCACAGCTGGAACAAAATTTTCTTCTTCACAAAATTATCTATGAGACGAGAGAGTTCAATAGGAATATGACCAACCAGGGTCCCCCATCAGAAATGGAACAAACTGGAAATAAATTTTCTCTCTGACATGGTGTGAGCAAAATTTAACAAGCGCCCCTACTGAATTAACCGCCCCTGCCGAATTAGCGCCCCTTTGAAAAGTTATTATTTGAATAAGCGCCCGCTAATTTCGTCATTTGCGGTATTATCATCTTCGATTCATCATTTCACTGCCGTGTTTACAGTGCCATTATTGTAATTGTAATTGAATTTTCTTTTTAATTGCAGAAACCTTTGCCAGCAACTGCAAAAAACACGACGGTCATACTGGAGAATCTTCGAAAGTTGTTTAAAACATACAAAATTCAAGCTTATATTGTACCATCAGTTGACGAGCACCAGGTATCACTAAAGAGATACAAAAGTGCTTTCCTGTCAATGATTTTGAAATGTGGTATTTTCATGTGTTTCAGATAGACGTATAAAAACCCCAGCTTACAGCCTTGTATTATAGGTTCTTTATTTGGGGGCTACTTTTGATAGTATAATTTCGTACCAACAATTTCTTGATCCTTTATCAACAATTTGACAGTATAATTTGGCACAACATTAATTGTCACAAAATGAATTCGTGATATTTAATGAAGTAATGAAAAATGAGTCCCGCAACAGTGAATTCGATTCAACTCAACAAACATGTGACAATAACTGTCGTTGTATGGGAATTTGATAAAGAACCTTCAGTTCACTAGTCTAGTTTTGGAACAAATTTTGGATGATTTCCAGTACTGTTTAGATTAAAGAGATTTTGTGTTGAAGGGCATTTATTTGGAGAGGTTTAACCATTTCATTTTGATATTTCAGTCTGAGTATGTTGCACCACAAGCGAAAAGGCGGGAATATATCACTGGCTTCAGTGGTTCAGCTGGTACGTAAAAATACATGAAAATATGCAACTGAGTATAGTTGGCATGATATATCACAAAAGTTAGATGTAAAAGCCTACAGTTTAATCCAAACATAAATAACCTTGAGTTGAGCTATAGTGCTACATTTTGCCATGAGTTGGTCCAATTCAAACCAACCCATGGTGAATTGGAGCATGTAGGAAATGGGGGCTCTTAATGAGTTTTTCATACTATGTTTTACAATAATTTACAGTTTATTGTAATTAATTTGTCTTTTTTTGAGCTAGGCGTTGCAATCGTGACGCAAAACAAGGCGGCTTTAATCACGGATGGACGGTATTTTGAACAGGCAGAAATGCAACTAGACTGTAACTGGGTTCTTCTGAAACAAGGTACACAGATTTGCCCAGTTGTCTACATTATAATACACCTTGTTTGGTGTAAACGTGTTTTTAACTTGTCTCCAACTTCTGACGTCTTCTTTAGGGCAGCCTGGAGTGCCTTCGTTAACAGAATGGCTGAAGAAAGTATGCTATTATTTTGCCACATTATTTGATTCATTTCTTTTTCTATGAAACTAGATTTAATTTTGAAATATGTTGTTATGAGCTGCATTTTTCTTAGGAACTGAAGAGCCAGGAAACGGTTGGAATAGACCCAAGGCTCATTAGTGTATGTAAGTATAATAGTTTGAGTATAGTAAGCATATTACAAGTAGTTTGATAAAACTACATTGGTAATGCCACCAGCATAACAACTTACATAAAAGATAAAAATTTTTTCAAGCAAGATGCCCTTGAATCTCGATGTAGAAATTTAAAAATTCTGTTATCTCTTTGTTAAATTTATCTTTAACTTTAAAAAGCCACTCCTGGCCTTTTAATTTGTATTTATCTTTTGGTTTTATATTTTTCCAATTAAATTTATTGAAATATTTTAATTGCTTGTCAATAACTAATTTATACTTTGTTCTTTTATTTCTCTGTAGCAAAATGGAAATCTGAAAGCGAGGTATATTTTTTATTACTTCCTTGCAATTTTTTTCGATCCTTTTTGCAATATTTCGTCATTAAATATTGTGTTCCACTGAGTCAGCCTAACAGCAGTTTGGACTCTTATATGTGGAGTATAACATGGCCAGACATTTGAGATCACAATTTTATGAAAATAAGACCATAAGCAAATAAGATAGCTTTATAAGCCCCCCCCCTCGGATAAGCCCCCCTCTGATGTCAAAAATAAATAAGCCCCCAGGGGGCTAATTCGAGGATTTACGGTATCGATTCCTGAAACGTTTGCCTATATAAAATATGTTAACCAGAATTAAGCATTTCTTCTTATCAATTTGTTGTTTGTTTTTATTTTGGCAGCAACTTAAGGCTTCGGCGATTACTTTGAAGGCAATCATGACAAATTTGGTCGATACAATTTGGGACAATAAACCATTGCCCTTAAAAACAAATATAACAGTACTTTCCCTCGAGTATGCAGGTATGTAAATGTTTGTTTTCTTTGTTTACCCCCAAACGTTGATTTAGTGCATTTTCAGTGCAGATTATATTGATCAATTCTAAACGGACATAAGATAATATAAAATGGGGTAACATGGAAAGTAATTTGTAATTGAGTGATAATAATACTGCCTGCTCTGTAAAAAGCAGACCCAAGAAATTATTCAACATTTGGCACTGTTGTATGTACTTGGATTAATGCCAGCTTGCATTTTATAGCAATAGGATAACACAAGATCAGGGAACATAAGATAACATAGCATGATATGACATTTTATCACGTAAAATTCAGTAACGTAGTAAAGATATTATTTACAACAAATTTAAGAATTTAAAGCAATTTGATAATAATAGCTACATTATTTAGAAGTGATTTTAAACGTTTGCATTTTAGGAGTAAGCTGGCAAAGCAAAGTGAAACGCCTGAGATCGAAGATCAAAGAAAAAAAAGCAACAGTTATCGTTCTATCAGCCCTGGACGACATTGCATGTTAGTATCGAAATATTTGTAACTAAACATGTAACTGCCATGTAAAGGACTAAAGTGAATGCGCCATTTCCTCATATTTAACGAGGATACATCGTTACTCAATTTTGTCTTATGATAAGCAACAGAATTTGTCATTTTCAATCATGTAAATCGTGTATTGTGCTGTTAAATTGTGTTTTGTATAACTTCACAATGCTTTTCTATTCAATTTTAAACTAATGAGGTTCTATTATTTTTGTCTAGGGTTGCTTTCCTTGAGAGGAGCAGACATACCTTACAATCCATTCTTTTTTGGCTACGTACTTGTTACAGAAAAAGATATCAGGTATAGTATTCGTGTGTTGATATCTAGCAACATTAAAAGGTACTTTCATTGGAGAAACTTTCGCGAGATAAACTTTCGCACATTTGCGAACACATCCAGTTATATTTTTCTAAGGGTTTTGAATGCTGAATGAAGTGTCTAAGAGTAGGAGCACAAAAGGAAGAAACTTAATTTGTTTGAAGGTCAAGAAAATGTAAAACCTGTTCTCGTGGTATTTTAAATATTTCTCTATTCGCGAAAGTTTATCTCGCGAAACTTTCCCCGCTTAAAGTAGTCAGTTCTCCGAGAATTGGAGCCTAAGCTACCAAGCATCTGTGAGATAAAATACTGTCAATCTTAAGACAGATATTGGTATTTTTCCTTCTAGAGAGAATCAATTTTGCAGAGATCATAATTACTAGTATCTTTTCGATATAGCTATGTCAGCTGAAATTTATTTTTGCTTTTGTTTCAGACTCTTCGTCGATAAAGGCAAGTTAAGTGCCGAAGTGAAAAGACACATTTGTCCAAACAAAGCAGACACTTCCCATTGCGTGGAGATTTTCGATTACGAAAAACTGAGGGAAAATCTCAATAAAACCATGTCGAATTCATCTGAAAAGATCTGGGTACCATACTTTATTGCAATTTTGTAATTTCACCACATTTTACGATTTTCCTTTCATCTTAACATCACGCAATCTAAAATAAACCCAAGTCCAGTGTAGTTTAATCATTTCTGTTGATTTTCCTTTTTAGTTATCTCCGAAAGCAAGTTACCTGCTAAAGTGGGGTATTGTTGAGGTATACCTTGACTTGACATTTTGTTCTCTTAAACATTCCTTCTTTCATAAATATTCTGAAAATCCATTGAAATTCCCATCCAAACCTTGATTGTAGCTACATTATTGTGTTTGCTATATCAAATTGCTTTATTTTGGCTCTCTCGATCCACGATCAAGCTTTCATGTGTTCCACCAACCATGCTTTGTAGAAAGCATCAAATGGTGCTATTTCGACCAAGAACTAGCACCACTTAATTTAAAGAAAGCAACATTAGTTGTCGGTATCAGTCCTCTTTTTATTTTGCTTCATTCAAGTGCTTCATTCGTTTCGCCATTGGGCTAATTATATTATGTCATTATGCAGCTGTTTTAAACGATTCCACGATTGTTATTTTGATCTATTTTATGCTTTTTATGCAGAGCCAAATCTACCAAGATTATTCTCCTGTTCAAATAATGAAATCTGTAAAGAATAACGTTGAGATTGAAGGCATGAAGAAGGCAAATGTATGCAATGCTATTTATTATATTTATTAACATCCTTCTCATATCTCCACATAAAATTCATTGTTTATCTATGCTAAACCCATGCTAATTGAATTTGTGACCAGTTTGTCAAATGTTTTAGGGTCTGAGAATAAAATTCTAAAGTTATAGTTATTGAAGGCTTTCTTAACTTGTTTATTCATTTTTTGGTTTTAGACCAAGGATGGTGTTGCGATGTGTGAATTTTTTGCTTGGCTAGAGAAAGAGGTATACATTTATCTTTTAAACATCTTTACCTTTATGTATGTTTAGCATTCATCTTTTATTTTAGCACTAATCGTTAATGCTGTTGAACTCGAGCTCAAACTAGATTTATTGAATCTGGTTTACCTGTGTGCTTCCTCCCCATTCCCTGAGTGCTCAATTTAGGGGGAGGGGGGAGAAGATCAAGCTCAAGGAACTCTGCTTCTTTGATAGAGACCTTGTAATGTTAATAATTTTCGATATGCTTTATTCAATTGCAAAGCACTACCGTATATAGTTTAGTATCCGAAAATGGTAACCAGTAACCAAAGAGAGTAACTTGTTACCAACAAGGCTAATATGTTATATGAGAGAGTAGCTTGAGACCGATATGGGTAACTAATGGTCAATGACGGAATCTATTAACCAAAGACAGTAGTTATAAACTAAGATGTGTATCTAGTGACCTGACAGAGTAGCCAATAAGCAAGAAAAGTAGTTTTCACTTTGCGTAGCTTTCAATTTGAGTTTTCAGACCTTGCAGGAGAACAAAACCATTTTGCAAGAGAGTTGGGAGGCACTGTTTTTTATTTTTCAATGAATATTGCTTCCAGATCAAGAAAGGCGTCACAACAATCACTGAAATTTCTGCAGCTAGCAAGCTGCGAGAATTCAAAAGGTAAAAATTAGTTGTTGTGATCTTCTTGGAATGATTTTTTCATTGTTACGTATATACGATGTCCTGAACTGAGCAAACTAAATAATAGCATGTTACCATGGATGTTTCTATCATGGACAGTGAGCGAGAAATATCGTTACCACGAAGCTACTGAAATGACCATGTTTTATTTTCTTTAGTTTTATGACTATTCGTTACATCAAGACTCAATTCTACTATGTTTTTTTTCTTGCAGCAAACAAAAAAATTTCAAGTCTCTCAGTTTCCAAACAATTTCTGCCTTTGGAGCAAATGGTGCCATCATTCATTATGGGTTAGCTTAATCATTTATTAAGAAAGGAATAATTTGAAGAAATATAGTTGTCTGCATATGTTGCCATGTTTACAATATTGATGAGATACGAGTATGTATTGCTTTTTTGATTAACATTTTATGTAGCTATATTTTCATTTTAGTCCAAGTAGCTTGACCGCGAAAAGAATTACCGACAAAGGATTATATCTGGTTGATTGTGGAGCCCAGTTTCCGTAAGTGAGATGTCTTTCTACCACAAGTTATTCATGTTTTAGTTGTCTAAAGCCAGAACCAGTTTTTAGAATAAAAATCTATCCCTCGACTAGTATACCATCATGATAGCTCTCGATTTAAGGTCACATTTTAATTTACTCTCAATTTGTTAGATATTGCTGGGTAATTCTTTTTCTTCGAGTTTGAAATGTGTCCCAAATTTTTGGGGTCAATGGAATGAATAACTTTAGATTGACTTCAGTTCAGGGACGTAAATTGACAGATATTTTAGGTGAGGGGTGAAGGACTAAAAGCTTCAGACTAACTAAGGTCAATTATAATTTTCTATGAAGGTCTTTTAATAAACATTTACTAACATCAGTTTGTAAAGTGTCTCGTATACACATTGTAAATAATTTCTGTTTTAAGAATTGCTCCCAACTTTCCAATTGTGTTGTAAAGTTTATATTTTCTTTAAATTTGGAAGATCCATCATAAAATCTGAATATAAATCAACTTTTTTTATTTATTAGGCGGGTTTTCTTATTAGTTTGCAATTTAAGCTATTTAATCAAATCAAAGTCTTACTGTCTTATCAATTTTTTTCTTCAAAAGTGAGGGAACCACTGATATCACAAGAACAGTTCATTTTGGTTCCCCAACAGCTTTTGAAAAAGTAAGCTTTAATTAAGAAAATAAGAAGTATAACAATTACATAATAAAGATTATGATAACAGCTATGACTCGATATTTATTTTTTTGTTTATGCAAAGAATTTTGTTTATTTTTCAGGAAGCTTATACTCATGTCCTAAAGGGCTCAATCAATCTTGCCACGATAGTTTTCCCTCCTGGAATCTATGGTAATATGCTGGAATATTTATCAGTTTATGAAGCATTTTCATTGGCATTAAACTCAGGCGATTACTTGTCGTGTTAAATAATATTTTCAACAAGTTCTTGTACGAACCTGACAATCGAGATTTCATTTTTAGGTCGCCACATTGATGTGTTGGCAAGGGCCTCTCTTTGGAACAGTGGTCTAAATTACAATCATGGTACGGGTCATGGTATTGGACATTTCTTAAGCGTTCATGAAGGTATTCTGATAATTAATTCAGTTGCTAGCATATCTTACTATTATTATGTTTTTCCTTTACTCGCTATGTTTCTCCTGTTTTACATTACTTCAGCTTTACTTGCATGACGGCGTGGCGATATAACAGAATTGTTTTGCTTTCTTGCGCCTTCCCATCAAATTTGTAGCTTATAATTTGACTTTGTAACATTTATTTTTTCTAATAGGCCCACAAGCTATTGGGGGTGGCAAAGTTTCTAAATCAGAAAAACCTTTGCAAGCTGGAATGGTTCAATCCGATGGTAAAACGTTACTGCCATAGAGAAAGCCCCATATATATTTTTAGTCGTAATCTCAATTATTCATGCAAGTTCTTTTTAAGTGTTTAATGAAATCTGAAATTAACCACCCGAATTCGTCTCTTGTTTGGTTTATTAACGTTTATTAACGCAGCAACAATAAATCATGTCTGCATTTGTTTTGCCTGACAGAACCAGGTTATTATGAAACAGGAAAATTTGGAATTCGTCTAGAGACTGCTTTACTGACCGTGAATGCTTCTACAAAGGTTTGTTGAATTCTACAATGAAATTTGTTTTTGCAAATCTTACTTTCTTCCTCTATAATCATGAGATTACTTGAATGCTCAAATTTCGATTTGGTAAATTCGGGCATTAATAAAGTGATTCAAAATCTTACAATACAACAGTTAGTAATATATCAAATAGTTTGATTATTGAAAGTAGACCATTTTTCCTCAGTTAATATAGTTTATGTTAATTTTTTTTAGTATCAATTTGAGAAGAAGCAATTTTTAACCTTTGAAGCGATAACATTTGTAAGTACTGACATTTCACCTATTTGTCATCTGTTAATTTAAAAACTGCATCGCGATATAATTTGTGTGGTTTTGATCCAGCGTAGAAAAGAAATGTCCGAAGTAATGTGGTAATGTAACATATTTTTAGGTTCCTTTTCAAACTAATCTTATCAATGTTGACATGTTGACTGCAGCTGAGGTTTGAGCATTTGATACTTTTCTCTATATTTTTCTTTATATCTTTCTTTCTTATTTCTTTCTTTCCTTGCTGTGCTTTTATTTGCTTTATTCCTTTAACCTAGCAATTTCCCGTTAAATTTCCTTTCTGCATTTCTTACCTTAATCTTCTTTTTTCCAGCATTCTTCTTTTATTTCTAAATTTTAATTGTTTTCCTCGCCAATTCAAGCTCAAAATATGGAACTATCTTTGTTTGCAGATTAAATGGTTGAACGATTTTAACGTGAAATCTAGACAGATCTTAGGAGCAGAGCTTAAAAGGCAAGGCAAAACTGATGCTTATACTTGGCTATTTAAAAATACTAACCCTATCCAGTCAGGAAAAACCTCCTCTGCAGTTTCTTTGCGATCCTCTTTGGAAGCCACGTTACTTTTTATTTTTTTTGTTATTTTAAAGAATTTCAATTAAGTTTAGAATGATCAGGAATTAAGCGAAGAATCTTGCCAGCCAGGATCAAGCATAAGTTGCAAATTGTTTATCTATTTTTGTGAAAAAACAACTACCTTATACTATCTGCATCGGAAATTAATGAATTTATCAATAATATAAATTTTTGAAATTTGAAATAAATTTGCATTGAAAACTTTGCAGAACATTTGAATTATAATGAAATTATATTATATTGGAAAGTTATGTAAGCAACCAATATAGAAGTTAACTTATTATTAAATGGTTATGATTATTTGAGTATATCATATGATTAATAATAAGATATTAGACATGAAAATAATTACATGGACAAAATGAGAAATTTCCTCAGATTTCCTTAAAAGTCAGAGTCACAGGAGATACAATAGCGCCCCTTTTGATAGATTTTCCGGAATTGGTCATTAAATGCCCAACAATATTAATAACACGAAGGTGTGTGGCAAGTAACAAGGGAAGTGACAAGGGATTACGACAATAACTCATGGTGTCATCAAATAAGTTCAACAGCACCCTTCCAACAACCAAAATAACGTGAAATCAAGAAATATTATGATAACATGATAAAATTCAATATTTCCTTAAAATTTTTCTCAAAAGTGGAAGCACTGCACTCGGTTATTATAAAGCTTTCTTTTTGTTTAAAGAGTTCAGAGGTTACAAATCATAGGTTACATGTCATGTTGTTGCTGTGGCCTGAGAGTTCATTCTGATCTGTTTTTGACTCGCGGCGCGCATGCGCAGCGTAGTCTATGCTGTCGGTGGAGGTTTCTCCGAATCTGTTTCAGCCTTCAAAATGACATGCGAACGAGGCTGGAAACAGTGCCGCCATTACGTCACTTTCACGTTAGAACGAGGCTGGTATTTTTCTAGGCATATTGTCTTTGCCAGGGGCAGATAGGCCAACTAATATTAGTTCAACTATAACTTGTCTGTGGGGATGGCATGGCATAACTTGTGTTCATTTTCCTGTGATGGAGATTCACAACAAACAAACAGTTGTGTTGTATATTACAAGTGAAACTTAATTTTTATTTAGAGTAACATAGCCATTTTCATTGGATTTTCCCCCCACGAATATCAGTTACTAGGTGAATCTTGTGTGCAGCTTTGTCTTGCTTTGTAGACTTGTGTCTCAGTATGGTGGCCCATAGCTGCCATAAGGAATTTTTGCTATAAATTAAAAAAAAAATAACTTAGGTAAGTTTTTTTTTTTTATTACAATAAAAAATTTTAATTTCATTTATATTAAATTTATTTTAAAAAATTTTTCATTTGGTTTATTTTTTTTAAATTTTGCTTTTATTTTCGGTTCAAAAAACTATTTACGAATCCCAAAAATTTTAAAAAATAATCAAAAAAAATTTCACCACGAGCCCAGAACTGCCACAGTATACCATAATCCTTTGTGCTTTCAGCACAGAAAAGAGGTTGGTATTCAGCGGCAAAAACAAACAAAATGTCGGCCTATTTCCGAGCTGTCTGTCTGACGACAAGATGAAACGAAATGTGGAATGGAAGAATGATACTGTTTTAAAAACGGCACTTGAAAGATACAGTAGAGAGAATTTTAAGCGGACAGAAATGCTCAGCTTTTTAGAAAAAGATTTTCCGCAATATGCATGGAGTCTTCGTTCTTTAGACAGGAGATTAGGAGAGTTTAAGATAAATCGTGTCGACAAAGACGTTTCCGTAGAGCAACTGAGAAATGCAGTGCAAGAAGAACTTGATGGCCCGGGAAGGTTGCTTGGATATCGAGCAATGTGCAACAAAATCCGTCAAAAGCATCAATTAAAGGTACCTCGCCGCTACGTTCATGCATCTAACCAGGTAAAATTTGTGATTTATTTGCCTGTATTTGCGCAAATATTTGTCATTATTTATTATTTATCGTTGTCTTGTCGTTATTCAGGAAAATGTTTAAAAAAAATTAATGTATTTATATTTACAGATTGAAAGGTGGTGGAGAGAACTCCATGAAAGATTGGAGAAATATTACAAAGTTCATCTTGCTTTCTTGAAAGATCAGGGTCATTATGATCCAGATATGGATATAGACAGGTAATCAAAATTGAAGTTGACGTATAGACATCCACAATTTTTAGATTGTAACAACATTTTGACGGATAGGGTTAGGGTTGAACCCCTGCTTAGTTATTAGAAGTTCAGCAAATAAGCTCACTGCTCAACGCCAATTTGTACTCTGAATACGAAATTGCTGGTCCCTCCTGCATCAGATTGTAATAATGATGTAACATGTTGTCAAGGTCAGTTTGCATACTTTCAAATTGCAGAAATGTTCTTTTAGATATTCAAATTGCTCTTGATGCATTCAGAGCTTTATGCATTGAGGGTAAAATGAAAGTTTACCCTCAATGCATAAATAGTTACAATCAACTATCCAAATGTAAGCTATTTCCTAGCCTTTTGTTATTTCATACAAAACCATCTGCAATGTCTATATTTTGCTTGCTAGGTGGATGCTTGCCTATGTTTTCCATCCTTTATTACAAAATGAGCTTGACACATTTAAAGACACTATATGGAACACACACAGGATTAGACACCAGAGGAACACTTATCTGCCAGATGGAATTCCAAATCATATATATACCTTTCCTGGGGAATATGGTCTAGAGGATTGTGGTAAGTGTTCCATTTTTGACAAGAAACCTTTTATAAGGAATGATACAGACAAATTCCCAAAAACTAAGTATTGTTATAGAAGGATTTTGAACTCCTTCTCTGGTGCTGTCTATTATGCACCAAAGTTTAGTTGTGCCAAAATTTGGTGATAGTAAAGAGATAATTAAGAATTAAGAGATTTTACAAAGTTTGTCTTATTGCTATTTTAACCCTTTTCAGGGCTATTGGTTTTCATTGTTTTTTGTTACATGTCACAGGATGGCCAATCACAGATGACGAACTAAAGGAGGTTGCAGAGCTGTCTGGTGTATTAGAACACGAAGACCAGTACTTGCCTGTTGATATTGAAAATCAATTCAAGCAAATAATAGCAGACCCAAAAGGGATAAAACCCAAGGATTGTGTGGATGCTTATTTGTATCTGAAGCACGAGTATGAAAGAATTTCAGAATAAAATCAGATTTGTTTGCATTTTCACATATTGAGGTTTACGCTAATGTTACCTTATATCTAATTGGAAAACCACTGCAATGTCAAATAGTACTTTATAAACCAAAACCAAACTTCTCTATAAACCAAACATAACATTTTAAAAATTGCATAACAAATATTCCATAATGTTCTTCAGTTATGAGCTCAACTCTAGAAGGCCAGATAGACCCATCATCCTGAAGTATATGTTGCACACATGATTTTCTTTGAAATTCTCTATGGCAGAAAATGTCAGGTTCCCTGCTCCAAAGAGATATTCATTATCAAGGCATAAATCAACAGATGCAATTTCTGGGTCAAACAGAATATTGTCACTTCCTTGAATGTCTAATAACATCAATTTCTCATTGGAAATAAAATATGAAAAATGAACGAGGCACTCTGCCTTCTGGCACAACTCACTTTCCATATCACCGCAAACTAAACCATTGTTGTTTATGTGTTTCTGGAAATCGGCATTGAGAAACTTTTCCATTGTAAAAATTTCTCCACTCTCCAATTTTCCTAAATAGCTGCTTGTATACTCAAATGTGCTACCAAAGGCTTCAATATCAGAACCTTTCTTTTGGAACCTTTCAGCAATATTCTTTGCCAAAGCATGCATTTGAACTGCTTTCTTTGTGTGTTGTTCTATTGTCTGTCCCAAATCTTCAATGCACTTCAATGTACCTGGGAGATATTTTTTGACAACCCATTCGTTGTCACCAAAACCAGCAGTGGCAATCTTGGCCTTGAATACCTCTCGGAAGCCTCCCCTTGCAAATGAAGTGTCTTGTACTGATAACTCAATTGGCCTTGGTGCAGTCCATGCCATGCTGCTTACATTGAAAGACCATATGCTTGCTGTCTTGTTGTTATCATGGACAACTTTACCAAGCTTCATCATTGCTGTAACTGATAAACTCACAGGGCAAACCTTTTTTGAGGGTGGCATGCCTGAGGTGGTTACTGTTGAATTCATTTCCCAACTGGTTTCTGGAGTCTTTCGGGCTTGCTGCTCTGGTCTTTTCTTCAGAATATTTGCCGTAGGTAGCTTCTGTGGTAACGATGAAAGCGAGAAAGAACAATCAGCAATTGATTTGCTCTTGACGAATCTGACATGAATCAATTTTAAGTTTGGTACTTGCGCTAAAGTTTTGCAAGAAGGCCCTTGCTCTCCAGCGAGAACATCGCATTCAACTTCCCGATTTAAAGTGGATGAAAAATGTTCTTCGCAAGCTCTTTTGATGCCTTCTAACGTCAGATCACCATGAGGATAAGATACGAATTCCCGTGGCCCAATCCGTGAAAACTTTTGCGCTTTGCCAGAAACATCTGAGCTAAGACGTTGCACAGTTATAGAATCGACAAGCTCTCTTTTAGCGGACTTGACAGTACCTTTTCTTTTATTTACTTCTCTTTTAGCTTTCACTTTCTGCTCAAAATCTTTCCACCTCGCTTCGGCCATATTTCCAAACAATTTCCCGCCAAATACCAACCTCTTTTTAATGACAAAAGCGCAAAGGATTATGGTATACTGTGGCAGTTCTGGGCTCGTGGTGAAATTTTTTTTGATTATTTTTTAAAATTTTTGGGATTCGTAAATAGTTTTTTGAACCGAAAATAAAAGCAAAATTTAAAAAAAAAAAACCAAATGAAAAATTTTTTAAAATAAATTTAATATAAATGAAATTAAAATTTTTTATTGTAATAAAAAAAAAACTATTACCTAAGTTATTTTTTTTTTAATTTATAGCAAAAATTCCTTATGGCAGCTATGGGCCACCATACTCAGAAATGGCACAGATCTCCACAAGCTTACATAGAAGCCATTGACTGAGTACACTCTGTAGAAAATGTGTTTGCGTTTAGTTATTCATATTGGTATTTTAGTTTGAAGTATGAAATATTTAAGAGCTTTTTAAAGGAGGCATAAAGTCAATTTTGGAATTTTGTATGCCTCTGCCCCCCAAGACAGATACTACTTAATGACCGCTGCCCTATCTCAGATAACCAAATTTGAAAATTTTTCAATTTCCCTTACAAAATTACAGCTTTTTAAAAATTTCTGCACATTCATCATAAGGTCAGGAACAAGCAAAATCATAAAGTAAAATGAGTTGTTCAAAAATTGTAGATTGACATATACTATACTAAAAAGATATCTGCTACTTAATGAAGAAAGAAACTTATTTTTTGAAAAATTATTTACCAGATATTTGTACATGAATGAACATCTTGAAGATGTGCATAATTTATGGATCATGCCTATTAAAATTGCAAAGGACAGATGCATGGTTTAGTTCTGTTAACATTTGCTAAATAATCTGTTTGCTGATTTTATTGCACAGTTTACATTCTGGAAACACAATTATATTCAGTTGTTATTTGGAAATCGGATTTGTAATGTGATTGACAAGGATATTTCAAATGCATTCTTTGCCTATAAAAGAAACTTTGTGAGACAATGAAGACTAGACATTAAAAAAATTGAAGGAGCAGATGCGAACTTTAATAATTTACATAGATACAATACTGAAAGCATTGAAGAATGTATCCAACCAGTGAGATGACATTTATGATTGAAACAAAACGTCATACAAGCACATCAGAATTTAACTGTTTCCTAAAACAGAATCATTGAAAGGAACCTTTGCTGAGGGGCCTGTCTATACTGTATAGCATAATTTGGCAATATCACAATGTTCTGGCAATTAACGGGGGAGAACACTTCAAACTGGTGTGTATAAAGAAGAACACTGAAAAGATAGATGTAAGACTTAACCACAAATAAACAAACACAGTCAAAAACCCAACCAGGCTTTTAAAAGATTTGACAAGGCTGCTCATGTTGTTTATTCAGAGTTACAGTTAAACAAATTGCCTTTTTGAAAATGAAACCAAATACAGATTTAATTTTTGGCTCTTCAGTACTCACCATCTTATTTTTCAGGTGTAAAATTTCAAAACTCCAGCCTTTTTTTTTTGTTTCAAGCAAAACATATTGTCAAATGAGCATTTCCTATCCAAATCGCTCACAACAAGTACCTCCTGGGGTTCAAAACTACCTAATACACTGGGGCTCCAAAAGTATTGCAACGCCTGATAAAAAATGGCGTCTAGAAGTGGCCCTAGGCCTGAGCAAGGAAATTTACATAAAAATATATAAATACCAAACGGGTTTCAATAGCGAATTTCTTTGGCAGAAGTATACTCAAAATTTCATAAATTTTCAAATGAAAACATAATTTAAACTATATCACATTGTTTTGCAATAATATTTAAATAAAACTGCGAAGAGGTCCCTTAAAAAATGTTTACGAAAATTTTTCGAAGTGGAGAAATTAAAACGCCAATAATTATAATTTCTTTCACTCAAAGCGACGCAAATTCTCTCTCATTTAAAAGAGAATGTTTTAAAACTTTGAAAAATATAAGAATTATTTAGGTAACTGTCTTGACCTTTTACAATTCACGGTTTAAGTCTTTGTTTATCATTTTAGGAATTTGATTTGACAAAACCTATTTTTCCGTAATATTTTTTTTCAGAGTAAAAAAAGAAGGCTAAGCGCCATAACAAAAAATCAGACATGGATATTCCTATAATTTGTTTCAAATATTATAATTTGCTATAATTTTCAAGGGCTTAATATTTTCTGAAGTGAACGAAAATTTTATTTTTTAAAACCCAATTTGAAATTTGAAAAACAAAACATATGCTTCTGAAGTTGTAAACAAAGACTTAAACCGTAAATTGTAAAAGGTCAAGAGAGTTACCTAAATAATTCTTATATTTTTCAAAATGTTAAAGCATTCTCTTTTAAATGAGAGAGAATTTGCGTGGCTTTAAGTGAAAGAAATTATAATTATTGACGTTTTAATTATTCTACTTCGATAAATTTTCGCAAACATTTTTTAAGGGACCTCTTCGCAGTTTTCTTTAAATATTATTATAAAACAATATGATATAGTTTAAATTATATTTTCACTTGAAAATTTATGAAATTCTGAGTATATTTCTGCTAAAGAAATTCGCTATTGAAACCCGTTTGGTATTTATATATTTTTATGTAAATTTTCTTGCTTAGGCCTCGGGCCACTTTTAGACGCCATTTTTTATCAGGCGTTGCAATACTTTTGGAAGCCCAGTGTAATACTATGTATCCATAAAAGGTAACAAAGGTTGTTATCATAATGTAAAGTTTGAGTGAGTTCTTAAAAATAAATAAAATTGTTAAATAAAACAATGGTGGCTATATTCTGTGTGCCCTGCAATACGGTGTACCTGTCAATACCGTGTACCATCACACCCTGTGCACAAAATTCTTTGAACTAATCAATGCAAGTATTTTGAAAACCGCGAGTCACCTATAAGGACCTTTGATTGTGCTGGGCCATTGTGCTGTGCTGAGTGAAGTCTCGTGACAATGAAGAAAATAACTAGAAGTTGTTGTTGTCGGTGTTACCTGCTCATAATCCCAAAAGACGAACGCGCTGCAGTGTCCACAAGGGGTGTCCGTAAGGAGTGTCCATTGGGAATGTCCAGTCAACGCAGCCATTACATCACAACAACAAAACAACGTGAGCATTTTCACGTTCCTTCTCCTATTGTTCAATTGGTCAATATCTACTTTGACCAATCGGCATTGAGTATCTTATCACGTGTATAAGAGGATAAAGAGCTGAGCAGACAGTGTCTCATTCCTTGGCAGTCAACTTTTTTGCACGATTGTCGGGAAAAAACATGGCTGGAGAAGTAAAGGCAGCACAAGGGGCAGCTCCTGGTGGAGATACGATTTTCGGAAAGATTGTACGCAAGGAATTGCCTGCAGAAATCATTTTCGAAGATGATCAGGTAAGAAAGTGTTTTTAAATGGAAGTTGCAGCTGCAGAAGACATGATCCTGTCTGGATGGACTTGGCCTAAATTTTTTGGCCGTCGCATTTTCTTTTTTGCTTTGGTCGTAATGAATGTCTGTGATGATAGAGCTGTGCATAATTTTTAACTGAACTATTAGATTTCCATATCTGCTTGTGAAAATTTATGGAATTTAGTATTGTTGTTCTTTGATACTTTTTTTACGAGTCACAAAAGAGGGCGTTCCCTGGACTTCGTTATGGCTTGCGTTTTTGACACGTGTGTTTTGATAGTTCTATTTTTGAAATAACTCGTTCTATGATAACTAATAAATGTTATTTTTATGTATTTAGGTAATGGCAATAAAGGATGCAAACCCACAGGCTCCTGTCCATTTTTTGGTTCTTCCAAAAAAAGCCATCTCTCAGCTGTCTCAGGCTCAAGATTGTGATGAAAAGGTTACATAAGCTTTTACTGCCTATAATGTCGTCAATATTGCTTTATTTTCTGCTGCATGTTTGTTTAAAATCGTGTTTATCATCTGAATAAATGAAATATAATATTTTGTTTGGTTAATTGTAGCTTCTTGGTCATATGATGATGACAGTGAAGAAAGTTGCAGCTCAACTTGGTGTCACAAATGGCTATAGAGTTGTGCTCAATGAAGGTAAAGATGGTGCACAGTCTGTCTACCATTTGCACATCCATGTTATGGGAAAGAGGCAAATGTCATGGCCACCAGGCTAAGATTTTCTCAGCAAGGAAGCAGCTGTGATCTCCTGAGACTGATTTTTATTCACACTTCATTTACCATGCATCTAAAACATTCATTTCTGCTTATACATGCTATTAATTGATTTTAATTAGCTTGAAGAAAATACACATGTGCTGTGTTGACATTTTTGCATTCTCTTTGGTGTCTTTCTTGTTATCTGAAAGTTGGCATTTTTCTATTCAGTTTCATTGCAAAATAGTTGTGTTGTCTATAAACCCAATAACAATATTCAAGACTTGCAATTTCCAGTTGTTGGGTTAACATGGATTTTCACATAACACTTTAAAATTGTGCACACAGTAAACGGAATGATGGGTGCCAAGAAATGGCATGCAAGTGTGGAAAACTGACTGACCATATGGAAATATATGTAAATAGCAGGAAGATGATATGATATTGCTAGTAGATGATTTTTGTATGTACTATATAGGGGACAAAAGTGACTGGGAAATACGACTTGTAAAATTACAAGACTTCAACCTGCAAGCTCTCTTTTTGTTGGCTTAACTTGTCCCTAAAGTATTGCAGGAATTTTCCCCCCTATTGTAAGTGTATACACACAGATTTTTCGATAAACAAGTTTTGGGTTCAGGAGCTACTTGTGGAGGTGTTTTTTCTATTTAACAATCAAATTAAAGGGCTTGTCGGCCTTCATATCATTGGGGAATGTCGTGTTTTTAAATTCGAACTTGAGGCCAACAAAAGCTTCTCTTGTTCCGTGTCTTGGGCGCATTGCTTTGATGCATACTTTTTCCCAATAATGTGGAAATGTTGTTGATGTTGTTGTTGGTGGATTCATTTCATGCTCTGGAATAATCTGCTTCACAATTTTAGCAAGCATTTCTGCCTGTTGTATTGCTATCAGAAAAGACCATGCAACGCATTTTGAGTAGGAATAAAGTGGTCCTCCAATCGTTTTCGAGACTCTGTCTTCGAGAATGGAGAAGCGACAATGCAATTAGGCCCAGCAGCAGTTCATCGAACTCAAGTTCTTCGTCCAACAATGGTCTAGATATACCCGCCAAACTCAGCCGAGGGCAAGTGAAAAAAAGCTATCCAAAATTCACTTCGGTGAGCAAAAGAAAGGCAGAGTTGACGGATCTTTTGCAAGAGCTTCGTAAAACAACCGAGAGTATGGATATAACTCATAAACACATTGGTAATTCTGCATCTGAAGACAGCAGCCCACATCACGGTATGAGTGAGAGGTTTCATGAAAAGGTATACCCACATAGCAGGGTGGAAGCTCTTAGTAAGCATGCAGATATTGTACATTTTCAAACAGTTAAAACCCGCGTTTTTGATGATAGAGGTACAGAGAATTTGTCAATAGCTCAAGAAGCATCCATTTCTCCGAAAGAAGACAGCCAAAATGAAATTTTCAAGCATGAAGAAACAGCAAGAAAGTCTCAAGAAGTCAAGAAGCGAGAAATAATCCCTGATGAATCTGAAGTTGGAAGTCTCATGAAATTGCTGATGGACAAGAAGACAGATGATAGACAAGTGACAGAGATAATGGCAAAATTTAAACCTGGTATTAGTGGTCAGCATCAGAGAATGTCTCAGAGTGTGCAGTCAGCTTTGCAAGGTGACAGGATGAGTCGGGCTGATAGAGAAATAATGGGACGACGTGATGCCAAAGCAGGAAGAACAATATTTAAAGATGAATTTAGCATGACAAGACAAAGAAGAACAAAGACAGCAAAACTTCGTACTGGTCCAAGATCTCATTATTTTGATGATCTTTTTAAGCTGAAAAGACATCAAGAAAAAACATTTGTCTCACGCCACGAGTTGAATTGGCAAGAAATGTTGAAAAATGCTGTTCAGAAACAACCACCCTCAAATCGGTTTGAAGAGATGATGTTGCATGAAGACAAACTGTGGCCACTTCCTGTTGATAATGAGGTGGGTTTAGATGAAGAGAATCACTCAACGTTTGAGGATCATGTATTCTTAGATCATCACCTTGAGCTGTTTCCAGAAACTGGAAATCTGAGACGGTTTATGGAATTAGTTGTCACTGGATTACAGCAGAACCCATATTTATCAGTGAATCAAAAAGTGGACACAATTCATTGGTTTAAGGATTATTTTGATAAGTTCTCAGAAGCAGATCTTGAATTTTAAGTCAGACAGATGCACAATGAAGGTAATTTGAAAATTCTTTTCTGAACTGAATGATGATAATCAACCTTTTTAAAAGCATATCAGTTCTGTTTAATTCTTATCATGACTAAATGATTGTTCAAAAATCGGTTTCGACAGAAATGATAAGAACATTTATATTATGCGATGTTCAACTCAAATTGCACCTTATGTAGAAATATTATGATACTATGGTGCTATCATCTTTTACCATTTCTAATTTTGAAATATCAAGTCACAAAGCCTTCTGGTATGACATTTTAGTTCAGAAATTTGTCTACGTTAGAAAAGAAACTGTCAAAAATTTTGCAAATCACAACATGTATTTCTTTGCTGAAGTTAACAATTTTGTGAGTCAATGTCGTAACGGCGCATTTTACGACTTGAAATTTTTAATTACAACCGCTCAGAGACGATAACAATGATAACAGCACATTTTGCAAATTACATGCGTTTTCGAGAATAAGATGTATGTTGTTAAGGGGGTTCCTTTATTTGGCCCACCCTATACAATGAACACCTATACACCGCAGACACCCCCAAGCAACGGAAAAATCTTTAGGTCCCAAAATTTTACGTTGTCATTTTTTATAAAAGCAACCTCCATTTAACGGAAACCTTTCTAACAGACAACCGACATTTTTCTCCCTAAGCAACAAATTTTTTGAGGAAAATCTCTTTTTTGCAGACAATGAATATTTTGTTTGGAATTACATTGTATGGGGCTCCTTGTGTTATCTGAATTGATTGTCAATTCATCTTTTACACTCTTTAATGGACGAACAAAATCGATATCCCAATGATTCGTTTTGATTGCTGCTCTTACAGCTTACAGTGCTATGTCTGTGTTCGTCGCATCTTTTATTTCCTTGATTGTCATGGCTTTCGGGACTGCATATCGAGATACGAAATCGACATTCTCTTCTGTAAGCTTTTCTTGAGTCGTGATTGGCTGAATCTCAAAATATCTAGATAGATAATCAGCTGGATTCTCTGCACCCGGTTTGTATTGGACTGAAAAGTTGTATAGCTGTAATCTTAGAACCCAAAGCTAACGGTTTGTGATCTGTGACTAACGTGAAATGAGATCCAAACAGAAAAATGTGGAAGTGTTTTTAACCGCCCATACAATACTGAGTCCTTCTTTTTCGGTCTGTGAATAGCATTTTTCAACATCTGTCAATCCACGACTTGCATAAACTATAATACTTAACACGATAATATCATCGGCTAAATTTTTAACTTCTTTAATTCCCTGTAAACTCTTTTGTAGTGTATGCTGAAAATTTCAGCGATACCATTGAGCAAAAGGACGCTCGCCGAGAATTTTTAACTAAGTACTCGGGAAACGATTATCGGTAGACCCGAAGTAGGCGTGAATACGAAGAGTCTAAACCGAAAATAATAATCGTCGTTGTTGCTTTTTGGCGGGAAACTTAATTCCGGTTATTTTGTCTTGTGCGTTGCTTGCTTTTGCAAATGTGCATGTTTGTAGATATTCATAACTATCTAATTTTGTAACATTTAAAATCAGTAATCAGTAAGATAGCTTGCGAAGACTCTATGATATGGGAGCAGAAATGTAACTTGTTATGACAAGCTGTGATAAGTTATAGCTCTATGCCTGCCTTTCGTAAATGGACGAGGTTTACGCTGGAGAAAGTGAATTCGCGGAAAATGCGTCACAAATTGGCAGCATTCAAGACAAAGAATCTAATGATGGTTAGTTATCTAACGTTTACTTATAAAAAGCGATACCAGAACAGGAGTAGGTGTGGGGGCTAGCAAAGTTCTTGTATCACTCGTTGGCTCACACACAGCTAATAATTTATGTTTCACATTATTTTCAATTACAGTGCACTATACAAATACAATCCAAGAGGCAGTAGATATAATAAGAAAGCATGAACTTCAGCATACGCTGCGTTATTCGTGCTATCAATCTACAAAAGACTTTGGAAACACAGGTCAGACTCCCATTCTCAGAATTTTTTGCCATTTCTAGCTGTATTTCTTTTTCATGAACAACAAGCTGATTTCATGCACCCTAGATTTCCGAGGCTCAAGGCACAAAGTGCATTGGAACAATAGCCAGACTCAATATAATGGTGGCCCGTTCTTTATATTGGGAAGTAAGAATTTACAATGTCAGCATGGAAAGGATTATCAGGCTGCGAAGAAACAAAGCAGAAAAAATACGAAAATCAAGGATCAGGTAGGCCTATACCAAACTATCAGAAACTCTAAATGCTGATCACATGTACAAAAAGGGGCAGTGCAGCATTGCTATCGACGAAAGTACACGCTTGTACAAGACACCAAAAAGTTTGGATGTCCAGCTAAAATAATTCTGCAAGAAATCCTGCAATTTCCACAGTATAAGGTAATATTACAACAGACCATTTAGGAGATAGTGTTGGAGAAGCTCCAAACATGAGCTATGGGTCATTGAAGCTCTTACCTTTTTGTTACAGATCAATGATAACACAGAAAGAAGGCGCAAATCTGCGTCAGATAAAATAAAAGTCGCAATTGAATTGCAAACATGTATTGAAACAGTGCGAAAATTTGTCGTCAACATTCTCAATAGCGAAACTCATGCCAATCATCCAATAGGAGCTGTAAGTATGATTGAAATTATACCAATGACATCCCAAGTGCTTTTCATGCTACTTTTGTGACTTACAATATTGTAAGAAAATGCAATTTGTTGATTTATTTCATTAGGTGGCCGGTATCTCCCAAGAAATTGAGGAGCGTTTAGCGGAAAAGATTGACAAGCTTGTACGCGAGGGTGTCTCCAGGTTAAACGAAATGAAAAGGCACTTGGAGATTTTTGTGAAAACATCCCTATTCAGTGAAGATGAAATGTCCGATGCATCAAATAGAAGATTCTTTCCTCGCGACAAAGTAATAAGAAACCATATGGTTGTAACGACAAGAAAACTTCTTCATTCAATGGTAGACCAAGAATATTTGCAAGAATAGGTCACTGAGTGGAAAGAATCTGGCACCGATGTAAAGATATTTTTCCGCCCAAGATCTGCAAATCATTCAGACGCTGATATCAAACAAGATGAAAGTGATGGTGGAGATGGTTCTGATTCTGATGAGTCAGTCGACGTCGAATGCAGAGGAAATCATCGCAATCAGCTGCTGTTTATTTATCAAAATAGTTGGCAAAAGAGATTATCAAATCCCTATGGAAATGAGCTTGCAATGCTGGATACAACATACCTTACAACACGATACTCTCTGCCGTTATTCTTTCTTGTCGTGCGCACCAATGTAGATTATCAAGTTGTTGGTACATTTGTTTGCGAGAGTGAAACAACAGAGAGTATCCAAGAAGCACTTGAAATTATAAAGAAATGGAATCCAGAGTTTAAGCCGAAGCATTTCATGACAGATTACTCCAATGACAGCTATAGAAAATGTCTTTCCTGGTAATTTTATTATTACTGATAGTACTGCAGTTAGTATGTCTAGCTTTTTGACATGTTATTTAAAAAAATGTTGTCACTTTTTAATTAGGTTGCTTTACACTACTGTGTGACTTTCACCGAGAACAAGCCTGGGATCGCTGGCTTCGAAAAACAGCAAATGGCTGTTCACAGATACGCACCGATGTATTAGACATGTTGAGACGTATCGCCCGGTCGCAGAAAGATGAAGGATGTACGCTTGCAGAAAAAGATTTGAAAGCATCGCCGATTTGGAAAGAACGTGAGTATGGAAAATTAGTACAATATGTCGAGACGTACTGGCTTCCAATAAAAAAGGTATGTGCATCTTCGTCAGTAGTTCACGTGTTTACTAACGGTACAGCCAAACTAGGCCACATTGTTGGGCTACTTCTGCTACTTAATGCTGCTCATTAGCTAACACATGTCGACCAGTTTGCGGCTTTCAAATCTATGACTGACCAAGCGAATTCGTTTTACAGAGATGGGTTCAGGCATATCGACAAGATCGGATTTTGGTCAATTGCAACACAAATAATGGTACTGAGAGACAAAATGAGGCTTTAAAATACCAGTATCTGGAGAGAAATACAAAATGATCTTAGAGAATACAAAAAGTTGAAGATAATGACACTGACAGCACAGACATTCATGGCCCAGCACCAACTGTAGAGTCTTGTTCTGTATATGGTAGCAGGGACATTGAAGCATGCTCTATCAGATCAACCCTAACAAAGAAAGATTTGAAGATTTTTGAGAAAAATGAGATGCTCAATGATAACATAATATATGTATTTCAAAGGATGATGGCAATGAAATTCAATTATCCAGCAGGATTGCAAGACCCAGTTCTGGGACAAAAGCTGAAGTTCAAGCCATTGGTAGACATCCCATTTGTTCAAATCTTGCACGATGGAAATCTCCATTGGATAGCTATAAGTACATACGGTTGTGCTGATAATGAAATATTGTACATGGAAAGCTCATTTCATGGATCAATAACAAAAAAATATAACAGCGAATCTGCAATATTCTCATGCGCAGAAAAAACAAGGTCAATGTAAAGGTTTTACCAGTTCAAAAGCATGCAAACAATGTTGATTGTGGAGTTTATGCCATTTGATTCATAAGTACCATACTGTATGGAACGTTGGATATTCGTACAATTAACTATGATGGATCAAAGATGAGATCACATCTGCTGCGCATTCTCATGCAAAACAAATTTGAACCATTTCCTGAGACACCACATAAAACAAGAAAATGCCCTGAAAAACTGATTGAAATCGATGTGTTTTGTAGCTGTCGTCAAATTTGGCTAAAATCAGATGATAAAGTGTTTGCAAGGTTAGCCATATCAATATTGTTAAGGTTTAGATTTAACAGTTCAATAATGACATTCATTACATTTTTTTAAGCATTTGCTATGTTTTTGTCTAGGCAAATGGCAGAGTACAATCAATGTCAGAATTGGTTTCACAGGATGTGTGAGAGAATACCAGGTCAGGTATTCCACGACACATGTTGAATGGAAATGCTCCCACTGTCACAATAAACCTAATAACTAGTATATTAAATAAGCAAGTAGGGCATTCCTGCAGAAGTCTGCAGGTTAAAAACTTCCCAGCGACCAGTATGCTCTGCTGGTAAGTTTGTTCAGGCGTTACTGTCATTTTCTATCAAATTGCGTTAAATGCACTAACGTTTTTTCGTGTTACATATTTTACATTTCACGTTGGCAAGAATCAATAACAAGTAACCAACTTCCCAACTTTAACTCTTAGGCCCTGTGCAAAGACATCGTTGGAGAAGAGTATTGACCAATGATTGACGAAACAGCTGATGTTGCTTGCCTGAAGTATCTCTCTGCAGCCACAATGATTTTTCAGCAAAGAGGAAAGGAAGATTGTTGCCGTTTTTGTTGGTTTGAGACAGGTCGTCATTGCAACTGGAAAAGATCCGATTTGGTGCATTGAAAGCTTTCTTAAAGGCAGCCGGCTTGAAGGTGAGTTGCATGTTTGAATTTGGTTGTGATTCAGAATCAGCCATGACTGGGGAGCATGAGACGGCTTGTCTAGAGTTAGGACTCAATTGCCCAGTTGCATTGTATGCATATGTCATTTCATTGCACTTTGCATTATAGAGGTTTTTGCAAATACTTGGCCTACTTCAACATTTTGGTCACCCGGTAGGAGTTAAATGCATATTTCTCTATTGCAAACTTCCTATGATTGCAGATCCTGTAAATTTGCTCTACTTTTAGTTTTAACTTTAATTGTGAGTGAATTTTAGAGGGCAAGCGCATTTATTCAAAGAATAAACATTTATCTCCGCGATCTGAACTCCCCAATGAGAACTATACAACTCAGCCATTTACAATCGCTTGTTCTTCGCAGTTCCATTCATGCTGGTGCAGGCAACCGCATAAAACAGGATGCTACAGAAACTGTGTATGGCTTTGAAGGAAGGTGCGCTCGCCTGGACGGAGTTAATGTGTGCACGGTACGGTAATATAATTTATGACGATAGTGCCATGCCAAACTGTTCTCTTCTTTTTTAATACAAAGAAACAGTCATTGGACTGAAAAAAAGTTATTATATCTTCCAGAGAATGGTGTTGCGAAGTAGTTGGCTTCAACTCAAACAACACCGAATGTCTCTTTAAAGATGGTGGTGGTTTGTTCAAATCAAATACCAAGCTAATAAATGTGGGCCAGGAAAGGGAAAAGAAGTTTCAACCAACAGCAGCTACAAGTGGCGTCGAGGCAAAGGTGTTGCAGATGAAATGGCGTGAATCAATTGTTCTTTCAAATCTTATGGCGCAGAACATAAGTATCGACTGGACTATGTGTAGTTATAATGCTGTGACAGACTAAGCTGCTTGCTGTAAATCAGAGGAAATAAAATTTTTATAAGTTTCAAAAGGTGGGAGGAAGTGTCAAACGGCTGTTAAGAATGTTTTGAAAGAAATCAATTTCATTTTTCAACCTCAATGTATATTAATATATATATAGAATCCTTATTAGCGTGTTTACCACTTCTATTCGAAAGATGTTCAATCATTGTTATTCTACTTTGTCCTCTTACTAGGTCCATGTTGCAATTTTTTCTTCATCTTGCTTCAGTCACAAACCTCAATTTGCTTTATAGTGTTTGTCACTTTTTGGAATAAGCAATATACAAAGAAGGTTATATGTTAAATATAAATATGACGTAATAATGATCTCTTTTTCATCGTTCATTACTAATGTTGTCTTCGTCATCTTCGTTCATTTCCTCTCCCGCCATATTTTCCCTTGAAGTGGAAATATATCAATTTGAAAAAACATCAAAATCTTTAAAATGTAGGTAGGAAACATATCAACTGAATAAATTGGGAGCTGAATAAGTTGTCATCTTCGTGAGTAAAGTAAAATACAAAGTATAAATTCCCTCCTTTTTATAAGGAATCCAAGAGCTATGTCGCTAAAAAATTAAAGAACTTGGGCCTAAGGAATTTTAGGAGCTTGCCTCGAGGTAGTATCCTCATAAGAAAAACATTTACCTGATATTCCAGTCGATATGGCTTCAGCAATTAGCGATTATCAGCAATTGATATTCCTTCAATTTAAAGAAAATAGTATTTACTTAACGTGATTTAATAACTTGTAACACCATAAATGATTGGACAGGACAGAGTACATTGAATGAAAACTTGTTTGAAATGAAAAGGCAATTAATATTCACTTCTCTGAATTAGGCCTTGAACAAACTTACCTGATGTCATAAAAACCATCAAGGCTTCGGTGCTTCATGAAGTCAAGTTGTACCTTTATACCAACAGTTTGCTTGCTTCTGCTTTCGCTGCCTCTTTCATAGTTCAACTAAAGAATGAAAGACAAAAAATGCCTTGTACTGCACTCAAAGTTGTCAAATAATATTAGTTTACATCTTTCTGGTTCTTCGTTTTCCATCTTCATAATTCTTCTGCTGGCTTACTGAACTCGTTCCTATCTCGACGACCAAAAACCAAAAGAAATGAGAGACCGCGTGGGACAGACTTCAGACATCGCAAAAGTCATGTGATAAACCATATTTGGTAAACACATACAAACCGGAAATGCCAATCTCCTCGTGAATCACATGATCCAATTTCAAAGGCGCATGCGTACCTAGAAGATTCCCGCATGTACTTGACTAGAAGTAACATTTCATGACTTTGTTAGTAAACTGCATAAGTTACAATCAACCATTGTTGAAGAAGATTGCCAGCTTCTATGCTCCTACACCAGAGGTTTCTCCTATTGAGTAACATTGGCGGCAATGGCAGGCATTCCTCAAAATGCTTCTGGTTTTGCCGTCAATAAATAATTTCACAATAATGCAACGAATAAGAAAAGTAAAACCTTAAATTACTAGCAAGATGAGTTCGGAAATTACCCGGTTCCAATAAAATTTCGCCAAAAAAACGGCGAAACCCTATCTTCCCCGGGGAGACCTATGTCCCATGCCGAGCAGCCACTATAACTCCTCACTTTTCGCATTTTGCCACATGAAGACACTGTTTCCTACTACAAAATTTTTGAGACAAGTGGTCTCCAACCGAAAGTAATAAAACTTCCCAGTGGCATCTAGCACAGGCATATGGTCGCCAAATTATTCATACAGCATGGAAATTCGGTCAGAGCAGTCACGGGGTACATTGGACGTGGGAACATGTCTTATACGCATGCGTCCAATATACTTGCAGGGATACCATATGTTAATGGTATATGTTGGTTAACTTTATCAATAAAATGCAAAAACGCTATGATATTGGTTATCTCTTTTCAAGATTGTGTCCTCAACTTCTCACCACAGCAACATTAATACAAAAATTTGCATCCGTAAAATATATGAAAACAAAAATGTAAGAAAAGGCAACATGATTCTTTTTGCGACTACCAACATAAGTAAGAACCGAATATTCACGTTTAGTAACACTTAACAGGAAACTAAATTAATGATTGACTTATTTACCAGTGAAATAAAATTCTGGAAAAGAATTTTAAGAAACAGGCTACTAATTGCGAAAAAAGTCAATATTAGGGGGTATTTAGACACAAAAGGGTGAGATAATTAGAAGTTTGTACATTTTCTTTGTTTTAAGAAACACGAATTCAGGGCCAGTTTATTCAGGCCCTTTTTATAATTTGCCCCTCCACTAAAAATTTGTTTACAAGGCTCTGCAGAAATTTATTCATTTGTTTGTTCTACTTGTGCTGAGCTGTACTAACTGCGGACAAATATATATTCACAAACTGAGATCGAGCCCAATTATCGAATATCCTTATTACTTGATAATAAAAGCCTACTAATTGTTATATCGTGAGATAGAGTCTATATGACAGGCTGACCTGTTGTAGCTATTAAGTTTTCATATCAGAGAAATTGAGTGCATGCTAAAAGCAAACAAAAAACAGCCGAAGAACAAAACAAAAAATGAATCTGAATGCATAATAAATGAGAGAAAAATAAAGTTAATGAAGGTAAAGGGAAATGAGAAAAAGGAGGGAGAAATAAAAAATGACATAGCAGGTGATATGAAGGTATTAAAAATGAAAATAAACTTCATGAAAAAATACAAAAAAGAAGGAGTAATGATAAAGAAGCAGGGCGATACTCATGAGAGAGACTCTGGGAGTTTTAATTTAATAACAAGAGAGACTTTCGTTAAGTATTGTTCTAAGCTTGATAAGTTTCGAATTATAAAGAGAATGATCATACAAATGCACTTTCCGGGTACCTGTTCATATGTCAATAAAGGTAATTACAAACTGTTTAATCGACCATCTGCTATATAAACAGTCAGCTTAAACTTCATTTAAGATCCACATTAGGCAACAGAGTGACTTGGCTGTTTGAGCTAATCAGTTACCCATTAAAATGAAAGTTATCAAATATCTGACCATCGTAACATTCATGACAGGCCAAGTAGTTGATGCATCTGGAAATTTTTTTCGGAGAATCGACCGAGATGGAGAAGATTCTAATAATGGCGACCAAATGTCTACATTCAAAGAGTTTCACCAATGCAGCATGGAAAATAATTGCAATTTTCTTGCCATTGGTAAAGGAGATGGGAACTTTTACAAGGCGATAAAAGAGGACAATTTATTAAAGTCAACAGATCATCAAGTGTGGAAAAAGATACCAATAGGTATGTTCCATTGTTGTCTGTTGTATTTCATGTTCATATGCCGCAGAGACATAAACGTCTGCTTTTATGCAAAGCAGATTGGGCAAGGCTAAAATAGTGGACAATGTCCTTGGACACTTAGGAGGATGTAAACTTCATGCACCTTTCATTCTCCTTATCTAAATCCTTCCCCAAGAAATGTTGTCTATAAAAAAGACAAATACAATATCGCCAAATAGACCAGGCTGTACTGGCGCTAAACACCAATTTCAGGCGCAGAAATCGGGACTATGTTTTTTGGATAGACATTTACATAGATATAACGAAAATCGATGGTAAACGGAAAGTTTATAATGATCTTGTGCAAAACAATGATCCGATATCTAGTGTGATGTTTACTTACGGCATATTCACTTTCACTGGCAAGTCGTTGCAAATATTCCATGTAACGATAAATTGTTGAGAATTCGGTAACTTTTGCATTGATTGGTGGCAAATATGTAAGAACAGTCTTCTTTAGGATAGTTGACGAACCTAATTTCTTTACATGAGCTCTCCAGCCCGAGTATGTTGAGACAGTTTGGTCGGTTGCATTTAGTTTCGGCAGTATGATATGATCCACAAAAAGTAATTAGCCAGGTATGAAAATTCTTCAAAAACGTGTCTTGGAATCGCTTCAGTGTTGGGAAACGTGGGTGTTGGCTCTTTTTTGTGTCCACAATAACTTGTGGTATCAGGTATAAGTATCAGTTTCAAAACTTTCCAAGGAGCGCCCTTCGGTTCTTGGGAAATTGATTTGAATATTTTGTTTTGCTGACACCAGTGACTCCTCCTGAAAAGCAACAATTCATATATTTATAATTCATATCAAAATTGTCAACCCAGAAGTAGGTCAAGACACCTTGGTTGGAAGACACTACTGGTTTAATAGGAAGTGAACAACTGCTATTGGCAATTAGTTGTGCTGCTTCTGCATGGGCGGTTTCGATTTCACAGACCAAAATATAGTCGATGGGATGGAATGGCCTGGGTGATGCATTATTTTTATTGGTACCTTGTGACCTGTTACATTATGGAGTCCCAGAACAAGGAGGAAATTCTTTGCAGTTATTGTTTCAAAGGTGTTAACCCGTGAATTAAGTCGGACAAATAATAAGACTGAATCAATCTATTTGCAGTATCACTGTTAGGATGCTCTTTGTTTTTAAAAGTTGACTGAAAAAGGAGTCCAAGGTTTCTGGCAGTTTTTTTTGCATGAGAGAAGAGCTCCTCGATTCTTGGGGGTCAGACTAATTCTGGAATACTTTGAGCATGCTCAAGTGTATCTTCCCGCAAATATTCTGCAACTTATCTTAACAAATGGTCGCGGTCATTGACATATGGGAGTCCAAAGCATCTGCACATATAACAACTTCAGTTGCATTTGCATTAACAGTTAGAAAATGTAGTCTGCCGGGATATGTAGCTTGTATCTTTGCTTTCAATGACGCATTTAATTCATGTCAAGTCAAGATATCTGCGCCATTGAGATCAGCGCCCTCATTAAACATCCTTATTGGACTTTGCACCAGAATACATTTCATTTTTCGAGCTTCAATCAGTAGCTGGCCTTGCTCAGCCAGCCTGAGCTAGGTGTAGGTATGACTTTTGATAATTATTTTGCTATCGTAGCATTCAAAAGTTGCAAAGAGGCAATGGCTAATGGCAACACTGAAAATGGCATTATCAACTTGAGATGGGCCAATGGTTCAGTTCTTCCTGTTTATTGTGACATGACTACGGATGGTGGAGGATGGATCGTGTTTCAAAAACGACACAACAGCAACGTAAATTTCGAACGAGATTGGATAACTTATGAAAATGGCTTCGGAGATTTGCTTGGAAATTTCTGGCTTGGCCTAAAAGCACTGCATTATCTGCTCACAACAATAAACCCAAATGGTGGTGGTAGTAGAAAATGGATGCTTCGTGTTGATCTTAAATCTTCTGATGGAGACCAAGGCTATGCAAAATACACCGGTTTCAATATTGGCAGTGCAAAAGAGAACTACAAAATGACATATGAGGGTTATTCAGGAAATGTTGGAGATGCACTGTTAAGATCTAAAGGTAGCGCATTTTCTACTTATGATAATGAAAATGACAATACCCTGCAATACAACTGTGCGCAACATTTTCGTGGAGGTTGGTGGCATGCGGCATGCTATGATGCTATGCTGAATAATCGCTACCCGGGCACGGGAGATACTCAAGTTACTCCAGCCAATGCAGACTTCATGTCTTGGAGACTCTGGAAGCTTGATGTGTTCGGAAATATAGTATTTTCTGAGATGAAAATAAGGGAGGAAAATTGAGAACGATAGAAAAATTAAGCGAAGATAAACAATTATTACTAAACTATTTACTCAATGCGAGCTTAAACATTAACACTGGTGATTGTACCTTTATGCATCGACTTAAAGGGCTTATGTAGCCTAAAATGACATACAGTTTTTTGCTGAAAAGTATAGAATTCAAAATACAAATACAATTCTGTCAGCAAACATGCTGCAAATAGAATTTAAAAAGATTTTGTAGTTTTTGAGTTATTTATTGTCAAAATAGGGATTTTGGACAAATTCTGTTGAAGAAATTGATGTCAGAGTGATGCGCAATCCCAGACACCTTTGCCTCAGGGCCTAATTTAGTGTGGTTTTTCCCACATTTTGTGGTCTTAGAAATATAAAATGTGGTCTTGGAAATTAGAAAGTGTGGATGGGATTTTGGGGGTTCACCAGGATCGTGGCAGCAATGCCACATTCCGCAGACGTTGAACGCTTGATCAGTGCTTGCAACAAATTTTTATCTAATACCATTCCCATGACTATTTTATATTACTGTGCAGATAGAGAATTTTCAGGATCCTGAGCCATTTTAAGAAATTGCAAAATCTCATGAGCTGCCGGGGGCTCCGCCCCCTGGACCCCTGCGAGGGCGTTGCTCTGGCAACTGGGGGCTTACAACAGACCCTCAGCGGTTGTGGGCAATGATCTAAAGTCATTACGTGTTTGCCTACGTATGCCTACGTATGGCTGCTGAAAATTTTTTCCAGAAAACCTGATAGCATTCTGGCAAGTGTGGTCTTGGAAAATTTTCATAAATTAGGGCCTGTTTTGCCTGTCACGGCTAACAAAAAAAGCAAGCCGGCCTGACTGGATGTCGTCAATTTGCAACTGAAAATAAGGAAACAAGTACTAATAAAGAGTATTAAAAAAGCATTTCATGGTCGATCATGTATTGTAGTGGAACCCAACAGCGCGAGTTGGACGAACACTAAATTCCTCTCTCTCCATAAGTTCCGTAACTCTTCTAAAGGCCTGGATTGGAAGGTAACTAATGAAGACAAAACAGTACCATGAATACTTCTGTATTTAATTGAAAGTCACGAAAATCGACCCATAATGTGAGGAAAATATGGCGCTTTTAGCCAGCGGTGAGGGAATTTAAATCGGCGTCGCCTAAGTCGAGTTATTAAAAAAACTGTCGTGCGCGGCCAAATTTTCCCATACTGACCCCTATAAAAAATGATTTGCCTGTCATCAAACTGACGTCATAGCTCTTCAACGGACCTGGTTGTGTTTGAGCTTGAAAAAAACATACCTGTATTCGTCAGAAAACATTCAAAATAGGTTCATAGTGATACTCAGATCTTGTTCTTTCCATTTCCGTACAAAATCGATATGTCATTTTAGGCTGCATAAGGCCTTGCAGTTGCTTTGACACACAAATCTATTATTATGAATTCTTATCCAGCTCACGCAATTGTAATCGCAGAATCAGTCTGTATCAACCATTTTGGATGTATTTCAAAGAAGTTGCTAATAAATCGAAAAGCGCCTACCCCTTATTTAAGAAAATTGTATTCTGCCAGAGTAAAAATTTTCAAGTTATATCAGAGAAAGTTAAAGGTTAAAGTGGGTAAAAAGTTCCTTTTGCAGATGTAATGTAACAATATCCAAAGAAATTGATTTGATTGTGTGCGTGAACTCGCAAAATTTTAAACATTTTTTGTCACCTTTTTCTCAATCTAGGTGTGGCATTCAATTACAAAAGTAATTTCCTTTCGATATGAAGAAAAATTGAACATGCAAATTTCCTTCCAGCCTATTGTTCCAAGACAATAGGCCATTTCTTCTTCTATTGTTTTGAGCAGAAATATCACCCTGAAGGTACTTAATCCATTGGTTCTTATATGCGGGTTTTTACTGTATTAGGAAGATGTTTTGAAAAAGGTCTCCTAACTGTACTCCTAACATGTATTTGGGTTTTGCAGAAGACATGGAAGAACTCTGCAACAATTCGCAAAATGAATTAATAAATTTGTCAGACTGGATGCGGCTAAATAAGATGAGTTTAAATACAAAGATTTCTGAATTCATGATTATAGGCAACGAACGGCAGCTAAATATATCAGGGTTTTTGTGGATGAAAGTTTTCTTGGACTGCACAGTGCAAGAAACTCAAAAGTCAATTCAAAAAAATATTCTCAGACAAAGCTGGATTAAGTTTACAGGACACTGCTCGACAGTCATTCACTATTACTGTAATGAATTAAATATGGGGCTTACTTGTCCATTACCAAACTTTACCACCTTCAAAAGCCTCTGCAGAGTATAGGGCTTGCATGCTCATAGAGAATTCCATATAGAAAGATAGTTGAAGATACAAATGGCTGTCTGTTTCAAACTTGATTGAATATGACAGGGCTATCATGATTTACAATATAACAAAAGCTTTGTGCTCTGACAGCTTCAAGGGATGATTTTTAACAAGCAGCTATTTGTGAGAAATCCCTGATGGCGTAGCTAAAACAAGAAGCAAACACTTAATGCAGACATAGATTAAAGCACCAAGTCACAGAAACACCAGTTTCATTTTTTGTCCATTTGGAACCATTTCGTATTAGCAGAAAACTTGCAACATCATTGAGTATGTTAATATATTGTTATGTTTTAGCTACAACAAGTTGAAAGTGAAAACAACACAGCATTATTGCCGATCTTGAAAGTTTGAAATATCTAATTAAAGAGGCAAATTGGCAGCATAGTACCTGAAATACTTCAATTCACTAATTCTTGAAAAAGAAATTTAAAAGCAATTTTATGGTAGTTAATACATGTAATTTATTAACTTTAGTTAATTAGGCACGGATGTTTCATATCATGTGAGTGTTCTTTGATGCTAATCAACAACTAAATTAACAGGGCCGCACCAAGGGTGCGTTGATTACTTGACACAGGCAAGGTATTTTAATTTGGCACGAATAGTAAAATATCAGGCATAGCAATGCTGCCTGTATTTTATCTCAGCTTGCTGAAAGTGACAAGCACAATAAACTAATGAGAGCTCCCAACACAGCAGGCTGACCAGCGACAAGCCAATCAAATTAAGCGAATCACGACGCAAAATACTCTCTTTATAAGACAATGCAAAGCCCTTTGTTGTTTGTAGCAACAATTCACAAACAAAGCAGCATATACATAGTTGCTATTAAGCAGATCAAGCAAGCAAAAATTTATAATCTGAACGAAAGCTAGGTGAGATGCCTAAAAGCAAGTCAATTAAACACAGCATACGAAGAAGTGCGCGACCGTCTACCGCGATGACTACTGCCAGTTCATGTCCCAGTGTGGCAACCGAAACCAACACGGCAATAGAAGGTTCTCTGGCTACCATCGTCCGCGAACTGATGACCGCCAACAAGGCTCCACAGACGGATAGACCAGCCAGTACGCCGCAACCAGTTTCACTAGCAATGTCGGATCTTACAAGCTGCCCAGTCCCACCGATGCCGGCCACGCAGACAATCAATGCCTTCTCACCGGAGGTTTCAGGTAGCCTCGTCAGAAAAATCCAGAGTGGTGAGTTCTTCGACTTATCAAAATTAGTCACTGAGAACCTCCAGAAATTATCTCCCCCCGGCATTACAAACGTTTTCCATTTGAATGGGGGATGATAACGACTTGAAGATTGTTAGGGGGACAACCGAAAAGCCCATCACCCGCATCGAAGAGTAGACTGATGCGTTTGTCGTGTACTCGAAAAATCTCATCTCAAAATTTCTGGCAAGGGGTGTTGAATTGCTTTCCTATTTGGAGACAATTCGCTATGCTGCCTTTCATTTCCATTCCTTGGGTTGGCTGCTATACGATCGCAAGTTTCGCGCCAAGGCTGCCAATGACTGAACAATGGACTGGGCGATGATCAACCATTTCATTTCATTTTCATTTATACATTATTTAACGTTGGATATTACGTCTACACTAAGTAAGACTAGTACAAGGTACTAATTTAATCCAACTTACAAAGAAACCTACTTTTAATTACCAAAGGCTAAGACTAATTTATACAAATAAATACTAATTTAAAAACATAATCTACAGGAACATTGCTCACCAGTCCAGGATTTTATTTTATTTCTGAAAGCGGCAAGGGTTGGACTCATTTTAATTGTGTCAGTAAGGGTGTTCCAAAGGAGACTCCCTCTGAATGATATTGATTGACAGGCAAAACGTGTTTTGACCTTTGGAAGCTTACAGAGATCATTTACTCTTAAGTTATATCTCGTTTCTTTCTTTTCGTGAAATTCCCAAAGATAGGATGGATTAAGATGATGTACCGTTTTGTAGACCTCGATCATTACTTGTTGCAGATTTTTTACGTGTATTGTCTGGCTGTTGTTTCGAGTCAATAGCATATCAAAGGAAGATTCAAAGTCCTGGTAGAGCACCCGTAGAGCACGTTTATGGGTTCTATTTACCATATTGTTTGCCGTTTGGCTACAGAAAGTCCACACCAGAGGGCAATAATTGAAGTTGGATATGATGACCGAGTTGCATAATAATTTTGCTTGATCTAGAGTGAGATAGGGGCTGAGTCTTGCGAAGGCACTAACTTTATTGTTGACCTTCAAGCAAAGGCTTTTAATATGCACGTCTAACGTTAGCTTTTTGTCAATATGGATTCCTAAAAGTTTTACGTTATCTGCCGATGGTATTTTATGACCATTAACATTAAGGCGTAAAGAATTATTATTTTTTAGACCAAGAAACATTAGCTGGAACTTTTTGGGATTTGGTACCATCCCATTTTCGGAAAACCAATCTAACAAAAGAGCTAGGTCATTTTCTAATCTACAGATTATTTCTATGAGATTATTACCACATGCATATATGGTATTATCGTCGGCAAAATTGCATATATTTGACTCTAGATTCGATAGAAATAGGTCATTTAAAAAGATGTTAAAGAGCATGGGTCCTAGAACAGATCCTTGTGGTACACCAATTTTGATTTTTTGTGGTGAACTTTTAAGGCTTCCAATTTTAACCCTCTGGTATCGGCTTTCTAGGTAGCTATAAATGAGCTGAAGGCTATCGTTATCAAACCCATAGGCCTCTAATTTAGCTATGAGGAGGTCATGGGGCAGACAGTCATAGGCTTTTGATAAGTCCATGAGTATTGTTCCAACAATTCCCGAAGAGTCCAACAAACCAACAATTCTGGTTGATGCCTTTCACAACGGGCCCACAAGATCGAGAGGATCATATTTTTAACAAAGAACACTTTAACAGTAAATCCCTTGCGGCAAAAAGGGACGACGTATGCCGCAGATTTAATATCGAACTTACCTAGTATCACAAGAGCGATCGAAGATTCGTTACTTTATGGAGCCATTGTATTGACACCAGTTTGCTTGTTTTGCCTTCGCTGCTTCTGTCATAATTTCATTGTACTGTAGAATTCAAGACAATAAATGCCTTGTATTGCATTCAAATTTGTTATTAGTTTACAACTTTCTGGTTCTTATTTTCCATCTTCATAATTCTTCTCGTGTCTCCCTCCTGTGGCGCTCTGCTGAACTTACTCCTGCCTGGACGAATAAAAACAAAAAGAAAAGAAATTACAAACAGCGTGCAACAAGACACTGCAACTGTCATGTGAAAAGCCAAATTTGGTAAGAACTTTCAAAACAGCAGGAAAGGCCGTCAAAAAGAGAGTTTTATGCAACGAATAAAAACGCATTTTTTTGAAAAAATAGCAAAATAAATTTGTTAAATACCCCTTTCCAATAAAATTTCGGCAAAAATGGCGAAACCCTATCTTCCCCGGGGGAACCTATGTCCAGTGCCGAGCAGCTACTACAACTCCCCATTTTACTCAATTTGCCTAAATGGAGACACTGTTCCTGCTACAAAATAGCACAGGCACATGGTCACCAAATTATTCATACATGTCTTATACGCATGCGTCCAATATACTTGCAGGTATATCATATGTTAAAAGTATATATTAGTTAAATTAATCAATAAAATCCGGCAAAAAACACCATGTAACAGTGATTATCTCTTTTCAAGATCGTGTTGTGTCTTCAATTTCTCACCACAGCAACATCTATACCAAGATTTATTTGTTTCGAAAACTATCGAATATCCTTATTACATGATAATAAAAACCTGCTAATTGTTATATGGTGAGATAGAGTTTATATGACAGGCTGACCTGTTGAAGCTATTAAGTTTTCATATCAGAGAAATTGAGTGCATGATAAAAGAAAACAAAAAACAGCCGAATAACAAAACAAAAGAAATAAATCTGTAAAGTTCATTAAGATTAAGAAAAATGAGAAAAAAAAATAAAAAATAAAAAAAATGATATGGCAGATGATATGAGAGTAATGAAAATGAACATAAACTTAATAAAAAAGTGAAAAAAAGAGTAATGATAAAGAAGCAGGGCGATACTCACGAGAGAGCCTCTGGGGGTTTTAATTTAATGATAAGAGAGACTTTATTTAGGTATTATTCTAGATTAAATCAATTTTGAATAATAAGGACAATGAGCACATACATGCACCTTCAGGGAACCTGTTCATATGCAATTAAATACAGGTAATTACAAACTGTTTAATCGACCATCTGCTAAATGAACAGTCAGCATTAACTTCATTTAAGATCCAAATTAAGAAAAGCAACAGAGTGACTTGGTTGTGTGGGTTAACCAGTTACCCATTAAAATGAAAGTTATCAAATATCTGACCATTGTAACATTCATAACCGGCCAAGTAGTTGATGCATCTGGAAATTTTTTTCGGAGAATCGACAAAGATGGAGAAAATTCTAATAATGGCGAGCAAATGTCTACGTCAGAAGGGTTTCACCAATGCAGCATTGAAAATAATTGCAATTTTCTTGCCATTGGTAAAGGAGATGGGAACTTTTACAAGGCGATAAAAAAGGACAATTTATTAAAGTCAAAAGAGCATCAAGTGTGGAAAAAGATGCCGATAGGTATGTTGCATTGTTGTCTGTTGTATTTCATGTTCATATGCCGTAGAGACATAAACGTCTCCGTACATTATTTAAAACGAGGATGTTTTGTGCCTGAGGCAGCATTACGCGTAACAACAAATCACAAAAATATGTCGCCAGCGCCCTTATTAAACGTCCTTATTGGACTTTGCACCAGAGCGCATTTCATTTTTCGGGCTTGAATTAGTAGCTGGCCTAGTTCAGCCAGCTTGAGCTTGGTGTAGGTATCATTTATGATAATTACTTTGCTTATAAATGTCTTAGCATTCAAAAGTTGCAAAGACGCAATGGCTGATGGCAACACTGAAAATGGCATTATCAATTTGAGATGGGCCAATGGTTCAGTTCTTCCTGTCTATTGTGACATGACTACGGATGGTGGAGGATGGATCGTGTTTCAAAAACGACACAACAGCAACGTAAATTTCGAACGAGATTGGATAACTTATGAAAATGGCTTCGGAGATTTGCTTGGAAATTTCTGGCTTGGCCTAAAAGCACTGCATTATCTGCTCACAAGAACAAACCCAATTGGTGGTGGTAGTAGAAAATGGATGCTTCGTGTTGATCTTAAATCTTCAGATGGAGACCAAGGCTACGCAAAATACACTGGTTTCAATATTGGCAGTGCACAAGAGAACTACAAAATGACATATGAGGGTTATTCAGGAAACGTTGGAGATGCAATGTCAAGATCTAAAGATATCGCATTCTCTACTTATGATAAGGATAATGACATCGACCTGCAACGCAACTGTGCTCAATATTTTCGTGGAGGTTGGTGGCATCGCGCATGCTTTCTTGCTATGCTAAATAATCGTTACCCGGGCACGGGAGATGCTCAAGTTACTCCAGTCAATGCAGACTTCATGTCTTGGCAACCCTGGAAGAATGTGTTCGGAAACATCGTATTTTCCGAGATGAAAATAAGGGAGAAACATTGAGACAAGATAAACAATTATTATTAAACCATTTACTCAATGCGAGCTTAAACATGAACACTGGTGATTGTACCTTTACTCATCAACTAGCAATTTCTTTGACACACAAATCTATTATTATCAACTCTTATCCAGCTCACGCAATTGTAATTACAGAATCAGTTTGTATCAACCATTTTGGATGTATTTCAAAGATGTTGCTAATAAATCGAAATGCGCCTACCTCTTATTTAAGAAAATGTTATTATGCCACGGTAAAAGTTGTAAAGTAATATTTGAAGCGGGTAAAAAGTTCCTTTTGCAGATGTAATGTACCAATATCCAAAGAAATTGATTTGATGACTGATAAAAATTATGTGAGTGAACTCGCAAAATTGTTAAACATTTTTTGACACTTTTTTCTCAATCAATGTGTGCCACTTAATTACAAAAGTAATTTCCTTTCGATATGAAGAAAAATTGATAATTATGAATGACCAACTTGCATAGCTAATAACAAGTCGGCCAATTTGGCGGGAATCTGCCTTTTTTGTTCATGCGAAGTAAAAATGGATTGAAAGCTGTCTTAACTGTTGATTATAATGAGCTAATACGGAAGACATTGAAAAATTATCAATAAAACTGGAACATAAAATGAAAATAATACGGATGCTGAAAAGGTAATGTTCGACTGGAAAATAAAAACATTACCTACCAATTTATGAAATTGGTTAGCTTGTATTTGACACTTAATATGTTTACAGAATTGTTAAGTAAGTCCTGTTTGATGGTGAACTCGCTTGAAACTGTGGAGACACATGCCAATACAAAGTACGTGTCACATGCGGATAAGAATGATGCACCATGTCACCACGCTTGATTTCATCATCATTGTAGGCATAAATAGAGTAGAGTAGAAGAACAAGAGAAACAGAGAAAAAGAGTGTAAAGAGAAGTAAAGTGATACAGTGGGGGCCTTGGGCCAGCCGTATCGCAGTCACACTGCAAGCTCATTTTTCAGGATAAAAAGGTGCCACTTTCCGCACGTTAATTTAACGACAGTAAAAACCCGCATATAAGAACCTGTAAATTTCCATCCAGCCTATTGTTCCAAGACAATAGGCTATTGATTCTTCTATTGTTTTAAGCAGAGATATCACCCTGAAGGTTCTTAATCCATTGGTTCTTATATGCGGGTTTTTACTGTGAGTCGTTTTCTCTCTGTTTCTCTTGTTCTTCTACTCTACTCTATTTATGCCTACAATGATGATGAAATCAAGCTTGGTGACATGGTGCATCATTCTTATCCGCAGTTTGCAGTGGACCATTAGCTTTTCAACATCCTTATCACTTTCATCGTATGCACTTCTTTGGATATCATCTAGTTTAATTGATAATTTTTCAATGTCTTCCGTATTAGCTCATCATAATCAACAGTTAAGATAGCTTTCAATCTATTTTTACTTCGCATGAACAAAAAAGGCAGATTCCCGCCAAACTGGCCGACTTGTTATTAGCTATGCAAATTGGTTATTCATAATTATCAATTTTTCTTCATATCGACAGGAAATTACTTTTGTAATTAAGGGTCACCTAACTGTACTTCTGACATGTCTGCGGATGGCACAAGTGTAACTTGTTTTGCAGAAGACATGAAAGAGCTCTGCAACAATTCGCAAAATGAATTAAGAAAAACATTTCAGACTGGATGTGGATAAATAAGATGAGTTTAAATACAAAAAAGTTTGAATTCATGATTATAGGCCACGAATTGCAGCTAAATACATCAGGGTTTTTGTGGATGAAAGTCTTTCTTGGACTACACAGTGCAAGAAACTCAAAAATAAATTCAAAAGAATATTCTCCTGCAGAAAAAGCTGGATCAACTATAAAGGACACTGTTCGACAGTCATTTACTATACTGTAATGAAATATGGGGCAGTTTGTCCAATGCCAAACTCCCCCCCCCAAAAGCGTCTGCAGAATATAGGGCTTGAACGCTCTTAGAGAATTCCATATAGAAAAATAGTTGAAGATACAAGTGGCTGTCTGTTTCAAACTTGATTGAATATGACAGGGCTATCATGATTCACAAAATCACAAACACCTTGTGCTCTGACAGCGTGAAGGGACAATTTTAACAAGATCGCACCATAGTACCTTGGAAGATGGTAGCATGGTACCTGAAATACTTCAATTCACTACTTGTTGAAAAAGAAATTTAAAAGCATTTTTTTGTTATCTACGAGGAAGATTAATTTTCAAAACTAAAAAAGAAACGATCGCAAATGTCATAAAGATCAAGACAGCAGTTCATTTCCCTCACCGCACAAAAAATCTAATTCGACTTGGCGCGCAACGATTTATGAAAAAGCATACTGCGCATGACGAACATAGAAAGGCGGCTAGCAAAAGCCTTCATGTAAACGCGAGACCTATTCGTACCAATATTTGACCTGTATACCTATCCGTACAAAAACTTGAACGGCTAAAAACTTGACTGGTACCGTGTAAAGGGGCCCTAAAGAGTCTTGATAATCACATCATAATGGCATGTTGTTTTGTTCACACTTTGATTTAGCCTGTGATGTGAACAGAAGCTCTCTTAGTAATAAAAATAAAAAAGGGAAGAAAAAAATGGGGAAAGGAAAAGAGAGCATGTGGACACGTAATGTACTTTGTTCTACCACCTTTTTATTAAATGTAGATATAAATTATGATTTCGCAGCAACAACAACAATAAAAGAGGCCTAAACCCATCTAAGAGGCCTAAACCTTCGAAAGCATCGCCACACTCAAAATCACCTTGTTCCGCCATAGCTGCAGTCGTCAGAAAACTTGTTAGGTAGAGGCAGCTATGGTTACCTGGCCTTGTGAAGGAGGCCATCGTGGGTGTAGGAACACCTATTAATGAACGAGAGCACAAGAAACAAGATTTGCCAAAGTTACTGCGGGCTGCATTCCGCCATTGTTGATCTTGGGGATTTTGCATAATTAAGCCTTTTGTAAAAATTTGGTATTATCCAATCAAAGTTAATGTGCCAGAATACGGCATATGGAAAATACTTTTCCGTTACATGTCCACAGGCTCTCTTTCTTTTCATTTTTTTCTTTTCTTTTTTTTCTTCCATTTTTTATTTTAATTTTTAAGAGAGCTTCTGTTCACAGGCTACACTTTGATATCCTGTGATCTTACTTCTGACTCAATGCTGCATCAAAAATACAACCATTCAGTGATGTCAAACTCTTAATTTTAATAATAAATGCGTTGCTGAATGTGCTACTTTCATTTAACATTTAAAATGTAACGTTTTTGCACTTAAAAAAGAACATTGAAACGTGGTATTTCCCCAAAGGGGCTCCCGCTCCAAAACCATGTCACCATGTCATCATGTCAAAATGTCACCTCAAGGCTCCTTTGATTGTTCATGCGAAGTAAAAATGGATCGAAAACTGTCTTAGGGCCTGTTTATATGGAGAAGGGTCAGTGGATTTGCATTCTTGCTTATATGAGAATTTTCCAGCCCTCTTGAGGGCTGAAAGTACGAGAGCAAACATTTTCACAGCTACATTCCTTCACCGTGATAACTTGTCACCACTTTTCACGGCTAACAGCCACTTTTACTTTGACAACACATGCAGTATGTATTTGACGCGTGCGCAAAACAATATTTTCCAGCCCTTCTAGGCGAGCCAGCCCGCTTGATCGCGTTTACATGGAAAGTTTCCAGCCCTCCTTGCCGAGATCTCGGGTAGTAAATAGCGAGATCTCGCCTAAGAGGGCTGGCCCCCTTCTCATGTAAACGAAAGGAATTTTATGGGGCATCAAATGGGAAGGCGAGATCTCGGCTGAGAGGGCTAGCTCTCTATTTAAAAAAGAATGTTGAAACATTGTATTGCCGAAAATGGGCTCCTGCTCTAAAAGCGCGCCGTAAATTCCTTCAGAAACACAATAACAAAGACGACGGAAAGCAAAAAATAATACATAAAGCTAAGTTAGTAAACATTAAAGAAACGAAGAGAACGGGTAATTTGAATGAAACAAAATAAATTTTGTTTCCCTGAATTAGGCCTTGTAGAAACTTACCTAGTATCACAAGAGCCATCGAAGATTTGTTTCTTTATGAAGCCATTGTTTTGACACCAGTTTGATTGTTTTGCTTTCACTGCTTCTGTCATAGTTTCATTGAACTGTAGAATTCAAGACAATAAATGCCTTATATTGCATTCAAATTTGTCATCAGTTTACATCTTTCTGGTTCTTATTTTCCATCTTCATAATTCTTCTCGTGTCTCCCTCCTGTGGCGCTCTGCTGAACTTACTCCTGCCTGGTCGACTAAAAACCAAAGGAAAGAAATTACAAACAGCATGCAACAAAACACTGCAAATGTCATGTGAAGACCAAATTTGGTAAGAACATTCAAAACAGCCGGAAATGCCAATCTCCTCGTGAGTCACAGGATCCAAGTTCAAGGCCGCATGCGTACGTAAAGATTCCCACATGCACTTCATAAGAAGAAATATTGGGTGACTTTGTTAGCAAACTGCATGAGCTACAATCAACCATTGTTGAAGGCATTACCAGCTTCTATACAAAAGTTTCTACTAATGCGTAACATTGGCAATGGTAGGCTTTCCTCAAAATGCTTCTGGCTTTGCCGTACACAAAGAATTTTATAATTATGCAACGAATAAAATACATTATTTTGAAAAACTAGCAAATTAAATTTTGAAATTACCCGGCTCCAATAAAATTTCGCCAAAAAAACGGCGAAACCCTATCTTCCCCGGGGGAACCTACGCCCGGTGCCGAGCAGCCACTAAAGCTCCCCACCTTTCACATTTTGCCAAATGGAGACACTGTTCCCTATTAGAAAATTTTTGAGAGAAGTGATCTCCAACCGAAAGTAATAAAACTTCCCAGTGGCATATAGCACAGACATATAGTCACCAAATTTTTCATACAGCATGGAAATTGGGTAACAACAATCATGCGGTACATTGGATGTGGGAACATGTCTTATACGCATGCGTCCATGCATCATATGTTGATATTAGTTAACTTAGTAATTGCCATAAATTCCGGCAAAAACACTATGGCAATTGTAACCTTTTCAAGATGGTGACTTCTCATGGCGAGGGCACTGGACAAAAATGCCCCGCAGTTTTATGACTCTGAGATAATAGAAGTCTGATCAATCTACCCTTGTGTGAAGCTTGTGGCCAGTCTCGGTTTCGTGGTTTTTTCTTCCAGAAATAAGCTACCCAGGTTCGATAACGTGCCCTGGTCAAATGGATCAAAATTTTTAAGCCGGCTTATTCACTTTTTAACAGGCTAAAGCCGTTAACAGTTTGAAATGAAAATTCCAGCAGAATAGCTCGTTGAATTTGGCAACTTTTGTCAAATAGAATAATTTTCTTTTCATGATAAATACTGTTTCCGATCAACGAGAAACGACAACTCGACGTAGGCCACTAAGAAGCAAACTTGAGTGGATCTATTATTTGATCTTGATAAAGATCACTGTCTGTCTTATCACCCCTGTCCAAATCGAAGATATTTCAGCTTTACGATAACTTTGGTATAGTGATTATTTGCGTTCTTCCAAAAACACAAGCATATACTTTAAAGGTAGAGACTTTCGCGTTTTAGGCAAAATACGATATTTTTCGCGAATAAATGTTTGCGTTTCAGCTAAGTCGAAAATTTTGCGAGAATAATTTCGCGACAAGTCTGAACAAAAACTTTAAACAGAAATCTTGAAATAGTTTTTATTCAAAGTGAAACTTTTTTCCTAAATTGTTTTCAATTTTTAAAAACGTAAACAGAAGAAGAACAATTTTGTAATAGAATTATTCATCATCAAAATTCTCAAGGGGGTCAGCTTCGTTTCCATTTTCATTCTGCCAATCAGAAATAGCTTGCATCGGGCATGTGAACATGCCATCAATTGTAAAGAATCGAGCCATCGTGAAAAGGTATCAGGAACTAGTAGAAAAGTCTTATGCAGAACCAAAAGATGAGGTGATCGTTGGAACTTTCATTACAAATCAGCAACCAATTTCTGCTCTTACTCCCCGAGTCAAGAAAAAAAAGCTTACTGATATTACTTCATCACGCAAACCTAGTCAAGACAGAGACATAAGAACTATGTTTTTTAGCAAAACCAAAAAAGAAAAGGAAACTAAAGCAGCATTAGAAACTAACTAATGAAATGAATAAATGTTTTTCTTTGTTAATCGCCTTTCACTCTAGGATTACCAGTCTTTCACAATAGCGTTTTTGCGAGAATAAATTTTCGTGAATTTCCAATTTTGAAATTTTTATCAAAATAAACTTTCGCGAATTTCATATTTTAAAAATTTTCGCGCAATAAACTTTCGCAAATTTTGTCCAAAAACGCGAAAATCGCGTTTTTGGCCAAAAAAGTTTCTTCCCGCGAACGTTTTTACCTTAAGGTATTTTAACTAGCACCCAGAGTGTTTCTTTCAAAAGTCAAGAGCGCATCTTTAAATTCTTCACTGGGTATGAAAATCGTATGTCCCAACCACAATGAATACACCTTTTGCATCGTGCGTATTTTAGAGGTCTGGCACTAGTCTTTGGGTGAAAAATTATTTCACCCTCAGCATCTTTTTCACCCAAAAACTAGTGCCAGACCTCTAAAATACGCACGATGCAAAAGGTGTATCGGACCTTGGATAGGATCAAACCAAAAGAATGGACCTTTTTCTCTCTTTCTCTGATAATAATGATAATTAATAAACTTATATTAAAGCTGTTTAATAGAGATAGCTGCCAAGTTGGCAAAGTGAGTTTGGTCAAAGAACTGAAGTAGCGTTTGAGCTTGCAGTTCCCGCGAGAAAGATGTAATAAACCTTTTTCATTCATTGTCATATTGATTTAAATCAGTACTTTAATTATCTGTCCTCGCGTGAAAGCACTACTTCCAACAACAAACTTAGCAACGTATCAAATATCAAAGAGCTCAGAAGACTGTTCGTTAATTAAGAACAAAGTTATTAATGAGCGTGACAAACTGAATTTGAGAAAGTTTATCGGTTTCGATAAACAACATGTTGTAGTTCAAATCGGGCCATAGCTCACGAAAACAGCTGAGGACACACTGTCCAATCAAACATATGGTATGTAAACAACGAGCTTCACCACCTTTTAGAACCTCTTTAAAACAAGCAAGAGAGCAGTTGATTGAATTAATCATTCTCATCTCTCACAGTATAAAATGAAAGTCAAAGTATATCTGATCATTGTAACGTTAATGACTGGCCAAAGTATTAATGCATCTGAAAACTTTTTTCGGAGAATCGACAAAGATGGAGAAGATTCTACTGATGGCGAGCAAATATCTACATTCAAAGAGTTTCACCAATGCAGCATTGAAAGTAATTGCAATTTTTTGGCAATTAGTAACGAAGATGAGCAAATTTACAAAACAATGAAAAAAGAAAACTTATTGAAGTTAACAAAGCATCAAATTTGGGAAAAGGTGCCACTAGGTATGTTACATTGTTGTCTGTTATGTTTGATACTCATGCTGTAGAGATAGCCAAGCTGGCAAAGCTAGCTGGCCTAACCCAGCCAGCCTGAGCTGGGTGTAGGTATGACTTGTGATAATTATTTTGCTATCGTAGCATTCAAAAGTTGCAAAGATGCAATGGCTAATGGCAATACTGAAAATGGCATTATCAACTTGAGATGGGCCAATGGTTCAGTTCTTCCTGTCTATTGTGACATGACTACCGATGGTGGAGGATGGATCGTGTTTCAAAAACGACACAACAGCAACGTAAATTTCGAACGAGATTGGATAACTTATGAAAATGGCTTCGGAGATTTGCTTGGAAATTTCTGGCTTGGCCTAAAAGCACTGCATTATCTGCTCACAACAAAAAACCCAAATGGTGGTGGTGGTAGAAAATGGATGCTTCGTGTTGATCTTAAATCTTCTGATGGAGACCATGGTTATGCAAAATACACTGGTTTCAATATTGGCAGTGCACAAGAGAACTACAAAATGACGTATGGAAGTTATTCGGGAAATGTTGGAGATGCAATGTTGGCATCGAATGGTAGTGCATTCTCAACTTATGATAAAGATAACGATATGTTCCCAAATGTCGGTTGTGCGCACAACTTTCGAGGAGGATGGTGGTATGCGGCATGCTTTGATGCAGTACTAAACAATCTTTACCCAGGCACACAATCCTCTGCAACCAGTTTCCAATTCATGTCTTGGAGACTGTGGAAACAAAATGTTTATGGAAACATCGTATTTTCCGAGATGAAAATAAGGGAGGAAAATTGAGAACGATTGAGAACTTTATAAAAGATGTTGCATGCGGCCAATCAATAAAGCTATTGATTTAAACATGTTGCTAATTGCAATACAACGCAGATTGTAAATTCATCGCACAAATCAATATATGTATAAATGTATAAATATTACACTCGCATAGTAGGCTTTGTCTGTAGCAACTATCTCAACTAAATTTCATCAAATTGCCTCTTATTTGACGAAATTTAATTATGGTACGGTATAGCACGGTACAAAACTGTACCTGAGCAAGTCGTAGCTGGTAAGCATGTAATAATTATTTTTACAGCTATACCAATATCCGCAAAAACTGTTTTGACAGGTGCACCCATGAAGTTATCAAACTATTGTTTTTTCACTTCGTCTTAGCCAATGTGAATCTTTCAAAACCGATTTCCTGAACATTTTCAATATAAAAAGAAAATGAGAATTATGAATAACCAATATTTATAGCAATAAGCAATAACAAATATTTATAGAAATAAGGAGTTGTATAGCCTTTGTTTGCTCGATTTTTAATAAAAAAATCGCACAATTTTCAATATAAGATATCAATTAAAGATAGATGGTGTAGGTGTTGAGCACTTAGTGGCAATGAAGATTAGTTCTAACGATATTTAATAAGCAAATTTGTAGCAACATACCATCAATTTCCAAAGAAAACATGCTTTCCATCAAGCCATGATGTTTGACTGTTGTTATGAAGAACTGTGAACCATTTGTATCCTTGCCTGCATGTGCCATGCTCAAATAACCAGGTCCATAATGTTTCAACTTGAAGTTCTCATCTGGAAAACGTTCTCCATAAATGCTCTTGCCTAAAGCACTCAGAAATGATAATTTGCTTCACAGAACACAGAGTTTCATTGTCAGACCAAATGTCTGACCTCTCCAAGCCACCACCTTGGGCTTGTGAGCTCTTTAAACCACTACTAACAAACCCTTCTTGTAATAATAAAAAGAGCTCATAATAAATTTGTGGTGGCTTGGAAAACTGACATAATCAAGATGGTGGTTTTGAAAATTGGCAAAAAGCCAGTGAAGATCCCTTAACTGATAAATGGCTCTTGGGTGGAGTAAAAAAATCTAATGAAGCTGACATCGTGACATTAGACAACTTGTAAAACCTAGCTGATAGTTTAGGATACTCATAAAGCTAATGCGGTCAGGGGCGTCTCCAGGCCGAAAAAACTGGGATAGAAAAAAACGTGGGGGTCGGGAACTTCAAAAATGTTCGCGGCCACACCCTTCAAAGTCTCGAAGAATGTAGATGACGCCCTTTTTAGCATTTTTGAATTATTTAGAATATTTTGGAAAAGCAGTTTTGTCAAATTGCACTTTTCATAAGAGTGGGAATTTTTGCAAGAAAAAATTGGAACAGTTAGTACTATTCCTGAACATGAATATCAACCCCCCGGAAAGCTTTTTCAACGGATTTCGAGAAATTAGAAAATCTAATTAATTTTCCCAAATGTCCACCCCGTGGCGACGACACTGAATGCGGTGAAACTGATTAAACCAAGATGATTTCTTAGAAAATTTATAAAACCAAGGCGGTTGTCTAAGAAACTAAGAAAACAAAGGTGGTGGCTTGGAGACTTTGTGTATGCAAGGTGGTTGTTTAGAGATGAAATCAAGCCAAGATGATGGTTTGTAAAGTTGACATAATAAAGGTGGTAGTTTAGAAAACTCGTAAAACAATGGGGGTGGTTTAGAAAAACTGTAAACCATCACCTTTATCCATTCTTTATGCTGCCACCTTGGTTTTTTGTGAATTATAAGCCAACAGCCTGGTTTTATCCACTTTCCAAACCACCACCTTAGTTTTATGAAACTCCTAAACCACAACCTTACTTTAATCAATTCTCGAAACCACCAACTTGGTTTTCTCAGCTCTCCAAACCACCACCTCAGTTTTAGCAGTTTTCCTAACCACCACCTGAGCTTTCCGAGTTCTGTAAACCACTAAATTAGCTTCATGAGTTTTTATTGGATATAAGGAATGTTCATTAGAGATATCGTTTTAAGATAATCGTTTTACCAATGCCAAAAAACCACAACATCGATTTTATGACTTCTCCAAGGTATCACCTTACTTTAATCAGTTCTCCAAACCACCACCTCAGTTTTACCAGTTTTCCTAACCACCACCTGAGCTTCCCGAGTTCTCTAAACCACTAAATTAGCTTCATGAGTTTTTATTGGATATAAGGAATGTTCATCAGAGAGGTGGTTTTAAGATAATCGTTTTACCAATTCCAAAAAACCACAACATCGATTTTATGACTTCTCCAAGACATCACCTTACTTATATCAGTTCTCGAAACCACCATCTAAAGTTCTTGAGTTCTCTAACATTGTCGAAAAACAATCTTTGAGTGAGCGATGCTTACCAATTGTCGTGAGTCTTTGGTTTCTAAAAAGAAATGTTTCTCGTAGCGTTCAATGCATTTACATAGGCCATCACACGGTTGTTAAAGTGACTTGCAATCTGCATCGTGACGGAAAAGCACACGAGAACAGGCATCAAAGTCCTTCGGCATGCATCAAGCGATGTAGCTTGATCAATGTGAAATTGATGGGAACCATTGCATTGCGAACCGAAGAAGATCTGTGTGATCAGTCGTAGGAATGTTATTGCCTTAGCTGTTGCTTTCCACCAAGTTGCTTGTCCAAACCTCTCTGAACTATCCAAGCTATCTTGTCTTGATTTTCTTGCAGAGAACACGGAGCAAGAGAGGGCAAAGATGTTTCTGATCTGAATTTGGTTTGACTGACTGGCTGAGACTTACATAGATTCAAATTTATTTTTGAATAGCTAAAAATAGACCAAATTCACAAAGGTGTTAACAAAAAGAAGGAGGAGCGAGGTGAAATGATGTAAGGAAAGGCAAGGTGTGATGGTCAAAATGACGGAAGTGGTAAGATGAAGATTACTTTGATAATAAGATATTGTGTAACTTAGATGTCCAGATGCGAAGTCCTGTGTAGATGATCGAAAGTGATGCGTGGATAGGAAGCGGGTGCATACCATCATCGCAGAGTATCTGTTAACATATCACATAGCATAGAGGTGTTGGGAATTAGAAATAATTTTAAACAGAACGTTGTGATTGACAGGATTGTAGAAAGGTTTAGATCTTTTCCAATGCTATGGCTCAGCGTAAAATCAAATCGGTTGGACGTATACATCGCTGAGTACCAGCACCAGATTTTCTGTGGTACAAATACAACAGCTTACTCGACAAGCGCCTCTGCTTACTCGACCTAATGATTTTGACGAATTTTGTAATATCTGCTGAAATGGGAATCTGGAACGAAACTGGCGACGTCCACAAAGACGGGGCTCTTCTTTATTTTGACTCACTTGGCCTGGACACGGTTTAAATTGGGCAATAATTTGATTGATATTTGGCTTGCAGTGGCTGTGCTTGGCATTTGTGGCATCAAAACAGCAGAAATGGACGGCTGTGGTGTAGCTACTTTCAAGATTTTATCAGCAAGTGATGTCAATTGATCCAACCGTGCTGGATCACCGCGAACCATGTCTCAGTCTCCGTGGAAGTCACTCTAATTGAATAACAAAATATTACCGATAGAGATGTTTCTGTTTGAAGACGAAGTACGGCATACCAGTTCAGATTTGAGCTTGCTGTATATGGATCAATCGCAAGCAAATCGACAAGCAAACCCTTCAATTTTTGAGAAACCTTTGGTTGCAAGATGGATGCTGCATTATTCAATGGTTGCGGTGATCCAACGAGCGTTGAAATGCCAAAACTGTGATGCTTTATGAAGCCATCTTGTGCTTTCTGGCAACAGTTTGCTTGTTTCTGCTTGTCTTGCTTCCTTTATAGTTGAACTAAAGAATGATAGACAAAAAATGCCTTGTTTTGCACTCAAATGTGCCAAGTTATATTATTTTACAGGTTTCCAGCACTTCTTCTATTTCCCTTCCGCTGGCTTTCCGAACTCGCTCCTCTCTCCACGATCAAGACCCGAAGGAAATGAGAAACCGCGTGCGACAATCTTCAGACGTCGCAAAAGTCATGTGACTAGCCATATTTGGTAAAACCATACCGAACCGGAAATATCAACCTCCTCATCAATCACATGATCCAAGTTCAAGGCCGCATGCGTACCTAGAAGATTCCCACATGCACTTCATAAGAAGAAATATTGGGTGACTTTGTTAGCAAACTGCATGAGCTACATTCAACCATTGTTGAAGGCATTACCAGCTTCTATACAGAAGTTTCTACTAATGCGTAACATTGGCAATGGTAGGCTTTCCTCAAAATGCTTCTGGTTTTGCCAGATGGTCAACAAAGAATTTTATAATTATGCAACAAAAAAAGAAGTAATATTTTGAAAACCTAGCAAAATAAAACTGGGAATTACCCGGTTCCAATAAAATAAACCCTATCTTCCCCGGGGGAACCTATGCCCCGTGCCGAGAAGCCACCAAAGCTCCCCACCTTTCTCATTTTGCCAAATGGAGACACTGTTCCCTACTAAAAAAATTTTCGAGACAAGTAATCTCCAACCGAAAGTAATGAAACTTCCCAGTGGCATATAGCACAGGCATATGGTCACCAAATTATTCATACAGTATGGAAATTATGTCACAAAAATCACGCGGTATATTGGACGTTGGAACATATCTTATATGCATGCGGCCAATATACTTGCAGGGATATCCTATGGTACCAGTATTTCTTAGTTAAATTAGTCAATAAAAACGGCAAAAATATGATAGTGGTGATCTCCTTTCAAAATTGTCTTCAAATTCTCACCATAGCAATATTCACACCTATTTTGCATCTGTGTAAAACAATTTCGGGTTACCTACGACCATACCACCATGAGTATACCTGTTCTCGTCCGATCACCGTAGTTGCATTCGCAATAAAAATGTCCGACTTAGCTTGTAAAAAAAAAGATAGACCAGTCAATGTAGACAAACAATCTTTGAGCGATCGAATCAGGCCACAGCTTGCAAAAACAGCTGGTAACACACTATACAAACAGTCGAGTTTCACTAAACGGTAGAACCTCTTTAAAACAAGCCAGCGAGCAGTCGATTGAATAATCAGTTATCTTTTAAAGAAAATATAATGGAAGTCACAAAATATCTGATCATTATGATACTCATGACTGGCCAAGTCGTTGATGCATTTGAAAACTTTTTTCAGAGAATCGACAAAGATCAAGAAGATTCTATTGGTGGCGACAAAATGTCTACATCAGAAGATTTTCACCAATGCAGCATTGAAAATAATTGCAAATTTCTAGCAACTAGTAATGAAGATGAGCAAATTTACAAAGCAATAAAAAAAGAAAATTTATCAACGTTGACAAAGCATCAAATTTGGAAAAAGGTACCATCAGGTAGGTTCCATCGCTATATGTTGTGTTCTGTGTTCGTGGAGACTTTAGGGTCTACTTTTATGAATAAGAATTAGCTCGGTAAGGCGAGCCAATTCGTCAAAAAGAACCGGGAAAAGCTAGCTGGCCTTGCTCAGCCAGCCTGAGCTAGGTGTAGGTATGAATTGTGATAATTATTTTGCTATCGTAGCATTCAAAAGTTGCAAAGACGCAATGGCTAATGGCAACACTGAAAATGGCATTATCAATTTGAGATGGGCCAATGGTTCAGTTCTTCCTGTCTATTGTGACATGACTACCGATGGTGGAGGATGGATCGTGTTTCAAAAACGACACAACAGCAACGTAAATTTCGAACGAGATTGGATAACTTATGAAAATGGCTTCGGAGATTTGCTTGGAAATTTCTGGCTTGGCCTAAAAGCACTGCATTATCTGCTCACAACAACAAACCCAAATGGTGGTGGTAGTAGAAAATGGATGCTTCGTGTTGATCTTAAATCTTCTGATGGAGATCAAGGCTACGCAAAATACACTGGTTTTAATATTGGCTCCGCAAAAGAAGATTACAAAATAACATATCGAAGTTATTCGGGAAATGTTGGAGATGCAATGTTGACATCGAATGGTAGTGCATTCTCAACTTACGATAAGAAAAACGACGGCGCCTTCTGGGCGAAACAGAATCGAGGAGCATGGTGGATCGGAGAAGAAATTCATGCAATCCTAAATAATCTTTACCCAGGCACGCAATCTCTTCGCAAATACAAATTCATGACTTGGAGACTGTGGAAATTAGAGGTTTGGGGAAACATCGTATTTTCTGAGATGAAAATAAGGGAGGAATGAAAGTAATTAGCTCTTCATGAAGTCATACTGCTAAAATCATCGTTAACAATTTAACACATTTTTTTTCTTCTAACATACTAGCCATTGAACGTAATACATATGTATTGGTAAGGTACACTAATATTAGATAGATAGATAGATAGATAGATAGATAGATAGATAGATAGATAGATAGATAGAGGAAAATTGAGAATGAAAACCTAACAGGATTCAAGGCAAGATAAACGATTATTAAAGGGCTTATGCAGCCAAAAATAACATATAGCTTTTTTCGCTGGAAAGCATAACATTCAACGTGCTTATCAACACGCCGCAAGTATAATTTAAAAAGATTTTGTAGGGAACTTTGACAAATTTTGTTGAAGAAATAATCATGCTTTTGACGTCAGAATGATGCGCAATCACAGGCACCTTTGGGTACCACGGCTGACCAAAACAAACCGGCCTGTTTTTGTTAAAATGCAGAAACAATGCAAAAAAGTCCTATACTCAAAACGGTCATCCATCCAGCTCTTTCAGGGGTAGGCCGTCACCACCCGATTCTTTATCATCACTGCCGTACCCAGCTCCGGGTCTTCTTGCAAAAGGTTCTCCTTCCTACAAATTTTGACTATATGAACTGACCACTGAATATTCTTCGTCGTCTTCGCTACTCTGAAGAAGACTTTTTCTTTCGCTAAAATACTATTTTTGCAATCCGACATTGTGAAAAGATCTTAGCCAGACTGTTTCAACAGGCAGCTATTGTTCAGACAACAATAGTTTGGTTCGTACTGACATTAAAAGAAATCATGAAATTTTTATTCCTTCAAAAATTTGTTAAAAGTTTTGTGTTTAATTGAAAGCAACAGAAATGGACTCATAATGTGAAGAAAATATTGCGATTTTAGCCACTGATGAGAGAATTTAAATCGGTTTGACCATAGGTTTGACTTCAGTCGAGTTATTAAAAAACTGTGGTGCGCGGTCAAGTTTTTCCATACGGACCCCTATAAAAATGATTCGTGTGTCATCAAACTGACGTCAAAACTGGAGACAACAGATCTGGCTGTGTTTGAGCTTGAGCAAAACGTACTGATACTCATCAGGAAACACTCAAAATAAGTTCATAGTGATACTCAATTCGTTTTCTTTCCATTTTCGCAAAAAATCGATATGCCATCTATCATGCTCGTACCAGACTGTCCCGATTACCTCTAAAAATAGTGGGTTTTCTAATGCCTGCCAAACCCAACCTCTAAAAATAGCTGCTCCCTTACCTTGTTCTTAGCGTGTTATGGATTTACTACTCCCTTACAGAAAAATTGGAGGGCAGTTGATAGTTCTGCATTTAATCTAAAATAGCTACTAGAATCGCTTTCAAAGTGATAAAGAACCTGATGACTGGTTTTCATTTGCTTTTAGTTTGAATTCAAAATTTCGACCTCTAAAAAATAGTATTCACTTGCTCAAAATGTTTACCTATAAAAATAGTACGAGCATGTGTGGCAGCCTTACTAACTAGTGCCGACCTGGACCATTTTTGGATGATAAATAAGTCCTTTAATAACAGCTATTACTCAGTACTAATTTAAAAATTAACACTGCTTATTGTATATTTAAGCAATATCTCATGATGCAATTGCTTTGACACACAAATCTATTATTATCAATTCTTATCCAGCTCAAGCACTTGTAATCGCAGAATCAGTCTGTACCAACAATTTCTGATATATTTTAAATAATTGTGACGGGGTAAAAAATTGCCAAGTCATACATATCTGAGAAGGTTAAAGCCTATAACGGGAACACATGTAAACACTGCTTTTACGGTTGTACCAATATAAAATAAGACTGTTTTTACAGGTGTACTTGTAAAATTGTTAAACTGTTATTTTTATTGCCTTTTCTCAGTCAACAGAGCCTTCTGAGCCTTCAATTGAAAAGCGATTTCATGAAAGCTTTCAGTACGAAGAGAAATTGAAAACTGTGGATAACAAATTTGCACAGCAAATAACAAATTGGCCAGTTTTGCGAGAATCTGCCTTTTAAGTTCATTCGAATTATGATTGAACAGGAGACGCGATTTTTTCCAATTTCATTGTTTCGCCTCAATAAAAACAAACGAATATAACTAAATAGTATACACTTTTTTATAAGAAACCGCTTTATAAGAAACTCACTGGTGAAACGCCAAAAAATTTAAGAAACTTTCACTAGTAAATGAAAAATCGCTAAGAAACTTTTCAATTATTTATTCTTATTTGAAGTACGGAAGATAACCACTGTGCATGGTAATATCAATATCAAGGGAGCAGATATGATGCTTATTGATTAACGTTAAATGCACAACTATGTATATTAAATCGAATTTCCAACCTAACCTTATCTTTCACTTGTTTTCCGATGTTTTTGATTCTATGCGTGCATGATTTTCAAATAATCCTATTAAGAAACTTTTAAAAAACTTTTACTGGTAAAATGTGTCCAAAAATGCCCTAAAATTAAGAAACTTTCGCCGGTAAAGCTTTAGCTAGGTTTCTTATAAAAAACGTGACTACTTTCCATGGATGCTGAATTTGTTCCACAACAAGTTCTACTTTTCATATTTTTATGACTGAGAACTCATTATTTACAATTTCGCTGAAATTTTCGAAACGAAGGTAGTGTGTTTCCTACATTATAGAACGTTATCCATGACATATCAGAACACGTAGCTGCACGAATTCATTTCGGTAAAAAATTAAAAAAAAATTATTAAAAATTTCCAAGAAACTTTTCAGGAAAAAATCAGCTCTGGTTAAATCGGCCTTCATCGTAGATTTCAGTGTTATAAAAAATTGTGTTGTCAAGTATCTAGTAAAAAAAAATAATAACTACCTGATAAAATGTCAATAAATAGCATTTGCATCATTGCTCTTTATTACTCGTCACCTCAACTGAAACGAGAAGAAATCAATCAGAAAATACTGTATAATTTTTAAAACTGTTACAGTTGAGCCTAAGTGTCTTAAATATTGAAGTGTGTCAGGTTAAACGTGTGCATTTAACAAGGGCAAAACGGGAAAATAAAGCAAGTCAATATAATTAAGGAATAAACAGAAACATGGTTGACATATAAAAACTCTAGTTAAATGATATTTATCTGCGTTGAACCGTATTAAAATTGCCACTCAGAGCTTTAAGGTTGACCAAATAATCAGAAGGAATACTTAGTAAGACAGATCATTAATAATAATTAATCAATAATAATTCTTTCATTCTAAATTTCATTCTTCATTAAGCCCCATGGGTGTAATGTAAAATTCTGGAAAATAACTAGATAACCTTCAAATGACAAAATATAAACTTTGTTCAATGACAAATGTTCATTCCTTCTCGATATTAAACGGCTGATCTAAAGGCAAAATGCCACTGTCAGCAATAACACAATCCTGCTTTGGTGTGGAGCCATCAACTTCGGTGTCTTCAATCTTTTTTACAATATCCTAGGGATTTCAAGAGAAAGTCATTTAATCCAGATATTCACAAGAAAACTAAAAAAATACATATAATGCCTGCTGATTCATGTCATATGCATGGTACTTTGCATAAAAGTGATTTAAAATCAAGTAGTATTGCACTTATTAAATTGGTGACAGAATTAAATAAAAAGTACTTTTGTCCAACCAAAAACTATTGCAACAAATTCTTTGAATTAAATTTCACCCCTCTCGCCACCACACGGAAAATCTCCCACAATTTCGTCAATATTAAAAATAGAAAACAAATAAAACAGCAACGCTTTCTGCAATAACTTTTTTAGTATTAAGAAAGATTCAACGCTATTGCTCAAAAAACGGCGTCAGTGTCTTCACTTAAAATTTAAATTATCGCGTGAAAAATAAATACAGTAGAATCCCGATAACTCGAGCCCCCGGTAACTCGAACCATGGATATCTCGAACCATTTTGCATTCCCCTTAGAAGCTTTTTTTGGTACTTTGTAGCCCTCGATAACTCGCACATTCGTTAATCGAACCATTTTTATCGGTCCCATGAAGGTTCGAGTTATCGGGATTCTACTGTAGGTCCAGGCGTAAAATTCGAATTGTTCACAAACTTTTGCGAAGTTGCGAGGGGAGTAGACATCACATAGATTTCAATAGCAAATTTCCTTGATACAAATATTATCAAAATTTTCAAACTTAAGCATGATTTAGACGATATCATATTAGAAAGGGAATTATCCCTTACAAACTAACAAACAGGGTAACCTTAAATTTAAAAGCCAAGACAAAGAGGAATGTGTTAAACAGTTTTTAGTTAAACAGTTCACACATTCCTTTGTTTCCAACTTATAATAGACTCGCCCTCATAACCAAATGTAATTAGAAAATCGCTTCTTCTATTGTTCTACCTTGTATATATATATCAGCTGATGGTTTCTCTTCATTAAATCTGCCTGATGAGTGCATAAGCATGAAACTCAGAGTTGCAGCGAATCATGCGTCTTTTTCAACAAATTCTACGTAAGTCTAAATACATGCATACCATATATCCATACATACATACATACCATTCCATTGATAACTTTTCCAAAGACAACATGCTTTCCATCAAGCCACGATGTTTTGACTGTTGTTATGAAGAACTGTGAACCATTTGTATCCTTGCCTGCATTTGCCATGCTCAAATAACCAGGTCCATAATGTTTCAACTTGAAGTTCTCATCTGGAAAACGTTCTCCATAAATGCTCTTGCCTAAAGCATTCAGAAACGATAATTTGTTATATAGAGTGCAGATTATTATTGTGGACTCAAATATCAACCCTCGTATGATAATGTAACATTTAAAATCAATTGGTCTCTAAGTTTTTTGATGCCATGAATTACCACTAATTACAAGGTGTCCTGTATTATGATTTCACTGCGATAATAATTAGACATTTAGCATTAAACTCTTTTTTAAATGTGGCCAACAACACACTTTAGAATCATGCAATAAGTTGAACATTAAAATAGAGAGTTTTATAAAAATGATACTGACCTCCAGTTCCGTCACCATTTGTAAAATCACCACCTATAAAAAATACCAGACTTATTAAAAAAGCTGCTAGATTCATCAATATGAGACATCAAAGTATTCTGAGCCAAGAAATATATTTTTGGTCTAACTGAAACAATTCATGCGCAGTTGTATTTTGATATCTTAATTTAAAAAATTATTTAGTCCATCGGTCTGTCTCAAGTAATATATGCGTGATTTGTGCCTCATACTTGAAACATGGTAATCATGAATCGTGAATATGCTTGTTTTTGTCGGTTGAATGATTATCATAATAAGAATAGAAATTTATCATGTCATGAACAAAAGTGTTTCTGTGTGGCATTTTGAGATTACTTCCTTTATCACCTGGCAAGTGAGAAAAGTCTGAGTGTGCAAATATAAAAAGAGATTGTTTGTATTTCTGTCAGATGTAGAAAGACTTATGTTGGTCTTTCTAAGTGCTGGTAACCATATTTATGGAAACTGATATAATATGCTGTTGATGTGATAATTCCTTGCTATACTATTGATGGCTTCCATATTGTTAATGATGAAAAAAGAATCTAGAAATTAGCATCTCAGTCTCAAACACTCTTGTTTGTAAAATGTTAACTTGCCTACAATGTAGGTTGAATTTCTTAAAATATGCTAAAATATTTTTCTGTTTTCTCTAATTTCAGTTTGCTTCATGCAAGGTTATATGTATTATCAATAATAACTCAAAACCTCTCAAAAAGATATCTTTTATTTTTGTTGTTTACATTATTTAGTTCTAACTGTGGATGAACTAACCTTGGATCATAAAATCTTTGATAACTCTGTGGAACTTGCTCTTTCTATAACCAAAACCTTTCTGCAGGGCAAAAATAAATTCAAAATTTTAGGAGGCATGTCTATCATACCAGAAGTGAAAAGATCACATTGCATGATTAAGAAACAATGCAAAATTCAAATGTCCCTGCTTACCTCGTGAGTTGCAAGACCAACAAAATTACTAACTGTTTTGGGGACAGTTTTACCAAACAGGCCTATGACTATCCTGCCAATTTTTTTACCGTCAATTTCAATGTCAAAATAAACCTGAAAAATTAATTCATGTAGCATATACAGACATATTATGATTCACTTTAGCACCACATGACAGTGTACTATGTTGCAAAAACTCGTTCCACTGGGAACGTATGCCATATTTAAGGTCCAACTCACACAGTACACAATACTTTATAACAATTATATCAATGGTCAATAATGTGCATTTCACATTGTATCACTATGAAGAAAAATTGCCAACAAGATTATTGTTTCTGCATTCTAAAATTATCTAAAATAATCTGAACTAATCTGAGCAGTGCTAAGCTTAGTTCAAAAGTTAGTCCATGGCAGACTTTCTGCCATGGAAGAAATAATTTTGGCAAATGTGCTCATTGTGGCATTTTGGCACACAAAAAAATCAGAAAGAGTGATGGAAATATTCTCTTGCATGCACGAGATCTTGTCAAGCACTGCCATATTCTGCAAAAAAGCATTTTGAAACTGTGTGAAGGGCAGCTCAAATGTTGCTACCATAGCAAAACATTTTCATGGCTATTGTGAATGGAACAAGTATCATGTGAATAAAACTGCAAAACTTTAAAACTAAATTTAGAAAAAAAAAAGAATTCTTTGCAAGATTCCACCAAATGATCCTGATCAAATGTAATATTCAAAACAGTCCAGTGTGGAGAAAATGGCAGTTTCAATGAAATCAGCTGTATGTAATGTAAGGAGCCTTTTCGGTTCTATTGATTTACTCCCTTTATGCTGGTGCCATACAGGCTTCAAAGACAATGGACAGACAATAGACAGCTTTCGTAAAATGGGGATAACTGAGCTGGTTTAGTTTTGTAGCAACCATATCAATAATTGTTGTAGATTACTTGCATGATTTTTTGGGATATCATCTTCACACACAACTAAACCTTATAGTTAGTGCAATGTGTGGTTGGCAGTTGGGTGGGTAGAAAAGATCTTACATGCACTTTAGGGTTATTTGGGAAAAGAATTCGTTACACAAGTAGGTTAAAAAACAAAAATAATACAACGACTCAACGAGTTTGTAAGTTTCCCATTGCGTTGACAAGCAAAATAGTAGATGGCCAAAAACTTCCAACACGTGGCATTAAAAGACCTTGACATTAATGCGGCCTAAAAAATAAACAGTTTAAACTTACTTGCATGGTAACTTTCGGCCCCTTCTTCTTTACGGCATCTGCTTTTCCCCACATAGTGTGTGCAAAAAAAATTAGACCAAATATGGTGCCTGCAACAGCTGAAACCTTCATTGCTCTGTTGAACTTGAAATTTCTAAAACTGCTTCCTGCGGAAAAAACAGCCATGCACTGACTGGCTGTTGATGAGAAGAACCGAAAAAGAAGAGAACCAGAACAGAAGGTACACACTACACTACAATGCTACGTCATCAGTAAATCGACTGGAGACAGTTCGCTACATTGCGTCCCTGTGCTTTCGCCTGTTTCTCTGCTCCATCAATTTTGCATCTGATTTCTCCATGTTCCCTCTGCCCCCCCCCCCCGACAAAGATGGATTAGACAAAATACATCTCATATGTTTGTTTATTCAATTTTCGTGGAAGCTGCTAAAAAATTAACAGTAACAAAACTCAAGCTAAAAGTTAGAAAGTTTGTGCAATGACAAACAATTTTAGTTTGTTGCAAATTGTAAGAGTGTAGAGTGTACATATATAGATGATATATGCATATTGACGTCACAGAACTCATTCTTTTCATCAGACCCATATTTATTGAAAAAGTCTGATTTTGATACTCTTCCGGAGCAGTGGCCTAAAATTTCTTACGCAGACATCTCCAATTATCTGGTAACTTCAAAAAGCAATTTCACTCATTCAAGTTTGAAAGCTTATAAAAGTTTGGATGCATATCAGTACGTTGTCACTGGCCAAACCTATGATGTCTTTTGTAAGCGAATCCAACCGCCCTTGTATCTTTTTTTGGCAAAGTACGACACTCACAGAGTATTTTCACAAAAAAGCCTGATCAAGCTTGGGTCGTCGTTAATAGTGATGGATCCGTATGTAGGGGACATTGTACTTGTTTGGCCGGACAAGGGGAAGTCTGCTCTCATGTTGCTGTTGCAGCAATTTTGTTTTATATTTATGGTGTTTCTGAGTTCAAAGAAAAGTCTACACCTTCTTGTACGTCAGAACTTTGTTCTTTTGGTTGCCACCCTCGTTGAAGAAAGTTGATGTCTCAGCTGTTAAAGACAGTGGCGTAGATACAGGGGGGGCATGGGGGGGCGACCGCCCCCCCACCAGAGCTTCTGAGCCATTTTGTCGGAAAATTTAAGATTTTGTCGGAAATTTTTCGAAAATGATCTTAAAGGACAGTTTGAAAAATTTTCAAATCGCTAGAAATAGCCTTGACTCTTTCAGTATCGTTAGCTCACGATGAACGAGCTTTCAGCTCTTAAAGAGAGTCACGACGAATGTCCAAAGTACCATGAATGAAGAGCGTCTTTCAAACTTGGCGTGGATCCCCATCAATCGCGAAACAGTGGCAAACTTGCCATTAAGAAAGATGCAAGAACCCTTTCTTGAAGCAAAAACAAGAAAACCTGTCAATTAACCTATTCATCAATTTTTTTTCGATGTTCTATTTTGGTTTTTGTTCTGTTGTAACCTTTTGAAAATGATTTCATTTCCCGATTCGTGTTTTTCTCAACTAACTGTCACTGGTTTCTGACTGAGGCTGCCAAAGTTGGTCTCCACTGCAATTCCAAGAAAACGGAGTACATGTCTTTCAATCAGACAGTAATATCACAGATACGCGCCCAGGACGGCAACACCATCAAGGAAGTAGAGAACTTCAAGTACTTGGGATCCTGGACTCAGAGCTCCGAGAAGGACATTGCAGTAAGAAAGGCAGTTGCGTCACAAACTCAGGAAGATTTGGACATCCAAACTACCCAGAACGATGAAAGTGAGGCTTTTCCGTGCAACTGTCGAATCTGTACTGCTCTATGGATCAGAGACGTGGACAGGATGCAAACTGCGAGAGTGCTGCGGAGATGAGGAACTTGATGGTGGATAGGACTTGCTGGCGTGAACGTGTGGCATCTGTGGGGCGACCAACTTGGCCGACATAACTAACTAACTAACTAACTGTCATCTTTTATGTTTAAACTCTGTGTATATTCAGAAACGTCTTATCGAACAATTACCTAAATTTGGGCGTGCCCTTCTGGACACGCCCAAAAGACACACTTTTGTCGGAAAATTTTGGTCTTTGCCCCCCCGCTAAATATTTCTATCTACGCCACTGGTTAAAGATATCAATCTCACATCTGCTGATAAGAAATATGAGGGTATCCAGCTACAAAGGCATGTCATTGTCCAGCAAAGCACAGGGGGAGAGGCAGAAGTTAAAAGATTCAATACCATCTTTGGATGCTAATGATTTGGAAGCCTTCCTTGGCAGATATCAAAAGTGACGGTATATGCAGTGCTGTTTGCAGATGAAAGTTTGCAACTTAAAATCTGCATTTTTTATTGTATGGAGTGAATTTTACTGTTTTTCGGTTAAATTTTTTGTAAGAAAGAAAGTCTATCAGGTAAAAATCTGATTTCATTACAGAAAACTACTATTTTGACGTCAAGTGATAAATTTTGTTTGCAAATCTGACTCGGCATCCTTGTCTATTATGTAATTTTTGAAGGGGCCTATTTAGAGGCTACTTTGTGGCCGCCATCTTACCACTCATTTTACCACTCAGCATGGCGGCGAATGGACTGTGACGTCAATATGCATAATCTATAATACTAAGAGTTTCTTAATTTGGTATATAAGATTTTGGGAATTTTAGCATTAAAAGTTTCGTAATCAGTTTCTCATTTTCTGGATCTATTTATCACTTGACAAAAGGCATCAACACATTTGCAAAAGAAAAAAATGAAAATAATCAATGGTATTAAAGTTTTTATTTATTCGAATATGAAATTTAATAAAATGACCTCTCTTCTATTAACACTGTGATACCTTCTATTAACACTTGAAGCCAAATAAAATTAACTACTATCATAATAATAACAATTTGTACTTGTATTATAGTACTCTGAAATTTATACCCAATAACATATTAATATCATAAGCCTTTGAAATAAATGTCCTTCTTTCCCACCCTTAAAATAAAATACTTTAAAAAATGAATGAGCCAATTTCTCTGGAAAACATTAAAAGATAATTTATTGTTTTATAATCACGAAGAAATCATTCTACAGTTCTGATTTTTACATATTTTTATTAAAAATTCCTAAATAATTAGATTGAAGTAATGTACAGTTCTCAAGAGATGCGTAAGTGTAAAAGGTCTCAAACTGCTAGCTTTGTGTTGTCGATTCTCCCAGATCATTGCAAGAAAAAGTCATTTCTAACATTTATATTTTCAACAAGGGACAAAGCCTTGGCCCTGCGCACATTTCTACTCACATGCCTACCTCCATTTTTAGAAGCATCAGCAGCAGTTGTAAACAAAGAAGACAACTCCATTGACTTTGGCCTCTCTGATTTTCTCAGCCCAAATATGGACAGATCAGTCAAGGATCTTGACTGACTTCTTTTTGTTTTACCCCCATCTGGAGCATCAAAAGCAATTACTTCAGCTCTATCTTTCTCATCCATTCTTTGATTTGTGAGTGCTTGAAGGATGGCAGTCATCCATTCATCTCTATTATCTGCATTATGACAGCCAATAAAATGGTGTTTCTTGCCAAAGAAAGTTGGATGGGAGAGTTTCATGCAATATTTCTTCATTTTGTCCAGACCGAGTTCTTCTAAAGTCATTGTCAATCCTTCTATGGGTATGGTCTCCAGAGGGAAAGCTTTAAAATCTGCCATGTTTTTATAGATGTGAATGCTGTAACTGGTCAGTATCACATACCTTGCACGCCATTGCTTCCACATGGAAGAGTAGTGCTTGAACATATAGCCTTCGCGAATGATTTCAAATTTTGGAATGTGAAACTGTCCATCTTTGAGAAATCTCAGATCTGCTTGAGATAACTTACGCGATTTCAACATATTTACACGCTCATGTGTCATATGTTGTCACAGCATGTATTGTCCTTCAGAGGAAGGAAGATGTGGGAAAATTGTGAATTTTGATTTTGAAATGCTTTGGCTTGTTTTGTTGATCAAATGCTTCTGAGTCCAACAGTCTAACAGATAACCTTGTAGGTTTTACACAATGGACCATCAATATGACGTGACCAATTTGCAGAATGGTCAAATAAATTCAATCATGACGCAGTCTTTCCTTCTGATCCACCTGCTATATAATACTGGCCTATACCAAATCAATGCGGCCTGCAATATCTACTTTGTCCTCTTTGAAATTAAATGTGTAGAAAAAGACTCCAACAGAAGAATAACAAAATAAAATAAACTCTAAAACGAATCACCTTTATGATTTCTTCCTCTATAGATAGTAACCAAACACGACATTTTTAAAATTGGTTTCCCTTCTCGTCATTTACCAACCAAGATAAAAATATAAACAATCAAATTTTTTGAGTCATCCTCCTTACTTATTTATCCATCACACGTTATGTCAATCAAAGCAGAGCGGCGGAAACCCAGCCTTACCAATACTTTGATTTTTTATATCGCCCTTCTTCCCTTGAAGGAAGCAATTAGAAAATAGTCTGTAATCCGAGTGACACGTTTAGTGCGTACGATAAGAGCCAAGAAACGCACGAATCGTGCAAATTGTGATAAAAGCATGAAAATTTGTGAATCTACCAAGTTTGACATGCTTAACAAGATAGGATATAGACCCCTTCTAAAATATGCCCCCTTGTGCTATTTTTAGCTCAGAGTATTTGCACCCAATCCTACATTGATGTTACCAAGAAAACTCGTCCCGCTTCATCATAAAAGCTGTAATATTTGGTAAACCTACATAATTTGACATTCTAAACAGGACAGAAGTAGTCCCCCCAACGTAGGAATAACCCTTGTGCTATTTTTAGACTGAGGGTAGTCATGCCCAGTCCCCCAAAAGTTTTTGTTACGGTATCTTATGAAAACGCAGTTATACAGTCATGAAACTTGTTAAACCTACATGATTTGACGTGCTTAACAAGATAGAAGTAGTTTCCCGGATGTAGGAATAACTCTTTTGCTATTTTTAGACTGGGGTAATCGTACACAATCCCCCAAAAGTTTCTGTTACGGTATCTTTTGAAAACACAGTTATACAGCCTCGAAACCTGGTAAACCTCCACAATTTGACATTCTAAACAAGATAGAAATGGTTTTCCAGACGTAGGAATAACCCTTGTGTTATCTTTAGACTGGGGTAGTCAACTTATCAAAACCCAGCAGTATTCAGGCAGGAAACGTTGCAAAATTACATCCAAAACATGCAAGTTATTTAAGAAAAAACGTCGGTTCACGAGCCAATTAAACGCAATAAGTTCAGCCTTTTCCGGAATAAAAACTCCATCAAGACATCTAGCTCTAAGTTAAAACTTACTTCAATGAAGCAGGACTGTCAGTTGTTTTCACGTTTGTATGTAGTGTGCCAAAGCAGAGAAAGTAACTTGAGTGAATTTTTTGCACATGAAAATCATGTCTACCCACCGGCACTCTCAATGTATGGAAAACTGAGGCAAACTGCAAAATCAGACTGTTTAAAAATCTTTGACGAGTACATTATTGTACAGACAAAGAGACCATCAGACATTACGGCAGTTTTGCTAGATGGTGCAGCAATAGTTCATATGGTATCGCCTCTGAGTTCAAGAAATTTTCAAGATTATGCAGATAACGAAATGGCGTCATTTTTTAAAACGATTCTTGCTAATAGAGATCTTAGACGCCTAGATTTGGTTTTTGACGTCTACCGTGAAAGCAGCATAAAAGAAGGAGCTCGAGAGAAGCGGAGAACGGGGTCCCGTATTAAGGTGACAGCAAAAACACCAATACCAGAGAATTGGAAAAACTTTTTAAGAGTTGATGCAAATAAGTCCTAACTTTTCAAAATACTCGCTATGTGCGTGGTAAAATTAAACGTCCCTGAGAAGATCATTGTCAGTACTATCATGGACCAGGTTCTTACCAATGGCTTTGATGGCATAGTTGATGACCTCAGTCCGTGCAACCATGAGGAAGCTGACACCAGGCTTTTTCTGCATGTGAAGCATTGTTCTCAAGAAGGAAATTCGAAAGTCTTAATAAAGACCGTTGACACTGATGTCGTTATCATCGCAATCGCAAAGTTCACTTTTCTTGCATTGGATGAGCTTTGGATAGAGTTCGGGGCAGGAAAAAATAGAAGATGGATTCCTATTCATAGAATAGTGGAAGCACTGGGAGAAGAAAAATGCTCTGCATTACTATATTGGCATGCGTTTACCGGTTGCGACACGGTGTCATCCTTTGCAGGAAAGGGAAAAACAAGTGCATGGCAGTGTTGGAAAGCATACCCTGGTGTCACGGAAATTTTACAGAGACTCTCCGATAGCCCAGAAACCATCAGTGAAGGTGATCTGACACAGCTACAACGCTTTGTGATCCTAATGTATGACCGATGAAGTTCTCGGACAGATGTGAACGATTGTAGAAGACATCACTTTACGAAAAAGTCCAGACCAATTGACGTCATACCGCCGACAAAGGATGCCTTGCATCAGCACTCGTTGAGAGCTGCATATCAAGCCGGGTAAGCGACTATTTTTTTATCGTTTTCACTTTACATTTACTTGCAGGAAAAGTCAGAAAAATTGTGCTGTACTGCTGTGCAAATGAATAGCGATCCGGATCCGTTTTTGTCTGACAACTTTTTAAACAAAACTTTTGCAATCCACAACGCAATGAACAAATGTTAGCCGCATGTAAATGGAGTATTTTTTGTTCCTTTCCCTTATTGAAAGAAAAAATTAATTTTTAGGTACGTCTCGGGGCAAAGCTGCGAAAAGGTGCAAGCGCTACCTGATCCTACATTTTGGGGTTGGAAAAAAATCGACGGAAAGTTTTCACCTCGTTGGACAACAATAGAGGAAGTTTCAAAAGTACTCCGCGAATTAAAGCACTGCAAATGCAAAAAAGGATGTTCCTCTGGAAGATGCCAATACAAACGAGCTGATCTGCCCTGTACAGAGCTTTGTAGCTGTATTGGAGAATGTGAGGTAGAGGTGAATGAATAGATATCAGACGACAGGTACAACTTTCATCCTTCTTAGCATGCCTTCGATAAGATCCATAACAGCTTGTTTCGAGGGGTTGGTACAACTTACCCCAGTTTAAAAATGGTACAAATGTCCCTTCTACGTTGGGATACACTTTCATTTTGTTGGCATGTTAAATTACCGAGTTTCATGACTGTTTTACCAAATTTTTCATGGCTGTATAGTTGCGTCTTAGTAAGATACCGTAACAGGAGGTTTTAGGGGACTGGGTACGACTATCCCAGTCTAAAAATAGCATAAGGGTTGTTTCTACCTTGAGGTAACTACTTCTATCTTGTTAAGAATGTCAAATTATGTAGGTTTGCCAAGTTTCTTGGCTGTTTAGTTGCGTCTTAATAAGATACCGTAACAGGATGTTCTGGGGGACTGGCTACGACTACCCTATTCTAAAAATAGCACAAGGGTTGTTTCTACGTTGGGGTAATTACTTTTATGTCATTTGGCACATCAAATTATGTAAGTGTACCAAGTTTCATTGCCTTTATCATGAAACAGAGCGAGTTTTCTCAGTAGCGTCAATGGAGGACTGGGTACAAATACTTTGAGCTAAAAATAGCACAAGGGGGCATATTTAAGAAGGGGTCTATATCCTATCTTGTTAAGCATATCAAACTTGGTAGATTCACAAATTTTCATGCTTTTATCACAATTTGCACGATTTCTCGGGTTATCAACCTCACTAGTTAGGAATGAGGAAAAGAAATGAAGCAAATTATTTTTGTCAAATTAAATCATGTCGTGGCATCTGCATTTTAGGGGGGAGGGGGGAGGCGGAGGGGCAGGCATGGCTCTAATATCAGTGAAATAAAATGTCTCGACAAACTGCTGTGAAACTAGCCTGATAACCAGCCCATTATTCTAAAGCAATAAGTTATTTCTTTAGAATAATGGGCTGGTTATCAGGCTACTGTGAAACTTTGTTTTGGATATTTAGCTGTTGTTGTACTCATACAGTATGACAGGGCTAGGGCATGCAATTTAAATACACAGAACAGTGGTGGTACCAGCCCTGAAAAAGTGGCACAGGTAAAGAAAAAGTTATGTGCCACAACTTTCACCAATAGTCAAATTTTATGTGCCAGTCCCTTATCAAATTTTGACGACTTAGGATAGGAGATATAGTTTTTACAATCTTGGATAATTTTGTCGACTTAAACTGTGCACATTTTTTCAGTTATCTTTGGAAATTGGGCAATTGGAAATTTAGCCAACTGTTGAGAAAGCCCAGATTGCTTGAATTGAGAAAGCATACGTTTGGCGATTCCGACAATGGTCGATCTGCAGAATAATGATTGAAATTACACAAATCAAAAGGATGCGAGCTCAGGCGAAAGCTTCTCTTCACAAAAGAATCAAAGAATCAGGGTTCTTGCTAGAATGATACGCTTGAAAGATTCATCACAGATGTGTTCTGTAAAATATATACGCACATACCATGGTTATATGAGGTTGTAGTATACAGTAAACACCCGCATATAAGAACCGCTGAATTAAGAACCATCCAGGCTGAAATTCCTGCTCAAAACAATAGAAGAGACAATATGCTATTGTATTTGAACAATAGGCTTATTATGGCCCATATACACCAGCTAATGTTATCTCAAGAAATTGGGCGGTTAGCCTACTGGCCCGGATAGACAGGGAAATTCTTATAAGAATCTAGCAATCAGGGTAACCGGAATTCTGTTTTTTGAGACATGTTACTGGGGGTTTGGGTTTCAAAATCCGCCAGGGAAAAAAATGTTCGACCCGGGGGTCATGTTACTGCTTACGTCATATCTGGGGGGTAAATCAAATTTTTTTAAATCAAACTTCAGCAAAATTAATATCAATCGAAAGAGCATTTTAAACCAAGCAAAAAACGTATAAAAACTAGGGCCATAAAATCTATATGGAAAAAAATATGAGCTCTTGAAAGATCATTATGTCGTGGGGTGGTTTCTGTCTTTGAACTTCCACCGCCAGACGTGGGGTACGGCACTCAGTATGTCGGTGGAGTCTTGGTGCTGCTAAGATCAGTGACTTCTTTCAGACTTCAACAGAGATAGACACAGGTTTGCCTTCTATCTTTTAATGGTGGGTTGCCGTACCCACTCTACCAACAACTTAGTTGGTGGGCGGCAATACCCACTGTACCAACGTTAAGTTGGTGGGCTGCCGTACCCACTCTACGACAATTTTAATTAAAAACTCGAGCTACATATATTTCCTTTATCTTATGAATAATTTAAAATGTTCATCTTCATCTTCTGTCGTAATGGGCGTAACCGATGGCCATGTCCCAGGTTGCTTTTAGGGTACCATTCTGTTTCTCTTCATGGATGGCCATATCTTCATTGGTTTCAACACCTTTTGCCCATGACGGTATAATATTCAGTGAGTAAACTCATTACTTCACGTTTTACAAATTTTGTTTACGCAGCCTCGCTATGGTGGCATTTCTCATCACCAGCGGAAATTTATCTCTTTATAATATAATATTCTTTAATTTATATAATCTCGTGAGAGCCCTTTACGACACTTATTTTAAAGTGCAATAATATGTCTTTGCATATTTTTATAAAGGGTCTCATAACAATTACTCTTTTACTGCACTGCAGCCATTCCATTAGCTGAAAGTTTGCTCGTCCAAGGGCTTGTTCTTACCGTCTTACCGGGCCAGCCCACTGAGCGGTCAATTCTGTTCATATGAGAAAATTCCGTCCCGCCTGCCGGGATAGAAATTGCCGTTGATTCATAATGTCGTTTCTGTTCTCTCATCAAATGCTGCTTTAGTGGCTGCTGTTAGAATTTATACTTCTGGCAATAGCTAATCCCATTGTGGAAGTTTTTAGGACTGTAAACTGATGATTTTGTCCACGGCAGAACAGTATTTACTTTCTTTTTTGCAGATGGATCAAAGCATTGGACATGATTCGTACTTGGAGAGCACAAATGGCGAATGTCAACAAGTAGACGACTCTTCTTAGAAATCTTACAACAACCACCACGCCTTCTCCAAAAAATTCTGTTGTATAAATACGAAACCCATATTTATTGCATATATGATTTTATAGAGATATATTTAAACGACACTTTTTATCAGTGTTTCGATATTTGATAGCGAAGTAATATGTTAATCTGCCAAAATTTAATGCCGATAGATAGATTAGAAGTTTTACTCATCTATTTGAGCAGTTATGTAAGATAATCCCGATGTTGTGAATTGTTTTTTGGTTTTTTGGTTTGGTTTTGGTAATTTTTTTTTTACTTTTTATTTTGTTATCAATTGCATTCCTGTAAATTATTTTTTCTAAATTATTTTTTTAACTATTCGTTATGCACAGTCTTTATAATTTCAATAAACTTTCATAGAAGTTAAATAAACATCAGAAAAATTTTTGTGCAAAATGACGTTTGTGAGCTTTTATGGTGGTGTAATCAATCACAATTTCACCATTTTCACGATTTGAAAAACAAGGGCGTGGGGTTTGAAAGGAGGGAGCTTATTTCAAGACTTGATAAGTTTTTACGGTACCGTAAATCCTCGAATAAGCCCCCATGTTCGAATAAGCCCCCTTAAGCCCCCACCTAAAAATCATTTTTGCAAATAAGCCCCCCCTGGAATAAGCCCCCAGGGGGTCTTATTCGAGGAAGCATAATTGCAGAATAATATCTTATTTCGAGAAAGCCCTCACAGGGCAATAGCTACACAGTATTACTTCCTTTGAGTGGAGCCAAGAAAGCGAAAAGAAACGCGCTTTTCGTGATGATAAACAAATTATAATATTTGTTTGATCTTCACACAGTACTTTGTCAAAAAAGTTTAGCTGTTTATGTCGTCTTTTTTCTGTCAACCTTTGAAGAAAAAGCAAAACTTTGAAATAAGCCCCCTCCCCATCGAATAAGCCCCCTCCTCGAATAAGCCCCCACCCAAAAATTCATTTTTGCAAATAAACCCCCGGGGGCTTATTCGAGGATTTACGGTATTGGTCCATTGGCTCATGCCAAGGTACTTTTAACTTGATAAATTCACTTCAATTTTTCTTTTTTGCAATGCAATTCAATTAACAACCGCGAAAATTGAAAATTATTGAGCATGATGGCGGATAATTATTTCTTAGATGCTCAAATGATTTAGATCCATTTTTCACTGAGTATGAGAAAAGTACGAAGAAAAGACATTATTTGATATTTGCGCGTGATTTTTAAAGGATTGGTGAGACATATCTGCAGCTGTGATGTGATGCGTGCATTTTATGACGACTCAGATTTTGTGATTGTTTAGGCCATATGGAAAGGCAAATTCATTTTCATGCAAGTCAAGAACTTCTTTTCACTGTCCTAAATCGAGATAATGGTTGATGTACAAATTGTGTATTCCCTGTTCTTGGTTTTTGCACAGTGTTTTTCCTTTATTCACACTAGTGGACTTTACAAATGGGATATTTCAATAGTAAAGTATGAAACAAATTTCGGCTATGGTCTATTGAATGAAACAGACTATTTTTGTCCAAATGCCATTGATTGTGGCAATATTTATGCGCAGATAAAAGTTGTTCGCACTGAAGATGTAAGTATTGCACCTTTTTGCTTTAGTTAATATTTTCAGTCAAGATTTTGTCAAGAAAGAGCAACTGACCTCACTAAGTTTTGATTTGAGCTAATTAACATGAAAAATGGAGAAATCTGCAAATACAGCTTCTTGAAATATCATCCTTAAATTGTTTTACCTCGTTCTCCAACTAAGGCCTTGATTCTAGAACTGAAATATTCACAAATATGAAAATTTATTTCCCACATATTTCTTTGTTAAAGGCTGGTAAAGTTTTGGATATATCTTCTGTGATGAACCCAAACATTCAAGTAGTAATTAAAACAGAAGAGAAAGAACATGTGCATATGGTGGATCCTTTAATTGTTAAATCAGACACATGTCATTGTCTTTTTAACCAATCATTTAATTGGTAAGTATAATTGATCTGGACAAGAATATTAAAAATATCCCCATAAGCAGGATGTTTGTTGAACCGAGGGTCCATTTATTGAGGAGTCATCCAAAGGAAGGACATATTTTTTTGAGACATCAGTCAGTTAAAGGATAATAGTAATAATTTTATAATTTGATATTTGATTGAATCATAATTCATTTTGAAATTGTTTGCAGGTTGGCTGTTGACAGACAGAACTTGCATCCAAAAAATTCATGCATACCTCAGTCTTTGGTTTGTGAAAAAATGTATCTCATTCCTGTTCCCTATTTGGAAAATTCAACTTCAGCTCAAGTTATTGTGCAGGCCAGCAAAATTGGACCATTTATTGAAAGAAAAAGGTATTCACATTTGTATCAGCTGGATTTTGCTCAGCCTCATGAAATTGAGCATGTAGCAATATGCAACTTAGTATTGCTATCAGACTGTAGTGACTTTGCTTCCCCCTAACAGTCAAATCTTGAATCTTGATGATGAACACCACATAGAAATGTTTTCACTGAACTAGACTGAGGACGCAAATGAAAGCCTTTGTGATACAAATCAAAATGCAGATGAACTATTATTTTATAAACAAATATTTTTTTCTTTGTGCAGTGTCACTTTCTTTAACGCCAGCCCTGCAAGCAATGGGTACAATATATTTGAGATACTACCCAACAACAATCTAAGCGTTACTACTGCATTAAACACAATTAATGCCTATGTCAATACAGTGCCAGAGTATACCAAGCTGTGGATTTTGCCAATTAACAATTACATACTAATGACAAGCAATGAATTTGAGACATTCAAAGCTGGAATCGTGAGTTGTAATGACAATTATATTTGCGCAATAAAACTTTCTAAGAATGTGAAAATCGTAAATATGTTTACATTTTGAAAATTTTGAAGCAGAAAAGTGAAAATTTAATACCTGTTGCTCTCCTGATTTGTCTTTATTCTTTTAAATTCTTCCAAACTTTTATTACCACGCAATAATTGAATAATTTGCTTTTGCGTCATGCAGTTATCAAGTCAAATAGCCATGAAATTTTCCACCATTTGTAATGATTGGCAAAGCGAGGTTAAAGATATTTTGAATCTTCCAGACAGAGTTCTTGTTGCATCAAAGGTATTTCCACGATTCATTAACTTTGTTTTTACAATATTGCTTGGATATCTGCTTCACTTCATCGCCACGTCTTACCATTTTGCCTTCGAGACATGTCTGCTTACAGATATGTTGCTCACACCCTTGCTCTGGAGGCTCTTTTTACGTAAGGGACATTTTTCAATGTTCCCAACTTCTCGTTTTGATTTAATTTTCCATTCTTTGGTTCTCTTTCTCTGAATACCTGTTTTAGTTAAAAGTAAAACTGCAATCATATCATTTATATCTGTTTGATTTTCTCGTAGTATGGTCTTCTTGAGCAAATCAACCCAAATACAACTCAACCATCAATACCAGGTGTGAATGGTGTATAATGTGAAGATGCTTACCAGTTTTTATTGTCATTTATTTTCTTTTATCATTCCTCTTTATTACTGCTTGAAGCCTTGTCTTTTACAAATTCTTCTATTTTTAAGACCCGTTTTATGGATCTCTTTTCTTTCAAGCTCTACTGTTACCGACAACTCTTCCCTCTTTATATAATTAAATAAATAACTAAGTGCGAATGTTTATATTGGATAGTCACGTTAGTTGTGAGACAACCGTTATCCATTCGAAACCAGTTGGTATAAACCCTTTACCCCAGAAATTTCTGGGTACTCATTTACGGACCTCGGAAGGATGGACAGTTGAATTGAATAACGGCTTGTAGTTCGTGGTTCCGACCTTATGTGGACTCGAGCCAGTGACTGTGTGACCTCCAAAGAATCAATGAACAGCGTCTTAACCACTAAGCTACACCACTGTGTATATCTTTTCTTTTTTCTTTCTTTTCTATCTTTTCTCTTTTTATATGTCAGTATACGGCCTAGACGGTGCTCTCAGTTTTTATAATATTTTTATTTCATAGTACGGGTATTGAATTCTTGCATCAGGAGTTTAAAAAGTGTTGCGCAACCTGCTTTGACAAATTACACAATTGTTGCACTGGATGATATACGCAACACATCGTATTACGCAACGATTACCAAAGGTATGTATGATGCAATGAAATTGAATCAATGAACCCTTTCTTCTAATGAGAGGTATCATGCTGGTATAGCGAATAAACGTTTATTACCGTGCACTATTTCATAGTTTTTATAATATATCACCGATGTAACATCATTACAATGCGCGGGCACAGCATGAGTAAACTTGCTGTTATTTGCAATACATTCACTGCATTATTTCAATTCAAAGTCATGAAGTTACGTTTTGTTAATTCTTAGAGCATCACAGTTAACAGTGAAAATTTGCCTCTCTTTAAGATTTGTTATACCAGGATTCCAATTGAAATGATAATGCCACGAAGCACGGCAAAACCTTTTTTGATTGATTCCAGCAACAAACCCATTTGTTTTCTAACAATTTTCTGATTTTTGGTCGTAGGAGCAAGTCTTGAATTTCAACCGCTTAATGAACCTGTTTGCCATGCCATTCAGATTGGAACTAGCAGCAGTGAGTACTGACAATGAGTTACAGTTGAAGCTCACTACATGTCGAATATACTAAGAGAAATATTATTTATCAAGCCAGTCGAGTCGAGAAAGAAGAATGTTCGTTATATCATGAAATGCAGGTTTCCATCATAGTTTGGTTATTCAGGTTCAAACTCGATACAGATAGTGGGCTTTAATTTGTGATGTTATATTTTCCAGGCTGCGACATAATATCTGTTGCTCTCTCGAGAAATAGTCCAGATAAGATTTTCTATTTATTTCACAATGGCAGCTATTTGCTTGTCGAAATATCCGGTGAGTTTATTGTTTTTGTGTTGCTCTAGGTGAAATAGAATTGACTATACCATTGAGTATTATAGAGTATCAAAAGAGATGATAGATTAAGAGAAAAGGGTTCTACGCAGGCAAAGATTTTGCAAGGCATTTTCAACGATTTTAATTACATAATTTTAATAATTTTCTTTACAGTGAGTGACGGGCAATTTGAGATATTTCCTGCTATTTCAGAAGCTATAATAAGTAAGTGATTGTTACTGTTTTATTTTGTTCAGGATGTTGTCTAAATCTACGGTAAAATTAAGCGTTTTAATCTAATAATTTTAAAATTAAAATTCAACGCTTAAAACCTTGAAAGAAACTGTTATAAATAAATAAAGGAAGATAACTGTTATAAAGAAGGGGAGTATGAAGGTTTCACTAATATTTTATATCATAAATTTTGGGATTGCAATTATTTTATTCTTTGATTTCTCAATCATTGCAATTGTAGATAACAACATTTCTTCATCTGGAGTCGCCTATAATTTGTCTGAACTTTTCTACACTCCTCAATTCGCAAATCATCTCTTCATGCTTGGAAATGTGTTACTGTACAGGTAGGTATTAAATTTAACAACAGTATCAGTACTATCATTCTCTTTTTCGTTTCATTACTAATATTCACGTCAATATTGCGATCAAATTTTTCTTTTCAGCTCTAATGCTGGCAGAGCAATTTTCAAAATAATTTTTCTTGAAGATGACGCGATCGAAATACTCGCATGTTCACGCCAAGGGGACTACGCATTTCTGACATCAAAAAGAAAGGTTAGTTGTGCTTTGTTTTGATGCTACATGTAAGCGCCCTGAGCGATTATAAATCGTTGTAAGTCCTCTCAGAGGGGCTATTTATTTAAGAGATTGCTTAAGATAGGGAGCGTTTATTAAAGTGGTATCAAAATAAGGGGGACATTTAATAGATGAGACTTTTAAATTATTACTATTTCTTTGATTTGACATGTAATATTTGCTGTAAGAACAGTCACACACAATTAATATAGTTTTATAGTGAAGATTGATAGAGAGCAAGTGAGAAGTCGAAGTGGAATGATATTTGAATAAGGTTTTCTTTTCGTAGATTTTTGTTGGAAAAGTTGGATCGTTAGATCTGAGAAGTCTGGATTTTACAAAACCAGCTCAAAATCAAATAACTTTATTCTACGACTCCGATAATGTACTTTTTCAGGTCAGTAATATTATTATAGTATTATGTATTATATATTTGGCTATCATTTGAATTGTTGCCACAGTGCTTCTTTTATATATGCATTCCATTTACAGATATGTCCTTGCATATATAAATGTTCTTTAAGCTTGCTGTTTCTATATATAGGTCTTGCCTATTGGTTAGTTGTCCTTTCTTTACCAAGGTGTTCCTTGAATAAATCTGTTCCTTTCTATACAGGGGTTCCTTTGCATGAAAGTGTCTCTTTTGTATAAAAACGTTCTACATAAAAAATTGTTCTTTTGATATAGAAATGTCCTGTTCTATATAGATGAGCCTCTTTATAGGGCCCTTTTCTGTTTTGAAATATTTTGCTTAATGACATGTCTTTTTTAAGTAGTCCTCTTTTAGGAGAGTCTTTTCATGCAGAAGTTTTTCATTCGAAGAGATTATTTTTCTGTAAAATTATTCGATTTTTAGAAACTTCCTATTTATACAGAGATTTCCATTGCAAAAAGGACTCATTTAAGTAGTTGTGTCTTTGTGTGAAGGTTTCTCTTTTTGTAGAAAGTGTCCTTCTTTATATCTAACTATCCCTATCTCATACCTCTACCTATTGAGATGCATATTGGAGTTAACACAGTAAAAAGATTGCATTTGTCGAATACATCATAGCAGAGTTAATAATGCTTACGTGATTCAATTTTCAGCTCTTGGCAACAAGAAATAATGAGAACACATCGCATAACATCATGAAATATCCAATACCGTCACGTCAGGTTGTCAAAATGCAGAATGTAGCACTCGATGTACTCAACAGTTGGCAATCGTGCACTGTGCCTGATGCAGGCAGCGTGGCTTGTAATACTACTGCGGTTCAAATGTCCACACTGGGAACGAAGCACGAGAGACTATGCCCGTTTTCTAGGACATCACTACGCTCGTTCAGTTATCAGTTCTATTCACGACGCCCCATAACTGTGTACTGTTTGAATGATGGTGATTCGGATCTCATTACGAAACGCGCCGATATCCAGTCGCGTGGATACGAGGCCAAGCATATCAAGAGCAACAGCAGTTACCTGGACAACTGTCTCTGGGAATCACCTTTACATGTCGGGAATCGCCTGCCGATGTCAATATCGCTTGGACGAAGCAGTTGCTATTATTTTGAAATTGATATCTACTTGAACAGCATGGAAAATTCAGGTAACTAAAGACACATTGAATTAATTATTCAAATGCCCTATCTCGCCCTTAAGTTTAGTAACAGTGTACCACGACTGCTTGCTTTCGATCATATCAATTAGATTGATTTAAGTAAAACTGATGTTCAGTTATAATGCTTGAGGCTTGTGCAAGCGATTGGCTTGTGCAAATGATCACTTATGTAGTTATAATAAGGGAAAAGCCACCAACAACCAAGTACTGTCCTTGTAATATTCATTAACTGGTGCAGATTTTTTTCTCAGGCATTCGATGTGACTTGTTGTTAATGACTTTTCCATTCCATGCATTACCAACCATTCATTCCCATTTTCGACAGATCAATGCAATGGATAAACATGTGCTTTTTTTGACAGATTCTGTTGTTCCTTTGTAGACTTCTATGCACACGAATTTACACTGAATGACCTAAGCCTGTCAGTGTCGAGCCCTGAATATCTCAAAGTATATCAAGTGAAGTCCATTGATTTCGTTGAAGATAGACTGCAGTACAAAGTTAGTATACACCGTTGGAGTTTTGATTGAAAACCCTGCTGACTATAGACAGGCCATAAATAGGCCATAAAAACTTCCTATGCCTTTGATCCTTCAAAGGACTGTGGCATCGATACCATGTTGGGTACAGTGTCTTATTCATGTTTTGAGTTTGCTGTTTTGGCTGTAGACTTGTCACGCCAGTCCCTGTTTCGCAATTGAATTGATTCACTAGTCCTCTTAGTCGTTAATCGTCCGTACGCAATACCCTTTTAGATCACTGTATAATAATTGTAGATGTAATAGATAGTCGCCCAACAATTCAGTTCAATGGCGAACATGGGCGTACGAGTGATAAGCAAAGTGTGACAGCTGTTTCTTGTCTGCCCAACGTGGGTAACTGCGCTGCTTATTGTAGATTGAGCTCTGCGATGCCGGAATGAAAAGATACCAGCAGCCACCAGGTGTTCAACAAGATATTGTCACTGCAATAATCAAGGTACTACACATCAGTGGCTGTCTTTGTTATTATTTGTTTACTCTTTGATTTCTCGTGGTAGTGAATACCGTCATGCCTTGAATAAGCTCTTCCGAGTAGCTGGTTTCAAGAATATCTTGTCGTCATCTTAGAGATATAGTGTACATCTCAGAAACTTTATTTTTCAAAAGCTCATTGTTTAGCTACGTTAAGCGATAGCTGAGGTTGGGTTCATTTTATTCCTGTCTTTCCACCCTTGTTGCACGCAATTGAGTAAAATTCTTCATTAACACTTGCAGTATTGTGTTAATCAACATTTAATTTGTGTTTGCAACAATTGTTGTTGTTGTTACAGATACCAGGTGCCGGTTTGCACTGCATCACGAATAGCTACCAAGATGTCAATGATGTGCAGGTATTATTACATTTCTTTCATCTGACCCAGTTGTGTTCTGATCTTGATCGATACTTGCATGTTCGTGCGGGGCTTCATGGAAAGAGAACAATTATTTGGCACCCCCTGAGACTTCTAAATAGTCTTCCTGGAAGCAGAAAGCTTTTCTGAGGGGTCTCCATTAAGACAATGAGAGTTAAAAAGATTTCACGGATTCTTAGGGATCATTGCGTCATAATAATCCCTAAGAATCTCGTTCTTAGGGATTATTACGAGGGATAACTCATTAGCTTGAACTATTCTATTCGATTACACGCACGTATAAAACTTGATTGTCTCCTTTTTATGTTGTTATGGCTATTTTTTATGCTGCTTTCTGATAATGATAATCCACAAAGTAGCGATAATGTAACTTATTATATTGCACCTAACTGATGAAAGATCCACAGATAGGGACAGTTAAATTGCCAAATCTGACATAGATGCTGTAGGTATGCACTTAACGATGAGTACAGTAGAATGTTGTACAAATGTTGTACAGCGATGAGTACAAATAAGCGACTAGGGCGTTTATTGAACTTTAAGCGTTTTAAATCTGGCGTTTATTGGCGAGACCGTTTAAAATAGAGGACGCTAATTGAATTATTTGCTGAAATTAGGGAGCGTTTTTGAAATATAAAAGTTCATCAGATTGAGCGCTTATTCTTGGCAATGCTGTTGTGAAATGCTGAATGTAAACCTGTCAGTGTGTTTACTGTCTTTAAGTTCGTTATCAAATTTTAGTCACGTTCAATTGAATAGATTTTTGTTGAGTTCTTTCTTTTACACATTTAGAACTCACAAAATATAGATAAGTTGTCAATATTAATTTTCCCTTTACATCTCAGGGATATTTTACGACAGAAGTGAAGCTTGGCTGTCCCGGCCTTCAGAAAGTGGTGTTTGATGCAAAGGCTTCTGAAATAGCAGGTGGAAAACAATATTGCAAACAAGACGACCCAAGCGTGCCCTGCTTTCATTTTGAGAGAGGTTAGTACGGTTAATTTGACTTTTTCTCATGATATTTTCCAACTATTTTTAACCGTTATCCATTCGTTCGACATGCAGTAGAATCCCGATAACTCAACTCAAGCCACACCAAGATTGGGGTGACTGGGCTAAATAGTTCAAATGAAATAGTTGGCAAATGAATCGATTCGAAGAGTAATGCATACAACCAAGAAATACCTAATGCTACTTTATCTTGTGGTTTAATTTGATCGCCAATGGCTTAATTTGGTCACTAATATCCATCTTGCCACATCGGTTTATGTTATTCGTATATATATAGCAGATCCTCTGTGTAATGAAACCTAAGCAACCAAGGCTTTGTCGTTTTGGAGAAGAGTTCTTTCTATAATTAATGGTTGCTTTTGCCAGAATGATTTTCCCTTGTTCGCAACAGCTGTTGGTTGTGTATAGTTAGTAGCTGGTGGATTTTTGCTATATAGCTACACTTTCGAATCTATCTATCTAGATTCGCTTTCTCCGCATTTCTTTTAGTTTACAATCCGATTTTTCGGCTTTTCGATGAGGCTACATTGACGAACGACGAATTTGCTGGTAACTACACATTGACAGTAGTTGGCGGTGGATTGACATTGGACACAATTTCCCAATTCACAGAAGAAGAACAAGAAAATTACAACTACAAAGCGAGGTCAGTATCATCAATATCGTTCACATATTTATCTTAACGTCTTTTTCAATTGTAACTTATTTCACGTCCTGATAATAAGAATCTTGCTCCAGTTAGCTAATTTTTGAGAGCACAAGATACGAAATTCAACCATACTTAGAAAGCGTTTTCCTAGAAGACGCAATGGGTGGAGAAATGTTCTGTTTATTCAGTGAACCATCCGTATAGCCGACCCCATGTGATAGATAATTTTATCTTTTGGATTGAGCATGCTATGCGAAGAGATGGCTAATTTTGAAAAATTCTGGGACAATCATGTTTGTCCCCTGTTTAGAGATGTCTGTTGTGCAGATGTATCCATTAATACAGGTTCCACTGTATTCGTGAATTAGAGCTTAAGAATATGGCCTACTTACTCAGGTTTAACTGTACACACATCACGGATAGCCTGTGCATATTAGCTGGCATTCGTAACCCTTGTTAATAGTGTGGTCATCGTAATGAGAAGCTCAAGAAAGGAGGTAAACTCTCCAACACTCTTACACATTGTGCAACTTCTATGCAACGGAAACCTACAGAGCCAGTCCATCGTGGTCAAATCCTTAGAAAAGCAACCTCTATACAACTCTCTATAACGGACAAAAACATTAGTTTCTTTTTTTCACTACACGGAGCTTACACTGTAGCCCTCACAGTTGCTAAATAGAATCAATGTTGCCTTTTATGCATGTACTCAAATGTTAATCATATTTCAGGTCATACTTGATTTGGGCACCGGTGGATTCTCATCAAGGTAAACCGGTATTCAACAACGCAAGCCGATCTTTAAGGTAAGCTTCTTTCCCTTGATTTTGTCCCTGTTGTTATTTGTAATCTGTTGTTAAATATTTCTTTTCTCGGTCTATTAAGCCTACTTGAAACAAGACTACATTAGCTCATTCGTACTCAGGTGCTCGTGAAAGCTAACATTTGTTTTACACCTGAACGTAACAATCAAACATTGTGATTTCTTAGATTAGGTTGCCACATGTGATAACCCAGTGCATTCATCTTGCATAACAACCCGGTTATGTCTCATGATACCCAGTATGATCACTTAACATGATGACCTAATAATGTCACCTTTAGTGATAACCCGGTTGGTCACCTTACAAAGTGACCTAGCTTGGTTACCTTACAAAGTGACCTAGATTAGTTACCTTGCAAGATAACCTATTGTGGTCACCCTGCAACATGATCTGGTGTAGCAACCTTGCAGGCTGACCTAGTGTGGTTACCTTCTATGACAATCCATCTAAACCACGACTTCGGTTCGATTAAGTTCTAGTTGTTGCTTAAAGTAGTAACTACATGTGAAGTGTCTCTTGTTAATGTATTCATAGTTTAACATTCCTTTTTATTTCAGATGGTTATGCAGCAATAAAAGTCCATGTGCTGGCATTTCTCCGGATTTTCCCGATTCTGCTGTTTATTTTTTGAACATTGAATTCTCAAACAGGTAATGCAAATTTACTGCTATATAACTGAGTTTAATGTTCCCTCCAGTATTCACTTCATGCTAATCATGTTTGTCAAACTTTCATATCTACGCATTCAAGCTATGACTATTCCTCTTGCAATTATCTATTTCTTGTAGCAGTCCATTTCAAATTTTCAAAAACTAGGCTACAGGTTCTTTTTATCAAACCCTTGCACGCATGCCATTTCATATACATTAGGAGTTACATTAAATCTAACCGGACAATACCAATGTGGCTCTTGGGTTTCCGTTTACGGTGATACCACTGTTGATTGCAGATGTCTATTATTTACCTCTGTATCGTCGATTTAGGTGCAAATGCTGAACTCAAATGTAAGAAGAATCCCATGCAAATAGATACCATTTTCAAACATCAAACATCAATAAACCAAACATTAAAATTGAACATTCATGGAATTATAAATATATAAACCTTTCGTAAAAGGTGATTTGTTTTTATATACCAATCCTACTATGGGTTTATTACCAGCAAAGCAATTTCCTCCAACCTCTTCGTCTATTCAATTGCCTGGCATTTTCTTCCTCTTCAAGTTTCCTTGAGTATTCTTCAGCCTTTTCAAGACGTTCTTCTTGTTTGTCGAACTCTTCTTGTAGCTTTTCGTATTCAAGGTCTCTGTTCTTGATCTTTTCTTTCAGCATCCAATTTGTTTCGCAAAGATGATCATTGTATCCTGAAATTGCTGCACTATATTGCTCATACGCATCCTTCTCAGCTATCTGCTCTTCCTTCAATTGTTTCTCTTCATTAATCATCACCTTCTTCCTGCGAACCTCTTTTCCCAGTTCTATAACCAGATCTTCCAGTTCCTGGATTCGTTTCTCCCGTTGTAAGCGAATTAGCATTTCTTCCGATGCTTCACTTCTTGCTATGGCAAGCTTCTTTTTCAACTGCTCCACAGTCTTGCGTGTGTTCTCCATGTTCTCGTCGAATTTCTGCTCTTTCAACTTGTTCAATTCGGTGAAAGTCTTCTCTATGTTAGCTGTCTGCTCTTTTTGCGCGTCCAGCATCGCAATCGCGTTTTTGTACTCTTTAACTAAGACATCTTCGCGATTTTCGATCTCCCTGCATTTCTCTTGGCTTTTGTTGACTTTTGTCTGCATTTCTTGCATTTTGTCGTTCATTTTTTCTTTTTCTTCCTTGAAGCGTTTCTGCACTCCGCTGAACAGCAAGCCATAAGTGACCTTCAAGGACGCATGCTTTTTTTGCATTTTTTCATGTCTGCTTTGAAACCTGGCCATCTTCTCCTGCAGCTTTTTGTTATCTTCTTCCAACCGTGCAATCTTCGACTTCAACATGTTATTTTTAGACTGATACTCGTTAGCAGCCCCACACAGGCAGATTCCTGAATCCCTGTTGAGATGTTCAAGCTTGAAATTCATTCTCACTCCAGACCTGAAGCTCTCGACAATTCCGCTCAGGCAATCTTCGAGGTTCAATCTCACACTCTGATTATGTACCGCTGAGTTTTTATCCAAAGCTATGCCAAGTACCTCTGCTTGCTCTGCAATTTTTCTTTGCATTCTTACAATCTGAAATAAGATTATCAAAGCTTGCGAAACGTGTAAAAGGGGGCGGGTACGATTTGATTTCATATTTTTTTTTAATCATAAGCTTTCCCATGAATCATAACTCTATTAAAAAATAACACTTCTCTGCAGCGAACGAAAGCATTGACCCCTTATGGAATCATGAAAGTTTCACTGTAAATGGTATATCTACATTTAGTGAGCAAAGTTACGCACCACCCGATGAAAAATGGCGTCTAAAAGTGGCCCGAGGCCTAAGCAAGAAAATTTACATAACAATATGTAAATACCAAATGGGTATCAATAGCGAATTTCTTCAGCAGAAATATACTCAGAATTTCATAAATTTTCAAGTGAAAACATATTTTAAACTATATCATATTGTTTTATAATAATATTCAAAGAAAACTGCGAAGAGGTCTCTTAAAAAATTTTCACAAAAATTTATCGAAGTGGAGTAAATAAAACGCCAATAACTATAATTTCTTTCACTGAAAGCCACGCAAATTCTCTCTCATTTAAAAGAAAATGTTTTGAAATTTTGAAAAATGTAAGTATTTTTCATGTAACTGTCTTGACCTTTTATAATGTTCAGTTTCAGTCTTTGTTTACCACTAGGGAAGCACATATTTTGTTTTTCAAATTTCAGAGTGGGTTTTGAAAAATAAAATTGTTGTTAACTTCAGAAAGTATGAAGCCCTTGAAAATTATATCAAATTATAGTATTTGAAACAGATTATAAGAATATCCATGTCGGATTTTTTGTTATGACGCTTAACCTTCTTGTTTTTTACTCTGAAAAAAAAATTACGGAAAAATAGGTTTTGTAAAATCACACTCCTAAAATGATAAACAAAGACTGAAACTGAAAATTATAAAAGGTCAAGACAGTTACATGAAAAATATTTACATTTTTCAAAATTTCAAAACATTCTCTTTTAAATGAGAGAGAATTTGCGTGGCTTTGAGTGAAAGAAATTATAATTATTGGAGTTTTAGGCCCCGTTTACACGGGAACGGATCCGAGTGGATCCGTTCCAAAAAAGGTTACGATAGGTGTTTCGTTTACACGGGTACGCATGGATCCGTTCCTCTTTGGGAACGGGATCGTATCTTTTTGGGCACGCTAGAAAAGCGGATCCATTTGGGTCCGTTCCCGTATCGGTGTCGTGTAAACGCTTGGAACGGAACCAGAACAGGCACGGCACTGAACTGAGGCTGTTGCAACTCAGGTTGTGTTATCGCGGGAAGTCCAAAATATAAGCAGTACAAATGTCTGGGCCTATTGAAAAGCAAGTAATATCAATTTTGTCTCTGATATTTTCCAATATAGCTTCTTTGTTGTGTGTGGTAAGTTTAGTTTGCGAACAACATCGACAGCGATTGAAGTTCATGTTGAACCAAACAACTGGGGCAGGTGAAGGAAGGAAATTCGTGTTCGCCATTTTCTGAGAGTGTTTTGGCGCAATTACAAGTAACTAACAACAACAAAACACGCCTTAACTTGAACAACTGCGCATGCTCAACAATTGGATCCGTTCTCGTGTAAACTCAACAGCTTTTTGAGTCCGTTCCCGTGTAAACGCTATACAATCGTTCCCATATCGTACCCAAAAGGCACGGACCTTTTGGGTCCGTATCTTTTTCTCTCGTGTAAACGGGGCCTTAATTACTCCGCTTCGATAAATTTTTGTGAAAAATTTTTAAGAGACACCTTCGCAGTTTTCTTTTAGTATTATTACAAAACAATATGATATAGTTTAAATTATGTTTTCACTTGAAAATTTATGAAATTCTGAGTATATTTCTGCTAAAGAAATTCGCTATTGAAACCCGTTTGTTATTTATATATTGTTATGTAAATTTTCTTGCTCAGGCCTCGGGCCATTTTTAGACGCCATTTTTTATCCGGTGGTGCGTAACTTATGCTCACTAAGTGTAGATTCTATTCTATAGCTACATTGTTTAGGATTAGATTGTTATGATGATTTTAGCACCAATGGCCTTGGTTAATTGATTAAAAATAAACCTTGCTTACCGTGAGATTCCATTCCATAACCGAAACTTCGGAAATCTTTTCAGTCTCGTATTGTGCGCTTAGTTTCGCAAGAAACTCATCGTCAGATAACTCTTTCTCCACCTGTAGATTATCCATAACTATAACTAGCTGTATACTACTCGTATTCAACATATGAAATAATGATTTTCCAATCTTTATTATTTTGTTGCGCTTCTATACGCTTGAAGTTTCTTTTCATTGTGGCGTCACAATTGCTCTTAATACTGTGACGTCACGGTCACTTTGCTTATTTCAGATTTTTATGGAAATGCTTATTAATAATGCTTACAGTCATTGATTTTTATTTTTCGTTGCTATTAATTGTTTATTAATATCACCACCCTCTAATATTCTTAAATTTTCTTTTATTATAGAAATGTAGACGATTCAAACTGTGATTTTACATTTCGTTTTATTATCAAAATTCATGGTTTATCACCGGGTTCGATTAATCCATCGCTGATAATAGTTCTGGTTAGTTTTTATTTATTTCATTTAGATTTCTTTATTTCACTCCTATATTCAATGCAATTTTTATTTGAACAATCTTACTCCCTCCCCCTTTTAGGTTTGCCTTGGACTCTTGATTATCGTCCTGCTTGTCGCCTTCTTCATGCGAAAACGTTACGGCCACGTGTTTACCACGATAGAGTGGAAGAAGTTATTGAGGCTGCGCAGGGACAACCGAAATGATTCTGCAGAGAACGACGATCTGAATCCAGAGCTAAATGCGGAGGAGCAATTTTCAATGAAAGTAAGTTATTGGATTTATCGCTGTTTTGTTTATTAATCTTGGGTCGGTATGCTATATAGAAAGCAGTTGACGATTAATTCATCTCTAATTTATCGATGTATCAAACCAGAGCATCCGTTTGTTTATAAGGCGAGCTGAGGCGTCTTAATACATTTCCCCAGCATATTTTGAAAAAGCATTGAAAACCTTGATGCAAACATGCGTGATGCTCGCGTGATCCTATAAAAAACAAAATCTCTTTTTCGATCAGTTTTTAGCCAACCGTGGCTTGCGGTCGATTTACAAAACGTGAATTTTCAGTAAGCACTTGCAAAGACTAATGAGAAAGCACTGCTTTGTAGAATTATTTCCCGATCTCAAGATCACATTGTGTTGTGTGTGATACAGAATTCACTATCACTGTCAACGTGTTCACTGAATAGGCATATTTTAGCTTTTGCTGACAAGTTTGTCTATGTAGTTGAACTGCTATTTATACCGAAGTTCTTTGTCAGTCGCTACGTAGCAGATGAATACTGAGGTAGAACCATATCTTGAGCAAGAACCATAACACGGGGCGGGGAGTATAGGTTTTTAATCAAGGAGATAGATGCATAACAGACTATGATGGAGGTTTTATTTTGAGTCAACTATGCATCAGCAATATTAGTCAAGAACAGAGCGGAATACCAGAGGGGTCAAATTTTAGTCAGAATTTCCCTTATTCTCCCTTGGTGCTACGTGGATTGTAATCAGCAATCGTTAATTTGCAATTTTTTTTATCATTGTAGAAAATAGTGTAGTTTGCAGACGCAGATTGCCATACAGACATTTGCAGTTTATAGCGCTCAGTGTTGAGTTTATTCAAATGTGTAGATGACAAGGAACCACATACATCAGGCAGCGGCAGTAAGAAGTTGCATTGACAATAATAATTACTTACAAGTTCTAGTTAATACAAATGCATAAATACAACAGAATGAATAGCAATGTACTGTATTTACTCGTAGTACATAGCATAGAAACGATAGTTTTACATCGGGTACTTCCTTTGTTCTTGTTATAAGTTGTTACGTTTGCATTCCTTTTTAGTATTACTTTTTTTGGATATTTAAGTCGTTGGGTTTAGAGAGAGCTTACTGTGAAATCCCGAATGTATGAATCAGAGAATTAAGAACTTTTAGGCTGATCTCTGCTGAAAACAATAGGTGTAAAACAATCGCTTATTAGAGTTTAGCAATAGACTGGATGCAAAGATTTCAGGTTCCTATACGCGGGTGTAATGTTATGCATTGTCCTGGGGGTAATATTCCAACAGTTCCCCCCGGAGTGTATGTAACTGCAACATTGTTAATTTACTGCACAAGCTAATCTATCACATTTATTTTGTTCCTCACGACAATACCTCTTTATAAAACGTCAATTGTTATGTTGTATGACTAGCGAAAACCGAACCAAAGGGAGAGTGGACACTTACCCGAATCAAACAACATTTTCAAGATCTATTGTTCTGATAGTTTAGCCATTGAGGTCAAGAGGTTATGCTTGATCCTATCATCTTAACCTGACCTTATGTTAGTCCGTATTGCTGTGTAGTCGTAAGTTAATAAACTTTGACATCAAAGTTGAAATACCCAGATGCCACTGGGCGGTGAGGGTATTTTTCAAAGGCTGCATTTTAGTGCCAAATCTTCCGAGGATTTATAATTTAATTTCGTCTTTTGGACGATAAAATTTATTTGGGATTAGACAATTAAGCAAAAGAACCTATTTAACGGTTCCTAACTACCCAAAATCGATAATTTTGTGGCCGTCGTACACTCGTCTTTTGACTATTTTCCTTTATACAGTGATTAACTACGGTTCGTATTTTCACCATTGTGCGCATTTCGTGGTTTGAATTTTCGCCTTTCAATTTGTCCGCTTTTACAACTTTTTAAGATATTCTTACCTCATTTTTCTGATACCTCTCGCAACGCGAATCACACCATCACATCTGTAAGTTTACATTACTTAGTTTGTGAAACTTTGTTTGATTTCTGGCCTATTCCTCGGGCCATTTGCTATCTATCTTTTAGGCCACCGAAACATTTTGTAACTTTGGACCTTTGGGCAAATGACGCGAATGAGATCTCGATAATGACGTCACTGCCAGAGGTTGTGTTTGTGGCACTTGGAACCACCTCTTTATCCATGAATCGATGTGACATGCATACGCTTGTTAATTTCGCATGCATGTGTTCCAGGGTAAAAAATATTCTAGTGCAATTCCCATCTTGTGTCGCTCCACTTGGGTTATTTCAAAGACTGGCTGTGTATTAGCTCATTGCCATTGAACGTTGCAATGGCTGAAAAATAATTGAAATTTAAGAATAGCAAGGGTAAATATCGACCCTAACAAATGTTAAGGCATTATTTTTTTTTTAAGTCTGTAAAACACTTTTGTAAAACGATTTTGAACGATGGTTTTAGTCAACAGAACTTTTGATTCTTAATATCATCGAAATGTTTCTCTTTTTCCGATTGAATTAGTTCACCCGAAATGATTTTTTCTGCATGTGGTCATGAAAGATTGAAATATGAAACATAATTAATCGTTTTATTAAAGTCGACTAAATTATTTGAGTTAAACTGGAGAAATGATTTCCCTGTGCAGATGGTTTCTGTCAGAGAACCGTTATCTGTATTTTTGCTTTTGACACGCGCATGACAGATTAAAACTTTCTGATTTTGGTTGATGTTTTCTCCTGCCTAGTGATGTTGTTAATAGTGTTGGTTTATACTAGATGGGACATAAAACGCCATATTTTGCGACATCAAGAATTTAATTTCGTCTTGTAAAATGCCACTTGAACCATTGAATGTTTTATGTTTAATCCCAAAGCAATATCGTCGATAAACGATATTGCTTTGGGATTTTAGCTGTTTTTTAATATTTCCTGCATCTTTTTTATAGAAAGATGTCGGTCTTAAAATGCGGATTTTCATAACGTCATTTCAGAGCTGTTTATCATATTCTACAGGTATGGCAATGTTTTCATCGCAATCTTTCATAACATAATTTACAGCATCAGTGTCGTTTGAAATCTTATGGTTATTCATGGACCATCTAGTGATGGTTTCTAGATATTCCACAATTATCTGTGGTAATCAAAATGCTGTTATGCCAAAACGACATATAAACAAGGAGGTGCTGTGAATTCAGGTTACCAACAACTGGCGAAAATTGTTGCAGAACTCTCTTCAACAAATGGGTTCGACATCAGCATAAAGCTATACACAAAACAGTTACTGAATGATTTGCTGAAAACTTCAAGGGAACTGGTTACAAATGATATGTGTTTTGCGATTTAAGAAGCAGGTGTTTTCTTGAGTGGTTAATAGCATAGGATTGACAGCTAACAAATTTTAATGACCCAACCATTTGTAAAGTCAAATTCGAAGATTATTCTGCTTGACGAATTCAGTGAAACGGCGAATTGGACTAAAGCCCGTCTAGTTGATCAAAGTACGAAGCAACAACATTCATTTATTCTGCTATTTGTGTCGCAAATGTTTGAGTACATTTTATGATAAACAAATAACGAACTTCGCATGACCGGATGTTTTTTTGGATTGATGGCCGGTTTCTTACAACAGCAAGAAGATTAAATTTGCCCGGTTGTCAGACGTTTTTCCGATCCATGGCAAAAGCGGCGAGTGGAATCTCACGACATCTATTGCAAGCAGGAGACAGTGTAAATGCTGATGTTGATATTCACAAACATCGCGTCGAGTCAAAAATCGATCACGATGACGATGATGCTAATTATGATTCGGATGGTAATAAAAAGCAAGAAGCTTTGTTTTCGATTGGAAACAATTCTACTTCCAGAAAGGAGCCGATGATCCTACATAGGCCGTGTGGAAAGGCTAATATTGCAGCCCTGCACAGGCCGACTGCAAATAAAAGGAACTGGTCACTAAGACGTAAGGTTCTCAAATCCAAGCATCGCAACAGTGGTGAAAGTAAAAAAGAAAGGAAGATTTCAGTAAACAACCAAGTTGTTATCAGCATAGAAGAAAGTGGGGATTGGAGCGATGACCCTAGTGGCGATTATTGCGAAACAAATTTGGAATTGAATAACGACGTTGCTGAAAATTGCGATCAAGAAAGCGCTTCTACCACCTCTGCTGATGTATTACTGGGACAAAAAAAATCCAACAACAATGTATCAGCGAAGAATAATGGCGGCGATTTCAAGGAGAAATTAACGCCTATGGGCCGTGTGCTTGTTCCTATACGCCGTGATGGAGGCTCCGGTTGTGGTTACAATGCTCTGTTTATGTCACCTTGTGAACCACTGCATGCTGCTATCATGGATAGCCCGAAAGAGTCGTTTTTGCCCTCAACACTGAAAGGCTGGTTCAAACCTTCCAAAAGCTCTATTAACATGAAAATATTTGGAGGAATACGCGGCGTAGCCAAAGAACAACAAAGGATGAAAACGACGAGAATGCTAATTCATCCTTATAGCACTTTCAGGTTTGTTTTGCTTCTTTTTTATCTTGTTGTTGTTATTTACCCATTTGTTAGACTCCTCGCTTTTCAATCTGTTGACTTGCTTTTTTGTTTACTTTTTTGTTTACCTTTGTATACGTAAGTATTTGATTATTTACTTTTAAAACTGGCTAATGAGCTTGATTGTCTATGTTTTCTATGTCTGTATATTGTTTAATTGCTTGCCTTTTTCCTTATTTGTTTTATTGCGCCTTTTCAACCCTTATTATATTTATAATTCTCTAATTTTAGAAACTATTGGGACTTTGCCATCTTGCTGCTTCTCATGTGCAACATGATTATTCTTCCGATAACAATAACCTTCTTCAGAGAGGATTTGGATACGGCCTTGGTTATTTTTAACATTGCATCGGATATTCTCTTCATGGTTGACATTTGTTTGAATTTCCGAACTGGTTACTTGGCACCTGGATGTGGCTCAAATGTTGTTCTTGATCCAAAAGCAATAGCAGTTAGGTGAGTATTGTTCTTGATCCAAAAGCAATAGCAGTTAGGTGAGATTGCTTCTTTGTTGCAACATAAACATGAAATGTACAAATTGCACACTTGAAAATATTATCCTCTACTAATTCGCTTTTATTTATCCTTTATTCTTATTATCTTAAAGTTTTAAGATTTTTGGGAGTTGTTGTGTTGCATCGGAAAATGTCCTAAATCAAGGGTATATTTGGGGTTCTATGTATCAAAATTCTACCATAGTGGTGCAAACCTGTTCGCTTATTGCCGTTAACTATAGATACACTCGAAATACACTCCTTTGGTATGGTTTACATGGCTCTTTTTTATAAATGGAAACATAGTCGAAGTTGACGACAATCAACCCAAGCCTCTATCGAATATATAACTCTATGTGCTGCTATAAGTCTTGGGGCTGCTCTTATATCATTTTGTTCTTTAATAGTTGAAAACATTCTTCAAATGTGCATTACTATTTTTATCCAGTTTATTTCTCTCCGCAGATACGTGAAGACGTGGTTTTTCCTGGATTTCATCAGCTCTCTCCCCCTGGATTACATAGTAAATGCCACGACTGGCCACAGGGATGGCTCAGCAGTACGGGGGGCGTCTCGTGCATTAAAATTTCTACGGTTGGTCAAACTTCTGAGCTTGCTTAGATTGTTACGGATTTCAAGAATTCTACGATACATCAGCCATTTTGAAGAAGTAAGAAGTGGTCGCTTTTCTCTCTTTACATGTGCATCTCCGATTTGTTGATCTTGAAGGATTTCTCTATCCTCATAGCCTAAAGATGTTAATGGAATAAAGACTTTAAGTTATTTTGTTTTCGTGTGCTGAGTATTTTTAAGTAAAATGCGACGATTCTTTCATTCATTTTAGATATTTCATATGACTACTTCGTTCATGAGATACATCAAGTTGATTTCCATGATGCTTTTGGTAGCTCATTGGAATGGTTGTCTTAACTTCCTGGTACCAATGTTGCAAGATTTTCCCTCGGATTGTTGGGTTAAAATTAATAATTTGCAGGTAGGTTTGTTGCTACCTAGTATCTTCGAATACTGGTAGTGTGGATGCTCGTCATAAAAGTGGACGAAGCTTATTATCGCTACAATCGACGAGAATTGGTTAATTTTTCTAACGAATAGATATTTCCCTTATTGCAGAATGACTCGTGGACGATACAGTACTCCTGGGCCTTATTCAAAGCCTTGTCGCATATGTTGTGCATTGGATATGGTCGCTTTCCGCCGGCCAATCTCTCCGAGGTGTACATAACAACATTCAGCATGATAACCGGTGCTACATTCTACGCTCTTTTTATTGCCCACTCTATGGCCTATATCCAGCATGTTGACTCGGCAAGACGACAGTATGCAGAAAAGGTAAGGATCGTGATAATCAACCGATTAGCCCTCTGCCCCAGTTCATCATAAGTGAAGACCCTCTTGGTAAGTAGATTGTCAGCATTATTTCATATTCTGATCATACCATATTTGCTTTGCAGTTCAAACAAATAGAGGAGTATATGACGTATCGACTTTTGCCGGATGAAATCAGAGAAAAGCTGGCGAATTATTACGAACACAAATACCAAGGAAAACTATTTGACGAAGAGCAAATATTGGGCGAAATTTCGAAGCCATTGAAAGAGGTACGTAAAGAGTAACAAACCACAACGAAAGCAAAAATGCTAAAGTTCAGCTCAGCTAATACGAAAGTTTTCAGTATTGTTTTTTGTTCCATGTAATGAGCGATTTATGAGCTGCTCAAGAATTAAAAAGAGCTTCATTGTTTAGAACGTTTATACTCTGATGTTTAGTGTATGGTAGATTAGATAAACTGTTCAACAGTTGAAGCAAGTGAGATATAAAAGATAGAAAGTTGTTCTACAATATCATTTCGATAATTCCAACCTCATAGATGAACGTGGTTTGAGTTAACTAATGCTTGAATTATTGAGTGTTGAAAAATTTTTTGAGGCTTCCAATGGATTACAATTGGTTTGATTCCAAGGTTTGAGCTATCGCGGGCTCGAGATATCTCTATTTAATTTTACATTTCGGTGATTGCATTAAAGAGTCAAACACCAATGAAGCAGTTCAACAGACTAATTGTTCATTGAATAACACTAAGAAATAATACAACCCATGTGGGGAATTCTCTATATCAACATGCAACAATGCATTGGGTCTCGCATATAAGGAACAAGACTTTTTGCTGCAGCCAATTGTTTGCGAACAAAAGACCGTTGTTCCTCTTGTTGAACAATACATCAAATAAGTACAGTGGAGTCCCGCTATAACGAACTCTGTAGGGACCGAGAAAATAGTTCGCAATAGCGGGAGTTCGTTGTACAGAAGGGACATTTTTTATGAAGAATTCCAAACACAAATGGGCCAGAATGTCTGTTGGACCCGCCCTCAAGTATTCGCGCTTAAGTGGCACACTATATTGTTACAAAAATAAGTTTACAGGATGACAACAGTTATTGCTTTGATAAATTGCAGCAGGAAAAACGCTCAAACAAGTTTCACATCACAAAGCCAAGTCGATATTACCACTTGATGTCAATTTTTTCATTACTATTTCTATTTTATTTACTTTTATTTCTTTTTGTTCTGTTAAACAAAAAAGTCAGTGATATGTTTTTGTTCCTTTTTGTTACTCATTGCCACATCATATTATTTCGAAAGAGAATTGATCTTCTTCCCATTTCGTTCCCTATTTTCGCACAAAGAACGCTCGGTGTTTGAAGGACATCCAGAGCTTGAAAAACTTCACCCTTCGCTGGTAGTTGCACAACTTCTTCCTCTAATATCTATTACTTCTTCAATTTTGCCATCCATACTTTTTACTTTGATGTCGTATCAAACTTTGGGCGAAAGTAATAAGCCGGTTAGATTATGATTAAAACCATATTTACGTCTCTAGCCCTGCACTCCATCGCGAAACGTTTTCTCAAAAATTCGTTATGTCGAGGGTATTTGTTGTCAGGGGATCGGAAGTTTGGTTCGTAATAACGAAAGTTCGTTATATCCAGCGTTCGTTATACAAGGAGTATTTACATTAGAATTTACTTCCCAGAATTCAAGGGACTGGAGTTTTAGTTCGTAATACCGGGAAGCTCGTTATAAACCGGGTTCGTTATAGCGGGATTCCACTGTGTTGTTCTGCCCCGAGCGGGCTATATTTGACCTAGTGCGCTCTTTGGTTTTATATTTACTTTCAAGATTTTTAGTTACTTTTAGGAACCATTACAAATTGAGAGACATCTATTTTCAATTTATAAGATAGACTTCTAGAAATTTTTTTAGTCAGTTGTTATTTCTTTATTTTGTATGGTGGTTACATGTCATGTTCACGAAACGTGCTGGCTTAGTTTAAAAGCTGTGTTTTTGGCTTTTCCTATGCCCGATTTTATCACCTTCTGTTGTTCTCTGCATGCAACTACCATCGAGTGTCTTATATGTCCGTTTCATAATATGTGGGGACGTACAGCATTCTATTAATCCTTAATGGTCCATTTTGCAGGAGATAGTAAGCCACAATTGTCGAGATCTTGTTGACGCTGTACCCTTCTTCAAGAATGTCAGTCCTCTATTCGTGAGGAAAATCCTAACACAGCTCCGTTTTGAAGTTTTCTTACCTGGTGACTACATAATTCGAGAAGGGACATTTGGAACAGAGATGTATTTCATACGACAAGGATTGGTGGATGTTCTTGTCAATGGTGAATGCACAACTACATTAAATGAAGGAGACTATTTTGGAGGTAAGTAAACGTCTGCGGGATAGCTTGTAGTTTCTTTTGACAGAAGTATCTGCCAAGATATCTCAGTTGGGAGAGCGTCAGACTGAAGATCTGAAGGTCCCGAGTTCAATCCCGGGTCACGACAATCTGTTTTGAGCCATCTTGCATAACTTGTCGTCTTTTTATGATTTCACATATGTCCGTTGCTAGAAATATCTGCCTCGATAGCTCAGTTGGGAGAGCGTCAGACTGAAGATCTGAACGTCCCTGGTTCAATCCCAGGTCACGGCAATCTGTTTTGAACCATCTTACACTATTAGGTATCTTTTTGTGATTTAAAAGTGTTGGTTGCTAGAAATATCTACAGGGATAGCTCAATTGGGAGAGCGTCAGACTGAAGATCTGAAGGTCCCTAGTTCAATCCCGGGTCACGGCAATCTGTTTTGAACCATCTTACATTATTAGGTATCTTTTTGTGATTTTAAAGTGTTAGTTGGTAGAAATATCTGCAGGAATAACTCAATTGGGAGAGCGTCAGACTGAAGATCTGAAGGTCCCTGGTTCAATCCCGGGTCACGGCAATCTGTTTTGAATCATCTTACATTATTAGGTATCTTTTTGTGATTTTAAAGTGTTAGTTGGTAGAAATATCTGCCGGGATAGCTCAGTTGGGAGAGCGTCAGACTGAAGATCTGAAGGTCCCTGGTTCAATCCCGGGTCACGGCAATCTGTTTTCTACCATCTTGCATTACTTGTTGTTTTTTTATGATCTTACATATGTCCGCTACTAGAAGTATCTGCTGGGATAGCTCAGTTGGGAGAGCGTTAGACTGAAGATCTGAGGGTCCCTGGTTCAATCCCGGGTCACGGCAATCTGTTTTGAATCATCTTACATTATTAGGTATCTTTTTGTGATTTTAAAGTGTTAGTTGGTAGAAATATCTGCCCGATAGCTCAGTTGGAGAGCGTCAGACTGAAGATCTGAAGGTCCCTGGTTCAATCCCGGGTCACGGCAATCTGTTTTGAGCCATCTTGCATTACTTCTCTTTTTTTATGATTTCACATATATCCGCTGCTACAAGTATCTGCCGGGATAGCTCAGTTAAGAGAGCGTCAGACTGAAGATCTGAAGTTCCCTGGTTCAATCCCTGGTCACGGCAATCTGTTTTGAATCATCTTACATTATTAGGTATCTTTTTGTGATTTCAAAGTGTTAGTTGGTAGAAATATCTGCCGGGATAGCTCAGTTGGGAGAGCGTCAGACTGAGATCTGAAGGTCCCTGGTTCAATCCCGGGTCACGGAAATCTGTTTTGAATCATCTACATTATTAGGTATCTTTTTGTGATTTCAA